>LR812527.1:14112661-14340161 GCA_903798195.1 Danio kyathit
TCAAGCTCAACTCCCAGTCCTACTACCAGTTTATGGAAGACACCTTCTTCAAGCAGTGGTACAGGAAGAAGTCTGCATCCTTCAAGAAAAACATGATTTTCATGCAGGACAATGCTCCATAACATGTACTCCACAGCGTGGCTGGCAAGAAAGGGTCTAAAAGAAAAAAAACTAATAACATGGCCTCTAGGGGTGTCAAAATTAATCGTTTCTTCAGTGCACTGCGATGCAGATACGGACAATTCGGTATCGGTTCAGTAATAATCATAACCGGTTATTATGTACTGACGTCATATATCTCACATGCGCTATGTCACCGTAGCTTACTATGGCGAGGGAGGCGAGCCGCGAGCGCGAGTATTTCAACGCTCTAACTACGTAAAAACTCTGAAACTGTGCACAATTTCACTGCGTGCGTGTTTTCTGAACTCTGTTTCACTGACACTTACAGCAAAAGCCCCTATTTCACGGCGATTAAGAGAATGAAAGTAATCTCCATGGCCTATGCCATGAGTGCATCTGTGAAGAGCGCCAGCGTGTAAGAGCCAATCGCAGCCTTTTCTGTTGAGCGCGTGACCAATCAAAGGGGTGTAAGAAAGAACTTGGTAGACAAGGCAGAAAGCGAGCGGTATATTTATATTTGTTTATTTGCTATAGACCATTTCAATGTGGTCATGTCATTGGCCCATGAACATTTCCTGCTTGACGTTAAACTATTTCCTAACTGTAACAAGAGGCAATTCAATCATAACTTGATTTTAAATCAGCCGTCATAACACTATTTATCAATATGTGGACCTTTTTGGATTCTCAGAAGCAATGGAAATTAAAAATGTAAAATACGTTAGGACCATTGTTTTTGTTTACATCCTTTAAAATGGTCTATAAATACTCGTGTTGTTTAAAGGTACAGTTTATATATCTGACTGTTTGTATTAAAGGATAAAATTGGTTTACAAATAGTATATAAATATATTTATACATTTTAATACAAGAATTGCTGTGCTGTGAAGAAAATATAAAACTGTGTATGGAAAGCATCGTCAATGCACCGTGATATCGAATTGAACCGAATCGATGGCATGATAATCGTAACCGAACCGAACCGTGAGACCAGTGTAGGTTCACACCTCTAATGGCCTCCTTGTTCACCTGATCTGAACCCCATAGAGAACCTGTGGTCCATCATCAAATGTGAGATTTACAAGGAGGAAAAACAGTACACCTCTCTGAACAGTGTCTGGGAGGCTGCGGTTGCTGCTGCACGCAATGTTGATGGTGAACAGATCAAAACACTGACAGAATCCATGGATGACAGGCTTTTGAGTGTCCTTGCAAAGAAAAGTGGCTATATTGGTCACTGATTTGTGTTTGTTTTGTTTTTGAATGTCAGAAATGTATATGCTATATTGGTTTCACTGGTGAAAATAAATAATTTAAATGGGTATATATTTGTTTTTTTGTTAAGTTGCCTAATAATTATGCACAGTAATAATCACCTGCACACACAGATATCCTCCTAAAACAGCTAAAACTAAAAACAAACTAAAAACTACTTCCAAAAATATTCAGCTTTGATATTAATGAGTTTTTTTGGGTTCATTGAGAACATGGTTGTTGTTCAATAATAAAATTAATCCTCAAAAATACAACTTGCCTAATAATTCTGCACTCCGTGTAATATAATGTAATGTAATATAATGCATTACAATATAATATAATATGACAATAAAATAATATAAAAGTGAAAATTATAAATAAATATGTTTTATATAAATAATAAAACATTCCAGGAATTTCAGAGTTATTAATGGTAAAATAAAGTGACCCATGTTTGTTCAGTTCATATGCTATAATTTAATGTGGATATAGCCCGCTGTCACTTTAAGAGCTGCACTGATCCAATTTACTGGTAAACCAGGGTTCTTGCACCATTTTAAAAGTAAAATTTAATGCTTTTTAAGACCTCAATAAATATAATTTAAGACCCAAATATTTCATAATTTCTTTGGAATAGGTTACTTAATTTATTGCCTCCTACAATGGAAATCAAAACTTGAAAGTTTTCCATTTGGTATCAATTATGTGCAATGTGTAGACTCGGTAAGTAAAAAAAACAACAAAAAAAAACATATACCTATATATATACCTATATATATATATATATATATATATATATATATATATATATATATATATATATATATATATATATATATATATATATATATATATATATATATATATATATATATATATATATACACAGTTGAAGTCAGAATTATTAGCCCCCTTTGAATTTTTTTTCTTTCTTAAATATTTCCCAAATTATGTTTCACGGAGCAAGGACATTTTCACAGTATGTCTGATAATATTTTTTCTTCTGGAGAAAGTCTTATTTGTTTTAATTCCGGCTAGAATAAAATCAGTTTTTAATTTTTTAAAAACCATTTTAATGTCAAAATTATTAGCCCCTTTAAGCTATATATTTTTTCGATAGTCTACAGAACAAACCATCATTGTACAATAACTTGCCTAATTACCCTAACCTGCCTAGTTAACCTAATTAACCTAGTTAAGCCTTTAAATGTCACTTTAAGCTGTATAGAAGTGTCTTGAAAAATATCTATATTCCTCGTTAATTTATATGACATAAATTGAACTTTGTATTGTAGTGGATAACACATTTCTAACATTCAAGTACATCAAGGCACATTTTTACACTTGTAAACTTTGAAGTCAATTTTTTTGCCCTCCCATTAATTTAAAATAATGTTTTCCAAGTGATCTTTAACAAACCAAGGACATTTTCACAGTATTTCCTATAAAAAAAAGAAGTAATAATAATAAATAATAAGTATTTTTCTTATAGTTTATTTCTTAAATAAAAGCAGTTTTTAAATTTTTAAAAATACAATTTTAAGGTCACTATTATTAGCCTCCTTAAGAAATATTTACTGTATATTTTTGATTGTCTACACAACAAACCAGTTATATAACTTGACTAATTATTCTAACTGTCCTAGTTAACATAACCTAGTGAAGTCTTTAAATTACACTTTAATCTGAATACAACTATCTTGCAAAATAACTAGTAAAATATTTTGCACTGACTGTCACCATGGGAAAGATAAAAAAAAGTAGTTATTAGAAATTAGTTAGTTAAACTATTATGTTAAAAAAAAAACGTGTTGTAAAAAAATCATGCGTTGAAGACTCGTATGTCAGTACTGACATCTAAAATGAAGGCAAAACTAAACGAGCACAATATTACTTTCAAACTAAATTTGATCAGTGTGTTACATCTGTTCCCCGGTACTTGCCGACTGTTTGTAAATTCAAGACTGCATTTCCTAACGTAAAACTATGTACACTCAGCTTCTGATTAATAATATGCAGAGCCGAGGACTTCCTCTATTAAAAGGTTTAAAATCGCTATTGAAAACAAAAGTCTAATATAATCAACAGTGGACATTTTGATAGTGTTTCACAACATGAACATGACTGAAGTTGAAATTTTTAATTACCCGTGTCAATTTAGGGGTTAACTTCTGAATGCGGGGAACTAATGCGCACAGAGAGAGCGCGCGTAAAGGCAGAGAGAGGGAGTGCACGTGAGCGCGCGACACCTAAAGCGCGCGAAAGAGGCTCCAGTCATTTCTCCGCAGTTTGCTGCCAATGCCTGATATCACTTCTCCGTGACGTTCTGACACAAAAATATCACGCGGGGCCCCCCCGCGGTGCGTGCCCTGCGGGCCCGTCCGCTACGCCACTGCATATGAAGTAAATCATATCTCAAAGCATTTACTGGGGTACTGACGATTTTCAAATTGGGTCTAGCGACGCCCCTTTGCTACGCAAATTAAATGAAACTTGTTATAGCCGACTGTGAGGTGGCGTCTGAACTAGTAACATCGTTAGGTCGAGCTGCAAACAATGCAAGGATTAACCTGGAACCGCTATGACTAGCTGCTGCAACGTACCACTGGAGCTTTTCTCCTTTCATGTGCGACTCGATGGCTTTGAGCTCCATGGTCACCTCACCTCAACAACCGCATAATCACTGTTGCCAACTATTTTAAATAAAAAGGCGCTAAGTTCTGCCCGAAAAGTCGCTAAAAGTAGCTAGATTACGTCATACGTCAATTTGCATATTACTGACGTCATCACGTTCTACCGTTTCTGTTTGTTTAACAGCCTATGGTTAATAAGGGGTATTTATACTTGCACTACGCGATGTATGCATGTCAATTTAACAAAATCGTTTGCTGTTTGAATACAGTATATCATTATAGATGTGTAGTGAATTTGCAGTAGGCTAATCTCTCAGATGTAATAAACTCAGACAAGTTCAGAAACTCTCACTTAAAATATCTGTTATTGTAAACAAGAAAAGAATAAATGGTCAAATTAAATTGTTAAACTAAAGGACAAGCAGATCGGTTTGACTGTACAAGGGAAATACCTTCACACTGCTAGTGCTAAATCATTTGCCGTCAGTACTCAGAGGGGTGATCTGCTGTCAGGCTGCAGGTGGGAGAGGCTGCTGTACAAGGACTGGGCCACCTGTCAGTGCTCTGAGGCGGGGGAGGGGCCGGCGGCATCACCCGGAGCTCGTTGAGAAGAGTGGAGACGATACAGTATGGACAAATGACAGTCTATAAAAATCTCCAGTAACACAAAAAAGTCACTAGTCGCTTTTTTTGAAAATTTGTCACTAGGGGGGACTGAAAAGTCGCTAAATCTAGCGACAAAGTCGCTAAGTTGGCAACACTGCGCGTAATGGCAGCACGCATGTGCAGACCGACGTCAGCGTCTGTAGCCGACCTACCGTAATAAGCTAATAAATCACAGACACTGTCATTTCACTCCTTTTTCACACATACTACATTGATCAACTAGATGTTTTACAGTGGACCACTGTGCTTCCCTATCGTCATTAGGCAGACTGGCTGAAACGTAATACCTACAGCAACTTTACGGTAAATTTAAGACAATTTAAGACCTTAATTTCCCGGATTTTAATTTAAGACTTTAAGGACCTGCAGGAACCCTGTAAACATGCGTTTTCATCATACCTGCCAACATTTGCCAACAACTGCGCGCATTGAAGAGCGGGGGGATGGGGTTGTTGGGGGGTTTTATGCGCGCGAACTGAAAAGCAGGGTGGGGGGGATGGACGGGTGCGAGCGAAGTGAAGAGCACATGCACCAGGTTTCAGGCCTTTCTTTTCAGGTCTGTTCTTCGTACCTTGCTTAAAGATGATTTGGCAAATCCTGGATCTTTTAATCTTGATAACTGATCTCTGGCTAATTTTTGGCTCTTCAAACAATTTCACGAATCAGATTAAAATGTCTGGACGAACTGATCTGAGATCGCTGCTTGTGTTGTGAAGGACAGACCTATCGATACTCGAAATCATGATCAGCAATGCAACGATTGGCTGACATCACAGCAGCGTAATGACATCGTCTGATTAATATTCAATTATCTATGCAAATTTATATAAAATTTGTAGTAACCGGTTTGATAAATGATACGCAATAACTTCCCACATTTGTTGTGGGCTGCAGGCTTTACATTATACGTCAAAGAGTATTTAGCAATTTATTTAGTTTTACTTTTAAAGTGGGTTATCTTCATTATTGAAGGCCTATTTAAGTTTCTTAATAAATTACTGTTTAAATTAATGTTGCATCAAAAAAGCATTTTGATATTGGTAAAGGTGTTTGCAACTTTTGCAGAGCATCAAATAACCATTATGTTAGCAGTCAAGACGTGCATGACTGCAGAAATTATTCCTTTGCTAAAAAAAATAAAAATAAAAAATAAAAATGTATTTATAATTTTTTATAATTATTTTACTATTTACCCAAGCGTAAATAATCTATAGGTTACTACTGTAAGAAAATATCAGCATTCCTTACATATATGCTATCCTATCATAACAACTCTCGGATGAGTTATGAAGAACGAAACGATCCTGGATCGCTTCAAATCGTCAATAATCAAGCTAATTGAGTAAATCCATGTATAAAGAATGGACCCCAGGTTTACAATATTGTTGTCCATGTAAATTTTCCCAGTAACACAACACAAGAAAAGCCACAAATATTGCATAACATTTTTCGAAAAGCTACCGCAAAAAAAGAAAAAGTAATTTTAGCCCTTAAAAAATTGGAAAAATCCAGGAGGGACTGCTTTAGGGTGGTGTCAGAAAGTGAGAAATAGCCAAAATGTCCTCACTTTACTCTCTTGGTCGACATTCTGATGGTGCACAGCTTAAACTGCCTCCCACAAAAATAGCTGTAAAGGTACACACACATTAGTGAGCACTGAGGGATCTGACAGTGAGCCACAGGAGTGTGTAATGACCTCCTCCCTGAGATGTCAGCCACATCGAGACACCCAGGACAAGTAGAGTGTGTGTGTGTTTGTGTGTGTGTGTTTGTACTAGTGGCGATCCATCGATCCATTTGGAACTGTTGTTAAAGAAGATGTGAATGGTAAAAGAAGGAGTGTGTGTGTGAACTAATAGGGTCAATGTGAAGGAGATGAAAGAGTGTGTGTGTGTGCGTTCACCCTTACACACTGTGAGAAGAGCTGATGAAGCTGTCAGCATCACCTCCTCTGATCGACAAGCTGAACTTGTGTCCTCTGTTGGCATTCATGCTAAACCACTAGCCTCAATGTTACAGTTACAAACAAACTGCAATCTTAAGATAATAAGTATGACTATTAATATAATGGCAATAAAAAATTATGTTTAAATATAATAATTATATAAAAATACTATAACTTTTTTTTTGAAAGATATGATTTGTTCCCTAGGGCCACATTTATTTAAATAAATTAAATAAATAAACAAATAGATACAATACCTATTTTCATAAGGTAATAACTAATTAAGGTAAGGTAAAGTTTATAACTGATGTCTATATGAATACTTTTTAAATGTTTTACAATCTATTTTACCATCAATTTATAATGATAATATTTTTGAGAAAAAAATTATGACTGGAAATAAAAAGGCATTTATATGACAAGCATATTTTTTATCAGTCTAAAGCAAATGCTAATAAAATAATTCATCAATTACATGTATGTACTAATGCCAAAACTGGAAGAAAAAAAAACTATAAAAAAAAATATTTATTAATAAACTATTATTGACCTTAGATGGATATAAATATCTATAAACTATATAAACAATTTTTAAGATAATGAATACTTAATACATCATGCAGTAATGTCAAACCTGCCATTTGTTGGATACACAGACATGTGGTTTAGAATATTGTATAAGTAATTATTATTATTATTATTATTATTATTATTACTAAAAATACAAATAAATTGCACTGTATATGCTTAATAACATAACTTTTGCACTAATATCCTGCGGTTGCTTCAACAAAAACCTCCCAATCCAAGTAGAAGTATGCATATTCACAGTACAGTGTATAGCAGGGGTTCCCAAACTTTTCAGCCCGTGACCCCCAAAATAACAATGCCAGTGACTCGCGACCCCCAATATCCTCTGAGGTGGTTATAAATACAGAAACCGTGCATGCAATGGCACACACACACACACACACACCAATAGAGCCAAGTCTATTCTTCGTTGATTTTTTTTAATGTATGTCAGTGCTGTAAATGTGCCAGAAAGTTTAACCTGCTGTTACAAAATCAATCTGCTGCATCTGACGCTATTGCTGTGTCTTTAATATAATGTAATTACCCCAGGGGTCGCAATCCAATAGAACTAGTAACTATAAGCTACTATAGTAACTATATAGTATATAGTAACTATAAACGATTCATTTATTCTTATGGTTCTTATGGTCATTCTTATGGTTTAATAAAAATAAGTAGATTTTTGGAAATCACCAGGCTACCCCCTCTTCATTGTAGACAGTAGACAACATTAAAGAATATCAAAAAAGTTGTCCCAGGACAAGAACGGATACATTTCAATACACATTTTGGACAATTTTAGGACAACTTTGCAGAAAGGTATTATCCACAGTTCACCCCCAAACAATAACACTTCCTAACAATTTACTCACATGAAAGTGGCTCTATACTTGTTTAACACAAAGCTAAATATTCTGAATATTGTTGAAAATCAACAGTCATTACATCCATAAATAAAAGAACAAAAAATAGCACGGAAGTCAATGGCTGTATTTTTTAGCATTATTTAGTATATCTTTACTGTGTGTTTTACGGTGTGAGAAAAAACTCAAACAGGTTTGGAATAAGGCGAAGATGAGTAAATAATGACATAATTTTCATATAAGAGAACAATCCCCTTTAAATGTCTTTATTAAAAGACAAAATACTATAAAAACTTAAAATATTATACAAATACAGCAGCTTATATGAACTAAATGAGTGGGACACACATTGATCTGGGCCACAAAGCTGTACTGTACACTGTCTGGGACTGCCAGTAGGAACTAAAAGAGTTCTGATCTAGAGTGATCATGATAGGTTGGACAGCAGGTCATAAAATATGACATAAACAGCCTCATACCTTTGCAGTACATTCACAGATGTCAGCACTAGGGGTTAACAAGGTGACCTCTGGGCCTCATACTTAATGTGTTTCATGTCATAATAAACAGTCACAGTAATTCACTTTCCCTGACAGAATCTTTTAAATTATTTATTTCATAGAACAAGTGTTAACAGCAGTGCTAGAGCGGCAAATGTATGTTCGACTTTCAACCTATTGATCCACTCCAACACTCCTTCCCCGTGCTTTACTTCCCTTTTGTTTTCATTTAGAGATATTTTGATGCAAGCAAGGTCACAACAAGGAGCTGTGGGATCTGCACACATTGATTTTGGTGGTTTATGAAGACTTTCCATAGGTGTCAAAATGGATTATTATATGATCTTACTTCTACCCCTATACCAAAATACTGTGTAACCCTCACAAACAACAGCAAATTTTGAATGTGAAAATAACCCATTAAGTATGATTTTTAACAGTTTTGAACTATGAGGACGCTGGATGTCCTCATAAACCATTGTAATATATAAAGTAGGACAAAACCTATGTCATTTATACAAATCTGTGTCCTCATAAATTACCAAAACATGTAGACACACACACACACAGACACACTCTTGCAGGAGTTCAGCACAGGTGTGTTTCAGGGGCCACAGTAACTGAACCTGACAGTACAGAGGACTGTCTAGACGAGAACTCCAAATCATGTCAACAAAAGAGAAAGTGATGAAAACATCCTCCCTGGGAAAAGTGAAACACAACAGCAGACTCCTTCCTCTGACTGCACCAGGAAACAAGGACAATCACGTAACGTAATTGCATCTAATCTGCATGATGGTGGCTGCCTGCGTCCCATTACAGGGCTCTGAGCTCGGGCTTAATTGCTTTTGTTCAATTTAATCTGCTGTGATGATAGGCTAATAGCAATGAAAGTAAATGAAAACGGAGTTAACTTTCTCACAAATGTGACCAACTTCAGAACATCTGTGTTGTTTGATGACATGCATTTTCCTAATTTGTAGTTTTTTGAACCACTCCAGGACACTTGCTTCATCAAAAAATAAAAAATAAAGTCGGTACAAGCACGGTCCACTCTCTCACTGCACAAAATGATGAGTTTCTCAAAATTTACATTTAAAATCACCTAATTTCACAACGAGTCTCAAGCGGTTCATCTAATTTATTAGTAGATTCTTTACAAGCCCCTTAATATATGAGGACCTGCTCTGCTTTATTTTACTGTTCTGCATTTACTGTAGGCTATTTCAGTAAATAAAAACTAAAACTATTGGTCAAAAAAACAAAACATTTTTATTAACTGAAATAAAATGCAAAAATTAAAATAAATAAAACTAACTGAGGGCTGCACGTTGGAGCAGTGGCTTTCATGATCGCCTCACAGCAAGAAGGTCGCTGGTTCAAGCCTCGGCTGGGTCAGTTGGTGTTTCTGTGGAGTTTGCATGTTCTCCCCGTGTTAGCGTGGGTTTCCTCCAGGTGCTCCGGTTTCCCCCACAAGTCCTAAGACATGCGGTACAGGTGAATTGGGTAGGCTAAATTGTCCAGTGTATGTGTGTGAATGAGTGTGTATGGATGTTTCCCAGTGATGGGTCGCAGCTGAAAGGGCATCCGCTGCGTAAAACATATGCTGGATAAGTTGGTGGCCCCAGATTAATAAAGGGACTAAGCCGAAAAGAAAATGAATGAATTAATAAAAACTAACTGAATTGTACAAGAGTCACATAAAATCTAACTGAAATAAAGTAATAATTACCAAAAATAGTATTAATTTTAAGAATTAATAAGCACTCATTCTGTGGTGGAAAATCTGACCTGGCTGCGACTGTTTTTAGAGAAACACCTGTAGATGGTGCTTTAACAGACAAACACACTTTCTTCATTTGGCAAAAAAGGTATTAGGCATTGTCACTGTTTATGGGTTTTCTGTATTTTATGTGTCATGCCTTATGTGTTGTCGTGTGCGAGGGTGTGTGTTTGTTTACCTTTTTGTGTTGACAGCGTGCTATCGAATCAGCTAACCTTATCAGCTGACTAATCATCCTCCAGCTGATCTTTATTTCACTGGCTATATATTTTGGCCTGTGGTTACTGCTGGTTTTCAGTCCGTTGTTTGTTCTTGTTCCTGTCTGTTGTTCTTAGGATTCTTCGCAAGTCTGTGCGTTTGGTTGATGTCTTCATTGGAGCCTGTAGGCTCTCATTTGTTTTGAACATTTCTTTGTTTCCGGAACATCTAGCTGTATCCTTTGATACTTATTTTTCTATTTTTCATTAAATACTTGCAATTGGATCCTCTCTGTCTAGTGTCGTGACAGGCATATTTAACTTCATACATGATCTTTAATATTAAGATGTTTGTCTGAAATCTTCATCATTTTTACTTTTATTCCTTTAGGTTGCATTTGTGTGGTTTTAGGTTCAGTGTTTGATTAAACTATTATTTTATTTGTATTACTAAACTAAAACTAACTAAAACTATACTAATATTTTAAAACACTGAAATTAAACTAATTTAAATTCAAATGTATAACATGTTACAAAGTTATAGTAATCTCAATACACCACCCGTCATATAGCCGAGTGAACAAGTAAAACACAACTATTTGAAAATGATGATGTCACTGTATTACGTAAATAAATGAAGGACAAACCTTGCAAATAACAACTGGTAACAGCAACAATAGCGGATTACAGAGCTATTTGTGTGGCAGGTGTTGCTAATTTGATTAGCCCCATTACAACAAAACATGGCAATGATGTATCCAGCACATGACCAGCAGAGATGCTTTAAAAGTTACACATGTCAGATTTTCATTTGTACACTGTAAAACCTAAGAGTGAAAAATCACATAATAAAATAAGTTAATTTAACTTATAAATTTTTATAAGTTACATTGACTTAAAGTTATGGTAATTCAAACTCATATTAAGCAGAACTCAAGCTGAATGAGTTATGGATTAGTTAATACTATTTTTGTTTTAATGTAATTTGTTTGAAGCAATATGAAGTCAAATCAAGTCAAGTCGAGCTTTACTGTCATTCTGCTACATGTGTGGACATAAAGAGGAACAAAATGTCGTGTCTCACAAGATGTCATGTCTCAAGTCAACGATGCTACATAAATTAATCATAAATACATACACAACACTGGACATAAGAGCTATTTTTAAAAAAACTGTGCATGACTAACCTATACTATAAGAATCAAACCATTTGAGTAGCTACAGTGCATCCGGAAAGTATTCATAGCACTTCACTTTTTCCACATTTTTTTAATGTTACAGCCTTATTCCAAAATGGATTAAATTCATTTATTTCCTCAAAATTCTACACACAATACCCCATAATGACAATGTAAAAAAAGATTTTTTGAAACCGTTACAAATTTATTCAAAATAAAAAACATGAAAAATCACATGTGCATAAGTATTCACAGCCTTTGCCGTGAAGCTCTAAATTGAGCTCAGGTACATTCTGTTTCCACTGATCATTCTTGAGATGTTTCAGCAGCTTAATTGGAGTTCACCTGCGGTAAATTCAGTTGATTTGGACATGATTTGAAAAGGCATACACCTGTCTATAGAAGGTCCCAGGGTTGACAGTGCATGTCAAAGCACACACCAAGCAAGAAGACAAAGGAATTGTTTGTAAACCTTCAAGACAGGATTGTCTCGAGGCACAAGGCTGGGGAAGGTTACAGAAAAATGTCTGCTGCTCTGAAAGTTCCAATGAGCACAGTGGTCTCCATCATTCGTAAGTGGAAGATGTTTGGAACTACCGGGACTCTTCCTAGAGCTGGCCAGCCATCTAAGCTGAGTGATCAGGAGAGAAGGGCCTTAGTCAGGGAGGTGATCAATAACCCTATGGTCACTCTGTCTGACCTCCAGCGTTCTTCTGTGGAGAGAGGAGAACCTTACAGAAGGGCAACCATCTGTGCAGCAATCCACAAATCAGACCTGTGAGGTAGAGTGGCCAGACGGAGGCGACCCCCTGCCTAGAATTTGCCAAAAGGCACCTGAAGGACTCTCAGACCATAAGAAACTAAATTCCCTGGTCTGATGAGACTAAAATTGAACTCTTAGGAGTGAATGCCAGGCGTTACGTTTGGAGACAACCAGGCAGCGCTCATCACCAGGCTAATACCACCACTACAGTGAAGCATGGTAATGGCAGCATCATGCTGTGGGAATGTTTTTCAGCAGCAGGAACTGGAAGACTAGTCAGGATAGAGTAAGACTAGTAAAGATGAATGCAGCAATGTACAGAGACATCCTGAATGAAAACCTGCTTCAGAGCGCTCTTAACCTTAGACTAGGGCAACGGTTCATCTTCCATCAGGACAGTGACCCAAACCTCTAAGTTATACTATCATTGGAGTGGCTTCACAACAACTCTGTAAATGTCCTTGAGTGGCCCAGCCAGAGCCCAGACCTAAATCCAATTGAACATCTCTGGAGAGATCTGAAAATGGCTGAACACAGTTCCTTCCAAAGAGGAATGGGCAAAAATTCCCACAGACAGATGTGCCAGGATTGTGGCATCATTCAAAAAGATTGCTGCCAAAAGTGCATCAACAAAGTATTGAGCAAAGGTTGTGAATACTTATGTACATGTGATTTTTCAGTTTTTTTTTTTATTTTTAATACATTTTGCAACAATTTCGAGAAAAAAAAAATTCAATGTGGAAAAAGTGAAGAGCTATGAATACTTTCCGGATGCACTATAGTTCTTTGGACGAATGTTGTTCTATTAACTGAACTCATATCAATTTGATGACTGAACTTAAAATGTTTAAGTTACTAAAACTTTAAATGTTTGACAATATCAAAACTATATATACACATGTGTATGACTCAATATATATATAAGTTTACAGTACTCAAACCAGTTGGTTTCTAAATGTAAATGGTTTGCCGCAATCGGTTTCCTCAAACAGTTAAGTCAACTTAACAGCTTTTTACAGTGTACTGTTCAAGCATTCGCCATCCTCTTCTAGTGTTTATGTCTATACTCAGCACACTGAAGGCCTTCATGTTAATGCTAACTGCATTCAACTGTGAAAAGTGTGGCATACATATTACATCATTTTAACCCAGCTCTATTATTTCCATGCAGATGCAGACATTTAATGAAATTATATGGGTATGGACAACATCCCTAACGGAAAAAAAACAACAAAAAAACAATATGTTTGTTGCTGTGTGGACGTAGCCTGAGGTACTGGTAGATCATTCACAAAGAGTGATCAAGTCACAAAGAGAGTACATCCTCTGTGAAATCCAGAAAATAGACCAAAAAAAAAAAAAAAAGATAATCAAATGCATATGAAGAGACGACTAAATGAAAAGCATCCCATAGCTGAAGCAATTCTTTCAAATAGCATCGGCAAATAGCAGCCATGCCCATTTAGTTGGAAAAGCAGCAAGTGAAATCCATTTTCTTCCATGACATGAGGTTTGTTTCTTCAGGAAGTAATCCTCGTAGGAAATGACTAAGCAGTGAAAGCTAATGAACCCTTACCTAATGCAGATCTCACCTAAATAACAGATGAGTCCATGATTGGCACCCAAACGCAGCGCCTCCTAAATCCCGACTCTGACTAATCCCAAAAATTAAAAAAAAAAAAAAAATAGGTCATCATGGTCCAGCTTTGGAAGCAGGATGCGGCAAAAATATGGAGGAAGGAAAGAGAGAAAGGCAGAGAAAGCTAATGCTTGCCTAAAGTGAGTGTGTGTGGGAGATTCTGACCTAAAGCGCTGCATATTGCAGAGCAGAGATAAGAGCATTAACAGCGGAGACAAAACAGCACCAACATCAGGGTAAAAACACTGAGGCTCAAATATACTAAAGTTACATCATTAAATCGGCACATTAGTCAAGAAAATTGCATTTCAAGTTTCAGGGTGAATCTCAAGACATCCATCAAGTGTATATTAGTGCTGAATTTTACCCTCAAAAATCAACAGAAAGGCTTAAGTTTACTTGCTGCAGTAATAACAGTACATTATGTATAATTGCATGAAATAGCCCTAAATCAAACCCTAATGCCAAATATACAGTTCATTTAAACACTAATTAATACTGTGTAAAGCACGTAATATTGTGTGCATGTGTGTTTTGGTTTAGCTATACTTGAGGACTCAATTGGCCTCACTTGTATAGTAAAATATATGAAAACGACCCTCTAGTGAGGATTTTCACTGGTCCTCACTAATTAAAACTGTTTATAAATTGGCCAGAAAAGGTTTTTATTGGTATCTAATGATTTGCAGTTGTATGTAATGCCATAAAAACAAGAAAGAGAGTGAAGAAGATTTTTTATTCTCTAAAAGTGTTCTCTAAAAGTATGTAGTAGTGTGCAGTAAACATGAGCCAGGCATGAGTCAGGCTAAAACTGGGTTTGTATATGATGAGTAAGCCTGCACACAAGCAACACTATGAGAAGCCTATGCTGCTGAAGAATGACTGATTATGTAGACTAACTGAACAGAGTTATGCTGTGTTCACACCAGATGCGGAATGCGCTGATAAATCGTGCTATTCGCACGTTAATAGACGAGTGAACATTTGAGTTTACTCACTTCATTCGCACGTCAAATTCTGCTTCATCTGCGTGTCAAATCCGCTTCATTTGCGTGTCAAATTCACTTCAGAACAGACACGGGTTTGCGTCATGGGCAGGGCTTCTGTCTGCCCGGTGACTGTAGCTTTATTGCTAAATAGCTAACATGGAATTTATTGAGAAAATAACAGTGTTTATGTGCTTTTATGAAGGCTGAAAAACAGCGTCGATACATTTGGAGCAGTGTCTGAGTTCACTAGATCCTTTCAGAGGTGCACCCAGCTCTGTGAGCTCATAAACTCCTCCAGAAACTTAACCTGGATGACGGAGGCTTTCAGCGGTGCTTCTGACTGAGCCGAGCCCAGTTTGATGAACTGTTGTCAGTGTCGGCTGGAGGATTTCCCCTGGGACACCAACAACAGGCGCAACGTCATAATCACGACCCCACAAGAGCAAGCTCCTGATTGGTTAAACGCACAAAACGCTCAATTTGCGCTGCGCCATTCGCGTGTATTGCGCCATCCGCGCCGGGCCATTCGCACCACGCCATTCGGGCGTATTGCGCCGCAGGATGTCTATTCGCGCCTTCGTATTAACTTAACATGTAAATGGCAATGATTCACACAAAGCTTGACGCTTCTTCCGTGTCTGGTGTGAACACAGCATTAAAACGAGAATATACAGTTTTTCTACCCCACCACTAGGTAAAGATTGTGAAAAACACAGACACTTTAGAATTGTTTAGGAGAGATGTCAGATTGTCTAATTCGCCGTTGATTAATGAAAAGGCCGGCAAATACGACAAGAGACAAAGAAATAATCATTTCTTTGTTAAATAATGAGCAAATAAGTAAATAAGCAGATGATGAATTAGGATTGAAAAGCTTCTTGATGTAGTAATTAAGCAAACAAGTTATAAGCAAATGCATAAATATATAAATCCAGAAATCAATTTCATTGTGGAATTATTAATGCTGGTTATTATTCCAACATATTATTTCTACATATATACATATATTATTTCTTTTAAACAACATTAATGACCATTTTAATTAATTAATTTATTTATTTTTGCTGCTAATTTGTGTTCATTCATTATGCACATGCCATAATACACTAACACAACGTGCCAGTACAGAAGTATTGAACCCTACAGCATAATGCTATTAAAATCACCTCAAAAATATCATTTACAAAATAAATAAAAATAAAATATTATGGATGATATTAATAAAGCTAGTAATAAAGAAAACCCATTAAAGGGCCTTTAATAAGGGTATTGTGATGGAAATGTCTAATATTGATGATCATAAATTGATCATTGACAATTACAAATTGAATTGATTAAGGTTTTGCTAAAGTAAAGATAAAATGCATAATCACTGGGCTGTTAGAGCCATGTGTAATCTACTGCTTGTATTTCTAAGGAGCTGTAGAGAAATCCTTATCTAAAACATTGTAACATTGTCTTTAAAAATGCCTGTGAGCCCATTCTTGAGATCCTTTTGCTCACAGAGGCTGTCTGTGTGTAAACTAATCATTCTCCGAGAATTAAAGCAGTTAAAAGACAAACTTTGTCTGACTATGTTCAATCTCAGTCTTCACATTAAAAAGTATTCCTTGTGAAGAGAGGAAGAAAATAATTTGGCATTACAGCATTTAAGGGTGACCAAAATTTACTTTTTGAAAACAGACTTAATGCAAGTCTTGCTAATTGAAACCACAACTGCATACAGTACACTATAACTGACATTAAAAAGTAGCAACTGCTGTAAAATAATAGGGAGTAGATGGAAACCGTGTCCATAGCAACGGAGACGGCACTTCCTCCAGAGGGGTGACTCACCCGCAGGCAGAGGCACAGACAGGAAGGGTTAAAGGGCCTTTGCTGAGGGAGAATTCTTTTTTTTTTTGTTTGGTTTTGTCTCAATTCCATTTAAAAGCCAAACAGAACAGAGAGCTGCATTAATTTAAAATATTTCTGATGCACAGCTAATCAAAGACGTTTCAGTCAGGCTTAAGGCTGTCAATCAAACCGCTCTGGGTACAAAAGGAAAAACTACTGTTCTGACAAAAAAGGAAGCCTGCTGTGTTTTAGAACTCTATGTATATTTTAATTGATATTTTCTTTTAATTAAATGATGACGCATGTGTTTTGATGTTAAGATGGCAAATACTGATGCTTACGATCCATTCTCAATAATCACAATGTGAAGGACAAGCACAGATTAGGGCTAAAAGCAAAAATATATATATATAATAATAAAAAGTTTATCTTAAATTATGTTGGTCATATTCTGAAGCTTGGGGGCATGTCCAGACCAAACATTTGTCTATCATGGTTGTATTTACTTAAATCGTGTAATATATACATCTCAATAATGTAATATACTTCAATATAAATGTGCACTGCATAAATTAGTACAACCTTTTTTAAAACATATACTTTTATCCATTTCTTAGTGAATAGACACATTTTTGTGTTTTTTAACTGAGGTTTTATCAAACACTTAAAACAGTTCAAATAAAAGTTTGATCTCTGAACACAGACATCATTAGGAATATAAATATAATGTTTAAATTCAAATGGGATATTGTACATTATTTACAATATATATTTGTTTAGGTTTCTCATGATTTTCCTCTATTTATTTGTTATTTTTAACATTTTTCCTTAACCTTTTAATTTGGGTGTACTATTTTTTTTTTTTTTTGGACCATCTAATGTTATTTTGTTAAATTATCACTATAGTTTTGGCTTTAATACTGACTAATCTAATGCATACACAAATATTTTATTGTATAGCATCCTATAGAAAATATTTTTAAAATATTTAATGTCTGTAGTAAACAAAACTTACACATACACATACACAAATACATACATACATCCATCCATCCATCCATCCATCCATCCATCCATCCATCCATCCATCCATCCATCCATCCATCCATCCATCCATCCATCCATCCATCCATCCATACATACATACATACATACATACATACATACATACATACATACATAGAAAATGACTATTAGTGACACCACTGAATGTGTGGCAATTAAAAATCTAAACGAGTCATTTTGTAGCTTGTGCCTTTCAAAACTAGAATGAATCAAAACCAAAAATCTAAATAAATTTTACACATAACAAATTCAGTATACTGCAATAAAAATACAGCAGAAACTATTTTAGTACATTAGTGTGCCAATAAACAAGTACACAAAAATCAAGACTATGTCCTGTAGGCCATTTGCATCAGACACCAAGAGGTTCAATGAATTTGAAGAGTAATGTGGAAGCTCTTTTTTTTTTATAGAGTCAAGGCCATGGCCACTATTAAGGGGTCTTCATAGTCCCAAATGTAAAATGTGTGTGAGAGAGAGCAGATCACGTCTTCATGCAGTTAATTAAGTCTTCACGTTATCTCTGCATGCCGTACGAGAGCTCTGCACACTGACTTGCATACTTTTATTCAAATGAGGCCTACTTTCAGAAATATTCATTCATACAGTGCGGAGGAGCGGTTCACACACATACACATGCACATGCACACACACAAACACGTTAGCGCTGTTGTGAGTACTATCAAAGGGAATGCATCAAAGTGCTCTGACACAGTTTATATGACGACGTTCAAACACACTTTCGCTCACAAACACACAGAAACAAACAGAGTAAGCGGGAATGATGTAGCTGGTTTACATTTAGATACACTGACCCCAGTTTACCAGAATTTTATTTTCTGTCGTAATGCAAAACTCTACTAAATACAAACACCAATGAATGTTGAACACATTGTTTTCAGTGTATACATGCTAGACTTGACGTTTAAGTTTATTGTATGGGTGTAATAATGAAGTGCTTCTTCGATGCAATTTGTTTTTAGTATTCGAACAATTCAGTATCGGTTTAGTAATAGATCATAATTGATGATAACCACAGCTGTTCTTCAGTGTCCACGCTGCTGCTCGGTGAACAGCACTGACCGTTAGAGCCAATCACAGCCCATTCTGTTGAGCGTGTGAACACATTAACCAATCATAGGCATTTAAGAAATCGCTCAACAATGCTCAAAAAGCAAGCGGGATTAATACTTACATTAGTTTATGTGCTATAAATGCTCATGTTGTCTTCTGTGCAAGTATTTGAGTTGTTTGACAGATTCAAAAAGAGTGTTTTCTTTCAGCAGGTCAAATTCCATTCATATATCTGACTGCTTGTATTAGAAGACAAAATAGTATTCTTATGTTGTGAAGTCGAATAAGAAATTGTGCATGGAAAGCATCATCAGTGCAACAAGATATCATAGTGAATCTGTCAAAAGATGAGAAACAAGAAACATGAACATGAAATAATCAAGTTAACATAAGTTAGCCCATAAGACGATTTTTTTTTCATTTCATTTCACAATGCAGCATCTTGTGTATTTAAAGGTGCAGTATGTAAGTTTGAGACCCAGTGGTTATACTAGGTATTGCACTCCTGGATCAAAACAAAAGCAAGCGCGGGTTGCCAGTTTGAGTACAGGAGCGAGTGATTTAAACTGTGTTCTAAATAAAAGCAACGACACGCGATAGAGGTAATATTTTCCATATTAAAGGGAGTTTTTGTCCTAACCAACACCTCGAATTGAATTACTAGAAACGGCTTCTATTTCTCACAGCTGAACTTGTGAAACCTATGACAGTGATCACCTCAGGTAAATCTTGTGTGCTTTATTCAGTGCTAAATGCTAACAATGTGAGTTTGAATGCCATTATACATTTAATGATGTTAAAGAGGGTTAACATGTATTAAACAGATTCTAAACCTTACCGTTTCGTGAGTGAGTGCATATTCTGTGCTTCTGAATGTCTGTTTTAAAATTTCTGTCATGTTTGGTCTGGTGCAAACAGCCAAATAGCTGATCACTGCCTCTCTCGTCACAGCGTGTTGTTAGGACACGAGGTTACAATGTAACCTGCTCACCTAATGTTTACTTTCGTAATATTTATGTAATTTGCTAATTAATAACCTCATGTGGAACTGAATCGGTCTCCCATACTGTCCTTTTCGGTCACGGACGCACGCTTTCAGAGTCTTTCTGAATGAATGAATGAATGAAATACGCTGTTTTCCAACAAGGCAACCCGGAGTGCTGAATTATAATTGGCTTAACTGGCATGTGCATGTGAAAATGACCTAAACAAAGACAGCGTTCCGGCACGGAAAAACCATTTTCAAAGCAGAATATCTGACTTCAGCATTGTTTTTCAGTTAAACAAGTATGTTCACTTGAGATGTTTCTTAAATATCTGCAAACATATTATGGTATTTTTATGCTTTAGAAGAGTAAAAAAAACTTACATACAGCACCTTTAAAGGGGGCATTGTGTAAATCAAATAAAAGCAATCTCCAAACGAGGCCACATATCAAGATTAGATGACCAATCATTTATCAGTTCTCCTAATCATTATGCTGGATTCATAACAAGTGGACAGAAATAAAGAGATGAGTAACTTTGACGAGGGCTACATTAGGGTATATTTGAAACAGTAAGGCTTGTGGTTTGCTCCCCGTCAGTTGTGGTGAGAATTAACCAACAGCAGTCTTAGGATGATCAAATCACAAACCAATGACAGGGTTTTGAGGACCCCAAGAATCATTGATGTATGAGGGCAACCAAAGCAATCCCATCTGCTCAAAGCCAACTGAAGTTCTACGGTGGCAGAAGTCGCATAACATTTTAATGAGATGGGGCATACGAGTATCAAAACTAGACATTCGAACAGTGAAAGGAGAACACCTAGTCTAATAAGTCCCAATTCCTTTTAACCATGTGTACGATTGCATTTATGTATGCCACCATGTGAACGATTGCATTTATGTATGCCACTTTCCGATGTTGGCAATGTTGAGCTGGGAAAACCTGAATCTGGCCGTTGTGTGTAATGCAAGTTTGGCACAAGATACCAATCTAAACAATGGTGTTAGATGGTTAAAGTGGCCGCATCCAGTAGAATAATTACACCTTGCTTGATGAATTTCCACTGGTCTCCAAATTCCCCATTTATCAATCCAAATGAGCTCCATCTGGAAACCTACTGTACACAGATCTGCTTCTTATATCTTAGTGCCAGAGACTACAGGCCTCCTTTAGGTGTATTACAGTGCAAGCCTCTGCAGGTCGATAACGTTTTGGCAGCATTTGGAGGACCAAGATTTCATCTGGCTGGTGGTCTGTGTTTTGGTTTATCGGTTTAAGCTGCTTTCTACAGGTATCTGCACTATAACTTTTTTTATGGGTTGCCAAAATACACAAAAGCAGTCATAAGCAGGGTAATTATTTTTTTTTTTTGGAACTGTTTTATTCATACATCAACTGAAAATTGAATTAATATGCTTTCCATTGATGCATGGTTGTCAGGATTGGACAATATTTGGCCATGATAAAGTATTTCAAGTATTTGAAAATCTGTTATTGGAAAAAAAAATGTCCTAATTAAGTTCTTAGCAAACCTTATTAGTAATTAAAAATTAATATTAATATTTAAAATTTGTATAAATATCCTCATGAACCATGATGTTTAATATTCTAAAGATTTTTGGAATTAAATTAAATTTGATTATTTTATTCCAAAATTTATTTTTGGCTTTTGCAACATCTTTTTTTGTGGTCCAGGGTCACAAATTGTTTAAAAAAATACATTTTTGAGCTTAACAGAGAGTCATGCAAATTTCAAACGACTCAAGAATGAGTAAACTATGACAAAAACATCTCTTTGACTGCTGGAATTTCACAAAAAGCTGTTCACTAAACTTTCCTTTTATACTTAGTAGTAACTCAAGCTCAAGAAATACCTGGTGATATGAAGAATTGGGGACAGATGGGGTTTGAGCCAAAATATTAGCCAAATAAACATGATCAGGTGGGTGGATTAGTCGCACCATATTGAACTGAAGATGAAAAGAAGGTTAAACAACATGATTGTACAGCCAACAAAAGTAACCTGAACCCTGTCTGTATGGTATTATTGTTGTTCTTAGAGTGAACACTGGTACTTTGTACGTAGTAGTAGTAAAGTATATTTTTAGCCGGTAATCCTAAAGGGGTTCTGTGATTGAAGTGAGCTGGCAGGCACACATGGTTTGCTGCTTCACGCTTCAGTGAAAATCAGGTCGAAAGTGGTCTGAAGCCAGACACGCGCACTGAAAACTAGAGCAGGCAAAGCTGGCATCTCCACTGCGCACGTTCAGAATAACAATCACCAGGTGATAGTTTTCTTGTAGATCTTTGCCTGTATTTTCCACAGGGGGATGAAGATTGTGATCCGTTCACACACCTGAGGCCTGAAAACAGAAAAGGTGGTGGCATGTGTGTGATGCGTGAGCTGGCAGAGCTTCAGTGTTCTTTTGATAATAATGAAATGATTCAGTCATCAATATGAAGGATAAAGCCCACTGGATGAGTAACACAGGATTTTATTTTAGAAATGAGATTGAAGGGGGTGAACATCTTCCCTCAGCATGTTTCTTTAAGATTCTCTTCAGAGATAAACTGATTCATAGTCTGTTTACACACCAAGGCTCCTAATGTTTGGAGGATATGCTGTTCAGTGACAAATTATTGGTATAAAGCTCCCTTTTTTCACAATTTTAGATTATATTAAGTTGCTTTGCTTTCCTGCAGCGCATTATAGCCATGTTTAAAGCTGATTTTCAGTTGTATGCTTCAATTACATAGTCGTTAGAGAATCTGGGGGAGGCAAGGCACGACTCAACGGCATGCTGATTTAACACCCCTTCGAACTCTAAGAAAACATCCAACAAGATTGGAATCAACAGTGGAAATCAATCTAGTGAAAACTTTTTACTTGAAAATGCAAAGCCAGAGATTTATATCATTTTAAACCAAGAGAGAAACCTGGGCTGAAACCAATATTTTAAATTCCCAACTATACTGTATATTAGGTCAAAAACAGTAAGTGACAAGTCTCTTCAAATTGATAATGCTCATAAAAAAAGTAGGGAAAAAAGACCAAATGACCTCCTTCAAGTGAGATTCTGAAGTGTGCATACTATGGGCACTGTACTATCCCAGAAGCCAACATGATTTATAAATGGCAGTGGCGCATTATAAAAGTGACGCAACTGATGCTATTGGTTCCATTGATAATGGCAACATGGACAACTGTTATATGTCATGATAAAATTCACATATTGAAAATAAGTACCCACTAATAAGATCATATAACTCTGCAGCCTTGTTTGTGAAGGAGTCTGGGTGTTCACTGGCAAACGTGTTACAGGAAGAAAATGCCACAAGCAGTCATTTAAAGCTGACATTAAAGAAGAAGCAGCGATGAGAGCCTACTGGTTTGACTGTGACTGCTTTATCTAGTCACATCTGGGTCAAAAAGCTGCGTGTGACTGTAAACGCCCAAAAAAATGACATCTAACTGAAACTAGAACAAGCGTTCTGCATCCTTGGGGGAAGGATGTACCTCTCCAGACCTGAAATTGGCAGTATTCTGTATTGTCATTCCAAAAATGAAACGAAAACTTCTGCGTCATTTTTTTTTACATCACTTCAGTTTTTGTGCTCATGCTCTGACTCATAGTTGAACAGCCAATCAAGGCGCTTTCTCTCACCAATGGCACCAACAGCAATTTTACATGCGGACTCATGCAAACCCCTGTCAATGAAGGCTTGGCAAGAGACGAAGTGTGGAACAAACCCATCAAACTAGCCTGACAGAAACTCTCTACTCTCTCCCCAACCATTAGCTTTTGTGTGTACCAGTCCTAAAATCAATTAGCATTCTGATTCTTATTGGCCATCAATTATTTTATCAATCATACCATATCATCAACTATATTTTTATCATGTTCCTTTTTTTTAAACTATATATTTATTACAATGTTATCAATATTAGTATTGCTATCGACCTTGGTTTAAAAAGGCCTTCAGGGTTTGTTCACAATATCTGTTATGGTTGTTCCCTTCCAAACAAACTCTGGTGTGTTCTTTGTTCTTTTTTTAGTCAAACTACACTAAAGATAAAGTCTAAAAGAGATACAGCTGCAGACACTAAAAACATGCGCACATCAATATAGCATAATTTTTGTGACACTGTACAACAATAATTACAAGCGTTTCTTTACTGTGAGGGGTAGGGTTAGGGTTGTGGTAGGGTTAGCCGTTAATAGAACAGAACAGAATTGTTTACTTAATACATAATATAAATAATGTTTGTTAACTGTATGTATGAACTGTATCAAACCAAAGACAACAACTAAGACATTTTTTAAGTCTTTACATTGGCTTCCTGTAAGTTCAGGATTGATTTGAAAATAGCTGTAATAGCGTAAAAGGCATTATCTGGACTTGCACTAAAGTACATTAGTGACATTCTGATTCCTATCTCAAAGATCACTTGGGTCAAGCAATCAGCTTCTTCTTGCAGTCCCACGTTGTCACTGTAAAACTAAAAGTGGCTGAGCTTTTTCAACTGCAGCTCCCAAAAATTTAAATAGTTTACCTGTAACTGTGAGATTTGCTCTAACGCTGTATTAAAACTGCTCCTAAATCGTATTGCTTATGCGTTTCTTTAATTAACATAAATTTAATTTTATATATTTTATATTTTTCTTTTCTCATATGATGTATGCTTTGTTGTTGATTTTATGTTTTGTGTTTTTATTTGTTTTTGTTTTTTTTTTGTAGACAATTTGGCACAACCTTGTTGCTTTTAAATGTACTGTACTATAGAAAATGTTTCTTGACTTGACTTCAAAAGCAAGCTGTGATATCACAAGATGACACCACAGAATAAAGAACAGAATGCTCAAGTATGCTTATACTAGCTTTAGTCCTGTTACACACGATTTGATGCTCGATCCAGGCATCTTCGTAGAAGACCTTTGTTTGTGTGCAATGGAGGAATTACTGGTGCTGTTTTACATTTTAAGCTCTAATAAAACATATTAACTAATAAAACTCAAGACTAATGGAAAAAACTAATAAAGTCTAATAAACTAAGGCACCGTTTACACTAGTGCATTTTAGTTTTAAAACGGTGTTTTAGAATGAAAACGATCCGCGTCTACACTAGCGTTTCACCCAGCATTTCTGAACAACTCTCCGTCTACACCACACCACTGAAAACGCACATCACGTGACCACACACACACACACACTCTGGCATGCGCTGCAGCGTATGTGGACGTCTGAGCTCCAGGCAGCCATCTACCCAGATGAGAGCGGTGCACGTCGGACTGTTCATCAAGGATCTACCGCTGGATCCAATCTCACTATATTTGTTAAACATGATATTTAATTCATTTTGTTGTCTATATCCAACAACATATTCCCCAACTTTGATCTTTTGAATCTATTACTTGTTCTGAGGTAACGTGTTTTGGCTGAGCGCAAAGATAAGTTAATAATTAATGTAACCATGTACATTCTGCACATTGACTGATTGCTTGCCTTTATTTCTTATATTGTATAAACATATTGTAGGTTATACTTTTATAATGGCCATTATTGATTACTAAAACTGATATTCAGCAAAAGAGAGGGTATGTTTCATGATTTCAATGAAAATGAAAGGAGGCAGTAATGTTATAGGCTCAGTTTTGTTCATATAAATATATATATGCAGCTCATATAAATATGCAGCTACACGACGCCTCAACATTTCTGCTCTCTGTTAAGTTGCTAATATCAAAATGAAAATAGCAGATTCTTAAATCATATTTCCATTTTATTGTTAAGAAAGTGAAACAACGTAGCCAAAGTGATGTGAATAAGGTTATACAGTACACTGTTCCCTTTAAAGATTTACCCGACGTGTCCCAGGAGTTTGTTGTTCATATCAAACTTGCGAAGTCTGAACTTACAAGGAGAGGATGCAGGACAGAACTGTGTGTAGGCTACTTAATATTGAGGGAAAAGCCCCAATCAGATAGGCGAATATCTGCAGCCATGCCTCCGTTTTCAGATGTCTCCATTTTCCCCCATCCACACTGAGACAGAGCAGCAGCATTTAGAATGAAAACGGCCTCTTCAGCGTTTTTAAAACTCTTGAAATCTCCAGCGTAGTGTGGACGGATTGCGTAACCGTACCAAAACATATGCGTTTTAAAACTAAAACATATTAGTGTAAACGGGGCCTAAAAATCAACAAGTCAACGACTACACTGTAATGCTGCGTTCACACCAAACGCAGATAAAGCATCAAGCACGAGTGATTTAAATGTTAAGTCAATGCAAAGACGCGAATAGACATCCAGTGGCGCGAATCGCTTGAGTTGGAAAATCTGAACTTTAGCAGACATCCGTGCTGCGTTAACCAATCAGGAGCTTGCTCTTGTAGGGGAAGGATTACGACATAGTGCCTGTTGTTGGTGTCCCGACAGGAAATCCTTCTGCAGACACCGGACAACAGTTCATCAAACTGGGCTGGGCTCAGTCGGAAGCACTGCAGAAAGCTTCCATCATACAGGTATAGTTTCTGGAGAAGTTGATGAACTCAGAGCTGGTGCACCTCTGAAATCAGCATCTAGTGAACCAAACGAATCTACGCTGTTTTTCAGCCTTCCTAAAGCACATAAAGCACAGCTGCTTGATAAAATCCATGTTAGCCATTTAGCAATGAAGCTTGAGTCACCGGGCAGACAGAAGCCCTGCCCATGACGAGAATCATCGTCTATTGTGAAGTGAATTTCACATGCGAATGAAGCGAGTAAACTCAAAATCTTCACGCGTCTATTTTTGCACCAATAGCACAATTTGTTTGCGGGTGCGCGGTCTGGTGTGAACACAGCACAAAAAGTGATTAGTGCATTTAAACACAGAGCAAACACAGTACTTTTAAAGCAATTGGTTAACTTTACTTAATTTTAAGATAACGAGTTTACTCGCTTTAAGTAACTAAATCACTTTTTACAGTGTAGCACATTTACCCCAGTACATGGCAAAGAACCAAAATACACCACGAACACCTTTAGCCTCTCTTTAGTATAGTTCATAAGTATTCTGACAAAAAAGGGCGATATTTAAGTAAAAAAAAATAGGTGTAGCATCTGCTTCAGGATCTGTGTCGAATCAGCCACTCTAAAATATGCAAATAGTATTTTTTTTTAGCAAATCAAAAAATGGTATCAAATAAACATCTCATTTGAGAAATATGACCCAAACACTTACGACCTATCAGTGCCCACAGCGAACAGGCTACATCTGCATGCAATGCTGCACTGGAGCCAATAAGCAGACATAATCTTCAGCTTCTTCTCACCACTTCAACATGTGGAGTAGAAATTCTCCTTAGGAAAAACACTCTTTGAAGTCACAGCGCTAAAAATAACCCAGATATCCCTGTACTTTGAGCTCCGTTTGACACGCAACAGAGAGAGAAACTCTTTTGACTGGCACAACACTGACACACTTCTGTCTCTACTGTCTGTCAATCCAAAGAGGTTATTAGAGATTATATAGAGATTTGATATAAGTGTTCTGAATAAGGCTTGCAAGATCTAACAAAGTAAAATCTTAATTACAATACGGCTTAGCGTGATGTCAAAGGCAGCAAAGTTAATAATTCAGGGTTTTAATGTGTCTCAGAGTGGCTGTTAGTTCATACAAACTCTCTGCATGTCACTTACAGTATGTGCATTTGAGACTGCAACAAATAGCAACAATTATTATTATTATTATTTGTTATTAGTTGCCAACAAGAGTTCACTGCAATTTTAGGCAAATAATAATAAAAAATGAATATTTCTTCTTCTTATTCATCTGTTTGTTCATTCTTTCTTCTGTATTTAATTCATTCTTCTGTAATACAGTGATCCCTCGATATAACATGGTTCACCTTTTGCAGATTTTTTTAGTGCAATTTGACATGCTTTTTTCTTTCTTATTTTTTTTTTTTTACAGTGCATTGTGTTCTGCATCCTGATTGACTGTAGACCATTGTCAATCAATCTCCTCCATGTCTCATGTACAGTACAAAATATGTTCAGCTTGCCAAATTAACAAATCTTATTGTCAATGATGCAAAAAGGGTTGTAACTGTCCACAGCAAGACCTTCATTAAAGGGGGGGGGGGGGGGGGGGGGGGGTCGCACACCACGCCACGACATGCAATGCATTTTAGAATTGTTAACATAGGTTTCTATCAGGGTATGCACACCGGTGCCGCAAGTCGCGGCTGTCTGCGGTGCCCAGCTACAACTCAGGACACTGTTCATATTTGTACAGCGCCACAGAGTGCCAACTGAATAATTTCATTTTAAATAACATGTGAATGTGCGCATCCGATGTGTGTTACTTCCAACTGTTATGTGCGCGGCACATACGGTGTGCAACCCCCTTAAGGATGGAGTCTACTTTAGCTTTGTGGATCAGTGACTGCAGGAAAAAGATTTTACGCTGGATGCCAACATTATCTGCACAAAAGCTGAAAAGCTTTATGAAGCTTTTGCTGACAGCGATGAATATTTGCCCCTGACAACAGGTTTTATTATTTTGGTTTTATTTTATATTACCGAACTTATTTTTCTACGAAGGTTTGAACTTTGAGAGTGTTTAAACAAGTGAGAAAAGTGTGAAAATGTTAATGCCTGTCTGAGAAAAGTGAATAAAAATGTTCAGTGAGGGGTTTTA
Organism: Danio kyathit; assembly: GCA_903798195.1. NCBI lineage: Eukaryota > Metazoa > Chordata > Actinopteri > Cypriniformes > Danionidae > Danio > Danio kyathit. Next base: position 14,141,421 of record LR812527.1, read on the forward strand.
CAGCCTTAAAACGTCTATAATAATTGTAAAAAATAAAGCTGACTACTTTGCGGACTTCGCCTAGTGCAGGTTATTTTTAGAACGTAACTCCCGCGATTAACGAGGGACCACTGTGCCAGCAATATACACTCAAAAAAGATTTTTGCTGCTTGTTCAAAATACTTAGTTAAAATCAGCTGAAATAACACAATTCTTGAGGGATTTTTTTTGGACAACTTTATTGTTTTATGTTCAATCCACTTAAATTTTTAAAAACAATTAACTTAATCAATTTGTTTTGGGATAACATGAAAGAATTGTGTGGAACCCTTCATTTTTTACTGTGTATTTATATTACATAAGTGATATTTTTTTTGTAGTTCAAGTTTTTTTTATTGCTTTTCTTTCAATGTATATGCATGTATATGTATTTCACATGTATATACAGTTGAAGTCAGAAATATTAGCCCTCCTTTTAATTTTTTTTTAAATATTTCCTAAATGATGTTTAACAGAGCAAGAACATGTTCACAGTATGTCTGATAATATTTTCCTCTGGAAAAAGTCTTATTTGTTTTATTTCGGCTAGAATAAAAGCAGGTTTTATTTTATTTTAAACCCTTTTAAAGGTCAAAATTATTAGCCTCTTTAAGCTAGATTTTTTTTCGATAGTCTACAGAACAAACCATCGTTATACAATAACTTGTCTAATTATCCTAACCTGTCTAGTTAACCTAATTAACCTAGTTAAGCCTTTAAATGTCACTTCAAACATTGTGTCTTCAAAAATATCTAGTAAAATATTATGTTTTGTCATCATGATAAAGATAAAATAAATCAGTTATTAGAAATGAGTTATTAAAACTATTATGTTTAGAAATGTGTTGAAAAAATCCTTTCTCTATTAAACAGAAATTGGGGGAAAAAAACAGTGGGCTAATAATTTTGACTTCAACTGTATATGCAGCCTATTACACATGAAACCAAAATATAAGAAAAAAAAAGTATAGAGAAAAAAATATACATCAATCTAATCATATTGCGCAACGAGGTTTCCTTTGTTAACAGTGGTTTGCTAACTAATCTTATTAATCACAGATGGTAAAAATGAACATATGAACATTTATATTAACTAACATTAACAAAAAAGAGTGCTGAAAATGATAACAAATGTTAACAAAGCTTTTACCCCAAATCACTCTTTAACACAAACTCTGAAGACCTTCTGCCAGGGTAAAATAAATTACCTGTGTTTTGTCTGGAAGATGTTCTGTGATTGTTTGCAGTAAAGGCAGCAATTTGACATGACTGTGCGCTGACTGAACAGCGCCTGTCTAAAGATGCTGGGAAATCCTGATCCTGCCTGGATCTGTCAGCAGGATTATGTTCAACTGATCCGCCATGTCCGACATATGACAGAACTTTAGTCTAAGCTGTCTTAGTCTGATTCCCTCCTGCACGAGAGACGTGAGTCTGCCTCTTTACCAACTCAATGCACACTTGACTTTTAAAGGTAGACTTGTCATTTAGTTCCCCTTATGGTGCTTTACTTCATAAAAGTTCAATTCATTCGTTTTTGTACAGCTATCATGAATGGTCTATTCCAAAATGCAAACTTAACTCTAAATTTCTACATTTTTAGAGATGCACTCGGAAATTACGAATAAGGTATAGGCATGTCTTTTCTCTCCCTACATCTGTGGTGCCAAATTCCTTTTAAGGCAAGTAATTTTACTTGGCGGCTATCTTTGAAATCTCTCTGACATGCAAGTCCAGTTCCCATCTCTTTAAATGGGGATACATCAAATTCTCCAAAACTGTTTGCCAAGCTTATGATTTAATTTAATAATTGGAATAACAAATAATACTGACAATTGTCTCTTAAATTTAGCTTCTAAACGTAAAAAAAAAAAAAAAAATTGGGTTGTCCAAGCTAATGTCGTCTCAATGTGATTGAATTCACAACACCGACCTCCTTTATAGTAATTTCTGAAGGACAGGATCAGATGTCATAATCTCAATCAAACTATTTAACTAATGTAAGAATGAATAACTTGTGTTACACAATATTATCCTCTGAATAATGCCGTGTCCGATTGTGCTGGTCTTTTAAAGTCATTTCCAAATTTTCTCTCAAAATGACAGTGACCTCTTGTTTACAATTTTATGGGTGTAAAAGTTGTTTCTATCATGTAATTTGCGTTTGAATGGCAGATGTGGGAGTTTTAAAATAATAAGGTCAGATGGGAAAGACTCAACTACTTTGCGTTCATTTCATACAGATTGCAAAACCAGAGAACATTTGTTATCAAATGTAGTTGGTTCAATTAAAAGAAGAAATTTCAAGCTTTAAGCGGACATATTTCTCTTGTCTGTGAGAAATGTTTGTGTGAGTGTGTTTGCTTGCTTGATATGCGTCTGGACCGAGCCCCTACCCCGGAGAATCATCAGTCTATTGTGATCGATGATTGGCTCCTTTACTAGAAGACCAGGCTTCATTCACTAGAGGAGGGGTCTCAAACTCAAACTGGCAAGGGGGCCATATCAGTGATTGACAATTCATATGAGGGCCATTTTAACATTCAAGTACAAGAAAAAAGTAGAAACCTGACATAATTGATACATCTTATGCAGAGTTCAGACTGCATGATTTTAGCCCCGATTTTGACTCTGCGACAGGTTTTGAGAAATCGCCGACAAATGCCTGAAATCACAGGCAAATCGGTGCTCGTGCACGCGAGTAACAATCACACAGTATGAACTATCAAGGACGCGATCTGAGAGAATCGCAGATGAGTCGCCGATGCCCGTGAGATATTTGGTGTGCTAAATATCTGGAGCTGTTGGCGATTGAAATCATGCCATGTGAAATGTGTCCTGGTTGAAAATAACGTCAACAACGTCATCACCTACAGCCAATGAGAGAGCAGCATTCACTACTGGGTACCTGCAGGCCAGCGGGAGGCTGGGGGAGAAGTTAAAAGCACTCCTTTTCAGTTTATGTGGAACCAAGAAATTGAGGAAAAACTCCTGTAAATTTGGCAGGAGCACCATGTCAGTTTGACGTGTCATCTGATCAATACGCACAACTGGGTCAAAAAATAAAAAATAAAAAGTTTAAGAGAAATTGCTCCCTCAAAGCTGGGTGACCAAAATATGTACATTTTCTACCCCACTAAACGTGTCTTTCTCATTATGTAGTTAACAAGATATATATTACGTGACCTCGCCCTGTTTTCATGTCTTCTCACGTGTGTTTGTTTGTGAAACGTAGTTTGGACAAAGTTGTCGGCGATTCTTCCTATTTTAAAGTCATGCAGTGTGAACCACCCTGTCGCCGATACATCTTGCAGTGAAACAAAGCACCGACGGAACACTAGCCCAGATAGTCATGCAGTGTGAAAACATCTGTGACACGACTACTTTGAAAATCGTGCAGTCTGAACTCGCCATTAGGACAACAGACATGACGTTTATAATTTAAGCATTACCTGTCACCAGTGATAATGATAATTCTTCCACAGAGTATTTGCAGTCAAAACAATTAATTTTTTATAATTTTACTAAAGCACATCCTTTACTAAAGGAAAATCTGTTAAATGAGACCATCTGAATCGAATATTAGCAAAATGATCATATTTGTTACACCTCCAGCATAACATGTCAGCCATGAAAAAGTGTTTGTACAACAAAATACAAGTGGTATAAAACTGATAATAATCAAACGACCCTTAAATATTTACAAATATAAAATTTTAGTAGAAATGGAGCACTTACGGACATGTATTGTAATGTTTAAATCACCCACAGAATTAAAATGCATGTGCGTTACTCTCAACCGTACACTGAGAGAAAAGTCGCGACTGCACAAGAGTGATAGAGGTTCAAAAATATTCGTTTTGGTGGGCTGAAACTCCTTATATTTTTGACATCAGTTGTGAGCCAGAGGGAGGAGGAGGGCGGGCTGTACTGTAAATGGCCCACTGGCCGGCAGCTTCAGACCCCTGTGCTAGAGCAATTACATTGACCGCTACATTTTATACCATTCAAAACTATAAAGAGTGTCTCGTGTAATCTATAGTCCTTTGTGTTACTAAAATTCATACAGACATAATAATTAATACTGCACAAACTGTATATTCCATTCACATATTCAACATTCATAGAAAACATGCAACATGTATGATTTGATCGGTTTTCCTTGTGGGGACCAAAATAATATCTCCACAAGATATATAAAAAAATAAATATATACTGGTATTACTATATTTGTGGGTACATTTTGGTAATACAACAGTAATTGGAGTAGAAGTACTACCAGAACTAACACACAAACATGTGTCCCTATGAAGGCTGGTCAGGGGGTGTGCTGTGTCAACTTGAGGAGCTCATTAAATTCTCAATACCCCAATGAGTGAGTAAAAAGAGAGGCAGAGCCATGTTTTCAGCTTCCCTCATACTGTTGCTTTAATCCCTCTGTAGACAAACCTTTTAATCGTATTAAAGAGAGGTGTCAGAGAGGACATAGTCAAAGGAAAATTGTGATTAATTTTGACTTCTAGAGACCAAATTGTGATAATACTAATGATGTGCACATATGTTGTTCTTAAAATGATAGTTTGTAAAGTTTTCCATTTCCTTTAATGTGTAATGTATCTGTCTGTGCAAAGTAACAATGCTCATAGAAATGTCACTAGATATGTTCTATCTAACATGGAGCACAATCCAAGACCTGTCTAAAATGCAGAGATTTAAGTCCAAACATTAATTCTGCAAACATCTGCCACAATTGGCTATATTAGAATAATACTAGCCAAAGGTATACACAAAGAAAGTAGGCAACATAAATGTATAACCACTGTAAATCATGTTGTCATGCATGCAAAGATCAATCAGCTTGTATATTATATATAGAACTTTACTCAGGCTGGAATTGATAAAACTGATCGCATTATTAATCATTTGTATTTATTGATTGACTTCTTTCATAGTCATTGACATCGTTCAGTAAATTACTTTAGATATCTGAAAGTTGAAAACCCCAATTTTGATGTATTTTGGAGTTTGCGATTAATACTTGAGGTTTCAAGATCATCACACACTATGGCCCTTCTTTAAATTAAATCTGTCCATTTTTGTGATGTGCAAAAGCATACAGATGTTCTCAATGATAAAAGATATGGACTTAAAATCTTAAAAGTTAATTTCTGAATAGATGGTGTTTGTGTGTATTGTACTCCTCACCAGCAGCAGAAGCAGCACCATATCTGCATGATCGCAGGCACAGGCCACATGCAGGGCAGTCCAGAGGTCTTCATCCTGCAGGTTAACGTTCAGTCCTTTCTCGATCAAAATCTCGGCTGCAAACACATTGTCATGGCGAGCGCACTGCAGAGACAAAGGTAAAATAGGATACAGACATGTCAGAAATAGAAATAAAAGGCATCGCTGTTTGGACAAAAAATATTTTCTAACTTCACCCTTTTCATATGCAATGTATAAGTATTCAAATGAGATCTTTATAATAATAATAATATTATTTATAATTAATCTTTGTACTCATACATTAAATTAATACAATATAACGATTTTACAATGCAACAAGCACCATATAACTGAAGTAAACTGAACTGAACTGAATTTTAACTCTGAAAACTGAACTGACAGTGTTTAAATTCACTATAATCTTCTATGTGAAGCTGCTTTGACACAATCCACATTGTGAAAGCGCTGTACAAATAAAGATGAATTGAACTGAATTGAATATCTCTATGCATGTACAATGTTTAAAATGGCTAATATAACAGTATAATGTTTACTGTATGACTATCTATCCATCCTTCCATGCATAACCATCCCTTTGTCATATACTTCATCCACCCATTCATCTGTCCATCTCATTCCATATGACTAAGTTCAAGAAATTTAAATACAGTAAGCATGTTTACTCTGATACACCGGTGTTAACCTAAGTTTCATAGGACTATATTAAAATAAATAACACTGACACTAGTTTATACAGTAAGCCATGGAGTACCCCTGCTTTTTTTGAGCCAAATGCAATAAAATGAATGTGATTTGTGCAAGACATCTTGCACCTGCTGCAATGTTAGGAATTACAAGACTAAATCAAGGCAACTGTCTCAACAAAATGAAACTATTTTGCCCAATGACAAAATGTGAGTGCTTTAGTAAATAAGTGCATTAACTACAGGGAGTGCAGAATTATTAGGCAAGTTGTATTTTTGAGGATTAATTTTATTATTGAACAACCACCATGTTCTCAATGAACCCAAAAAAACTCATTAATATCAAAGCTGAATGTTTTTGGAAGTAGTTTTTAGTTTGTTTTTCGTTTTAGCTATTTTAGGAGGATATCTGTGTGTGCAGGTGACTATTACTGTGCATAATTATTAGGCAACTTAACAAAAAACAAATATTTACCCATTTAAATTAACCAGTGAAACCAATATAACATCTCAACATTCACAAATATACATTTCTGACATTAAAAAACAAAACAAATCAGTGACCAATATAGCCACCTTTCTTTGCAAGGACACTCAAAAGCCAGAATCCATGGATGGCATGGATTCTGTCAGTGTTTTGATCTGTTCACCATCAACATTGCGTGCAGCAGCAACCACAGCCTCCCAGACACTGTTCAGAGAGGTGTACTGTTTTCCCTCCTTGTAAATCTCACATTTGATGATGGACCACAGGTTCTCTATGGAGTTCAGATCAGGTGAACAAGGAGGCCATCTCATTAGTTTTTTCTTCTTTTAGACCCTTTCTTGCCAGCCACGCTGTGGAGTACTTGGACGCGTGTGATGGAGCATTGTCCTGCATGAAAATCATGTTTTTCTTGAAGGATGCAGAATTCTTCCTGTACCACTGCTTGAAGGTGTCTTCCAGAAACTGGCAGTAGGACTGGAAGTTGAGCTAGACTCCATCCTCAACCCGAAAAGGCCCCACAAGCTCATCTTTGATGATACCAGCCCAAACCAGTACTCCACCTCCACCTTGCTGGAGTCTGAGTCAGACTGGAGCTCTCTGCCCTTTACCGATCCAGCCACGGGCCCATCAAGACTCACTCTCATTTCATCAGTCCATAAAACCAGAAAAATCCAGAAAAATCAGTCTTGAGATATTTCTTGGCCCAGTCTTGACGTTTCAGCTTGTGTGTCTTGTTCAGTGGTGGTCATTTTTCCTTTCTTACCTTGGCCATGTCTCTGAGTATTGCACACTTTGTGCTTTTGGGCACTCCAGTGATGTTGCAGCTCTGAAATATGGCAAAACTGGTGGCAAGTGGCATCTTGGCAGCTGTACGCTTGACTTTTCTCAGTTCATGGGCATTTTGCGCCTTGGTTTTTAGTTTGGTTTTTCCACACGCTTGCGACCCTTTTGACTATTATGAATAAAACGCTTGATTGTTCGATGATCACGCTTCAGAAGCTTGGCAATTTTAAGAGTGCTGCATCCCTCTGCAAGATATCTCACTATTTTTGACTTTTCGGAGCCTGTCAAGTCCCTCTTTTGACCCATTTTGCCAAAGGAAAGGAAGTTGCCCAATAATTATGCACACCTGATATAGGGTGTTGATGTCATTAGACCACACCCCTTCTCATTACAGAGATGCACATCACCTAATATGCTTAATTGGTAGTAGGCTTTTGAGCCTATACAGCTTGGAGTAAGACAACATGCATAAAGAGGATGATGTGGTCAAAATACTTATTTGCCTAATAATTCTGCACTGCCTGTATATTCAGACAGTATTTACCTAATCTACTGTGCATTTAAATGAGCCATTTAAACAAATTAAAAAAGATTTAGCTCTTTTCTACATTAGATAACTGCATTAATTGAACAAAGGCAAAAGCTGATTTCCTTTAGAGCTGCGGTAATCAAGAGTGTAATTAAAAAGTTAATTTCATATATCGCATTGGGTATGAATGGTTGATTTCATACGCTGCACCATAAAAGTGTAATATTTTCAGTATGAACATCTCTGACACTTTCAGAGTGCCGAGACTTAATTAAACTGTATCCAATTACTGAAGAAATTGGATTTGTTTCTGTTTAGTTGTACTATACCCTGGCGGACCCTTTCATTTTATTTACCTCTCTATGGTCACAAAATTAACGAACAAAAATTGAGTCATCCATCTTGCTTGAATGCAGTGCTTACATACTGGACAGGGTCTATTAAAGCCAGTGTCACTGAATGGTGTCAAATGTTTCCCAGAGTTACAATGAACCAAATAATGGAGTACAATGGAGACTGACCATTTAGTTGACAAACGGGTATTGATCAGTACATGAGTGAGAGTGTTCGGCATATAAACAGGCAATGTCAACTGAATTAACGTCACTCTTAATGCTTTTGAAAAAAAAGGTCATAATTTGATGGTTTGTGATCATAAGGTATTTGAAAAAGCTCAAATATGATTTACAACAACATTGGTAGTTTAAACAACAATAATCAATAAAATAAAGCACTAAATTATCTCCTTTCATTTTAGATAGTTTACACATTTACACATTTTGTAAATTCCTCTATTTTACCATCATTTTCATAGTCAAGAAAAAATATATACTTCTAAAAGCTGCGGATTGATAAAAGGATGGATGGATGCATGGACGGATGGAATGATATGGGTGGGTGGATGGAATGACATTAGAGGGATGGATGGAATGACATTGGAGGAAGGGAGGTAGGGATGGATGGAATGACATGGGAGGGAGGAAAGGAGGAAGGATTGAATGGAATGATTGAGGGAGGGATGAATGGAATGACAGAGGAAAGGAGGAAGGGATGGATGGAATGATGGATTGAATGATGGATGGAACGACATGGGATGGATGGAATGACGGATGGAATGACATGGGATGGATGGAATGATGGATGGAATGACATAGGATGGATGGAATGACGGATGGAAGGATGGAATGACGGATGGAATGACAGATGGACGGATGGAATGACGGACGGATGGATGAATGGATGGAATGACGGACGGACAGATTGACATGGGATGGATGGATAGATGGAATGACATGGAATGGATGAATGGATGGATGGATGGATGGAATGACATGGATGAATGGATGGATGGATGGAATGACATGGGATGGGATGGATGGATGGAATGACAAGGGATGGATGGATGGATGGAATGACATTGGATGGATGGAATGACATGGGATGGATGGATGGATGGATGGATGCAGTGACATGGGATGGATGGATGGATGGATGGATGGAATGACATTGGATGAAATGACATTGGATGGATGGATGGAATGACATGGGATGGATGGATGGATGCAGTGACATGGGATGGATGGATAGATGAATGGATGGAATGACGGACGGACAGAATGACATGGGATGGATGGATAGATGGAATGACATGGAATGGATGAATGGATGGATGGATGGATGGATGGATGGATGGATGGATGGATGGATGGAATGACATGGATGAATGGATGGATGGATGGATGGAATGACATGGATTGATGGATGGATGGATGGATGGATGGATGGACGGAATGACATGGATAGATGGATGGATGGGTGGATGGAATGACATGGATGGATGGATGGATGGATGGAATGACATGGTATGGATGGATGGAAAGAATGACATGGGATGGATGGATGGAATGAATGACATGGGATGGATGGATGGAATGACATGGGATGGGATGGATGGATAGAATGACAAGGGATGGATGGATGGATAGAATGACATGGGACGGATGTATGGATGGATGGAATGACATTGGATAGATGGAAGGAATGACAGGATGGATGAATGAATGGAATGACATTCGATGGATGGATGGATGGATGGATGGATGGATGGATGGATGTAATGACATGGGATGGATGGATGGATGGAATGACATGGATGAATGAATGGATGGATGGAATGACATGGATGGATGGATGGATAAATGGAATGACATGGATGGATGGATGGATGGATGGATGGATGGAATGACATTGGATGGATGGATAGAATGACATGGGATGGATGGATGGAAATAATGACATGGGATGGATGGATGGAATGACATGAAATGGATGGAATGACATGGGATGAATGGATGGATGAAATGACATGGGATGGATGGATGGATGGATGGATGGATGGATGGATGGATGGATGGAATGACATGGGAGGGAGGGAGGGATGGATGGGTGGATGGATAGATGGAATGACATGGGATGAATGGAATGGCATTGGATGGATGGATGGAGGGATGGATGGATGGATGGATGGAATAACATGGGATGGATGGATGGATGGATGGATGGATGGATGGATGGATGGATGGATGGATGGATGGAGTGACATGGGACTGATCAATGGATGTATGGAATGACATGGGAGAGAGGGAGGGGTGGATGGAATATATGAAGTGGGTGGATGGATGGATGGATGGAATGAGATGGACAAATGCATGGATGGATGGAATGGGATGGACAAATGCATGGGTGGATGTAATATATGACGAAGGAATGATTGATGATATATCATCCGATGAATGGAAGAATAAGATGGGAACATATATTTTTTGTATTACAGTCCTGTACTTCCATTCATTTCACTTGCTTTCTGCCTGCTTCCAGAAACACCATTGAAAAGGGACATACAGATTTTCTGTTAAGGGCACCAGTCAGAGTATATGACATCTCGAGAGGTGAAACACATGTAACCAAATTTGTCAGAGCTTGTCCTTATGTTCTTACCAGATGGAGCAGAGATCCTCCAGAGGAAATGACTGTGTTCAGGTCAGCTCCCTCCTTCAGCAGCCTTAGCACTGAAACAAAAGGAACAAAGGAGAGATAAATATATCTGCAAAATGAACAACTTCCTAAATCCCAGCACACAAAAACACAGTGAGGAAATATGATGAAATGTTGAAACCTCTAAAGACACAACTTGGCTCTGGTCCAAAACCTAGTATGCTGACTAGCCGTCTACTGTACTTCCTACATAGTCTGCATCCTTTAAAATCTAAAAGACACCACACCTCAAATTGGACTAATTTCAGACTTAGATGGAAACAAATATTGCAATTGAGAGGTAGTGCAAATATTTGATGAGTTAGCATGTTGCTATGCTAACAAATATGAAAGCTGGACTACACTATTATCATTGCTAGTAATAATTAAATATCACAAGGATTTATTTTTAGTTAAAACCTTTTATGATGGCATATTTCCCTTTTTCCACACTCATGGACAGATTTTTCAGAGCTCATTATAACAGAAACTTCTCCACAATGTTTGTCTCTATTCCTACCAATCAGACTGTTGACAGCCACTAACTGAATCTCTGTGGCAGTGTCTAGTGCATATCGACAGTCTCATCCTGTCTTTCCCTATGGCCTGAACACAAGTGCACTTCATCACACACACACACACACACACACACACACACACACACACACACACACACACACACACACACACACACACACACACACACACACACACACACACACACACACACACACACACACACACACACACACACACACACACACACACACACACACACACACACACCTAGGCCCCTATTGACTATAATTAAATTACTGCAAAACTGCAAACATGTTAAACTGATTCCCACCACAACAGCGTTTCCCATACGGAATTTACTGTAGATGCGAAAAGAGAGGAAGGTAAGAAACTCTTGTTGTTTTCGGCTAATGATGAAAGACAGAATGTGCATACAGACACACACACACACACACACGCACACACACACACACACACACAAATGTTGTGATATTCCCAAGAGATGTTTAAGCTCCATAGTGTGACAACATACTAGCCAAGAATTGCTTCTCAAACATGCTCAGTGGGGAACAGATCTGCTTACGTAGAAAAACGAAAGGCATCGCAGACGCCCATATGATCTCAGCTGAGGTTTAAAAATCGCTAAAGAGTAAAGAAAAGACAGATGTGCACAAAAAAAGGTAACATCAGCAGGTTAGCCAGCTGAGGCTATCAGGCATCCTCTCAGGCATATCAAAAGGAATATCACCATTTAATGGATCATTATGCCAGGAAGTGTTTTTTTAACAAATGCACAAATAAAAAAAGACAAAAATGTACTGTACAGGGCCACTCACAGCAAAAACAATACAACGATTTCGTAACATTTCATTTAAAGTGCCCTTGTTAAACATGTTCCATGTACTTACTATAGTAACTACCAGGGCTTGACATTAACTTTTTTGATCACTAGCCATTGTGGCTAGTAGTTTTCCAACATTACCTGCCACTCGCCATTCTCACTAGCCACAATTTTGTTGTTGGGAACATATATTTTATATGCATAAATTTGACTTTGACATGCTAAAATTACTTGATTTAGACATTGTGTTATGTCCACATGCCTCCTCATTCATTTCACTTTTTTGTGTATGAACTTGCTTAATGTGCATGAGCAAATGGGTTGTGGTTTCATAATGTCGCATTGCAATTCGTTTTTATTTCACAGGACTTTTCAGAGCTCAACACTTGAGGATTTACCAAATTTATCTCTGACCACACCAAAAATAAATAAATAAGTATTTCTTAGCCACAAATGTTAAATATTATGTCAAAACGTGCAAAATATAGCTGTATGCATGCTCTTTTTATTCAACAAAACCTTTATTAAAAAATATATACATATTTAAAAAATAATTATTGCCATGTATCTAAAACTAGACCTAGTCTGTACAGGCTAAAGGACTCTCAGATCACCAGTTAAACACATACATGGGGAGTTAATCTCCTATTAAAGCAATGTTATTTTAAAAATTATAATTAAACTATACTAACAAAAATAACTGTAAGTAAAAGAAAGCAGTTGAAAAACATACCGTGTGTGATAATGAAAGGATGATCACACGCACACGGTTAACGTTAGGCCCATAATCTGTTCTGTTCAAAAAATAGTTAAAACAAAACCGGCAACCGCTGCTGCTTACTAAGAAGACATATTTAAAAACATCCAGAGCTTTTGGAAGCTGCAGGATTGTGGGTGCACGAGCATCACTTTTTGTCCAGTCTATTTCAGAGAGAACCGATTGCAGCAGTTGCGTTTCCAGGCACGGTTGCTTCGCACCAGGAAACGGGAGCGCGCACGCTTTTTAAAGTAGTGCGCATCACATCACCTGTGCGCGGGAGTGATCATCCTCTCATTCGGTATTCACCTGCTTTCTTTTGCTCACGCGAACGCTATTTTTGTCGGTCATGCTGCTTCTCGATTCTAAGATCATATTTGCACACATATTGGGCCATCTTTATTGTCGAACCCTGCTTTTAAGAAAACTAACATTTAAAAATGATCTTCAACCAGCCAAAGTGGCTAGTGAGAGAAGCTGTCTTATCCACCACCGATGAAATCTACCCGCATTTGGGGGGTTGGCGGGTGTTAATGTAAAGCCCTGGTAACTACAATTAGAAACCTTAAGTATACGTGTGGTATTCAGACTGCTTCTCCACAAACAGGGAGAGGGAGAAAATCATAAGAAATTGTTTCAAAAAATAATTCCATAAATGTAATTTTGCATGATATTGGCATCAAATTCAAAACATATACTCAGGAGAAGTGTGGCTTTTGACCTATTACTTTTCTGTATTGCTCCAGGACTAATTCCATATATTTGTTTATGAAATAATAAAATGTTTAGTGCTGAGCATTTTTTTACATTACTTAAGCATCTACAGTTGCAATCAGAATTATTGAACCCCCTTTGAATTTTTTTTCTTTTTTAAATATTTTCCAAATGATGTTTAACAGAACAAGGAAATTTTCACAGTATGTCTGTTAATAATTTTTTCTTCTGGAGAAAGTCTTATTTGTTTTATTTCGGCTAGAATAAAACCAGTTTTTAATTTTTTAAAACCCATTTTAAGGTCAAAATTATTAGCCCCTTTAAGCTATATATTTTTTCAGTAGTATACAGAACAAACCATCATTATACAATACATTGCCTAATTACCCTAACCTGCCTAGTTAACCTAATTAACCTAGTTAAGCCTTTAAATGTCAGTTTAAGCTGTATAGAAGTGTCTTGAAAAATATCTAGTCAAATATTATTTACTGTCATCATTCATTCATTTTCTTGTCGGCTTAGTCCCTTTATTAATCCGGGGTCGCCACAGCGGAATGAACCGCCAACTTATCCAGCACGATTTTACGCAGCGGATGCCCTTCCAGCCGCAACCCATCTCTGTTAGTTTCATAGAGATGAATAGTTTCATTGTTCAATAACAGGATGAAAAAAAAATTACATTCTAAATGTAATTTCAAAATCAAAATTATCATTCATATATCGTTTATGAAATGGATTGGATAAAAATAATAATAATTTTAGAAATTCACAGTATTTTAAGCTGCAAGCCATTTTAATGTAATTTAATAGTGTCCAATCTAAACATTACAAGACACATTTGTGTTTCATAGTAAACCAATTCAGTTACACTTTGTTTTAAGATGTCCTTGTTGCATTTAAATTATTTTAGAATATTTTGATAATACCTTTTATAGTTTTGTGATAAAATAATCAGAAAGATGACACTCGTTACCACAGGCATTTTATTTAACAGCATACTTGCAATCTAAGACTTTGTTTAAAGTTTTTTGCCATTAGTTACATGCACTACCTGACAAAAGTCTTGTCATTAATCCCAGTTGTAAGAGCAACAAATAATAACTTGACGTCTACAGTAGTTGATCATTAGGAAAAGTGGCAGAAGGTAGTTATTTTTACAATGAATCATCTGTTGAACTGCATCCCAATCCTCACAAATACTGCAGAAGACCTTTTTGAACCTGCATGGATCCAAGATTCTCACAGAAATCAGGCAAGATTGGTGAAGGAAAAATCATAGTTTGTGATTACATTCAGTATGGGGGCATGCGAGAGATCTGCAGAGTGGATGGCAACATCAACAGCCTGAGGTATCAAGACATTTGTGCTGCCTGTTATATTGCAAATTCTTCAGCAGGATAGCGCTCCTTCTCATACTTCAACCTCCACATCAAAGATCCTGAAAGCAAAGAAGGTCAAGTTGCTCCAGGATTGGCCAGCCCAGTCACCAGACATGAACATTATTGAGCTTGTCTGGGATAAGATGAAGGAGGCATTGAACATGAAGCCAAAGAATCTTGATGAACTCTGGGAGTCCTGCAAGAACGCTTTCTTTGCCATTCCAGGTGACTTTATTAATAAGTTATTTAAGTCATTGCAAATGATCAACTAGAAGTGAAGTTATTATTTGTTGTTATTAAAACTTGGATATGCGACAAGACTTTTGTCAGGTAGTGTATACTTTACCTTTGTTGTTGTTATTATTACAGTAAGAGCATGCCATCATGTCAAGTCAACTGTAAAATAAAGTCGAAAACACAAGTGCATTGATTGTGCCAAGTGTGTTCTCAACTATTTGATAGATGGCTGCGAGGCTGAATAGGTAAATCTCAGATAATCACTCAGCGATCACCCATCAGGACATTAAACACCGGTTTGGATTATACAGAGCTGCCAACACAAGAAAATAAAAATGAATGAAGATCCCAGAGAGGAAATGAGGCACAGTGTAAGGACACAGTGTGCAATCAACGGCTATTCAGTGATAAAATCGTTACTATGCAATGTGACGGAAAAGCTTGATGCAGCTAAGAAGCTAATTTTGACCCAATGGTGGTCGTCCATCTTAATTGCATGAATCTACGCACAACATGCAACCAATGCTAATCACACAGGCTTGGCTTCATGGAAATATGAGCTCCAACTGATCAATAGGTCTTGGGCTAGGTAATAAATCTAGTGTGCACCTGACTGGCTTCATCACATGACACACACACACACACACACACACACACACACACACACACACACACACACACACACACACACACACACACACACACACACACACACACACACACACACACACACACTGCTTGCAATAAAAGAGTGAAGGTTAATTACAGTCATAGTTATGATATGATCTAGCAGGTAACCCCTACTCAAGCTTTAATATTACGACCCACAGAGGAACAGTTACTACCTCCAACAGATGGATGACCCCTAGGATTGAATGTTCAGATGATGGTTTATTCAGATAGGATGCCTAGTTATACAGGAGAACAAGCTCTCTATGAGCAGCAGTGTTGAGGTGGAACAGTTGATGCTAATAATACAGTCTACACTCATTCATATTTATGAGGTGTTGTTATGGCGATCTGACTCAGCGATATGCGTGGCTGGCTCGTCTGTACACTCGATAACGCTGAACGCTGTAAACATCTACGTGACCTCCGTTATGCTTTGCACAGCAATAATCCAACAAAATAAATAAATAAATAGATAAAATCATCAGATTCGGCAAGGTGTACTTGTGTTACGCCACTGTAGAAAAACAAAACACAACCCTGGAGAACCAGAATTGATTATGTGAGACCAAATAAATAAATGTGCAACTAGAATTATTAATATGATAGAGCTGAAATGGCTACTTAATGGAATTGTGTTGGTTTTAATATGGAAACATCAGTCCAATCAAATTCAATCAATGCCAAACCCAAGTCTGACTCTCAAACCCATTATTAATCAGCTTGTCCAATCTGCAGTCATTAGCAGTCAGGGAGCTTAATTAATTTCCCAAGTCTGCTTGCTCTAATGAGTACCAGAAAAGTCTTGCTCATACCCTGGGCAAATTCTCTATCATGCTTCCGTTCTCCTTGGGTAGACAACACCTTCGCTTTCCGAGTGTTCAGTGTGGTTTGAGTTGCTAAAGGTAATGGAAACAATCCCACTTTGAAAGAAAACCAATCAAAATCATTAACGCCACAATCTTCATTATCGCACCACATATTCATTAGCTCACCAACATTACACTTGCATTTTTGGAAATGAGATTCTTGTATTAAAAGGCATTGTTCACCCAAGTATTAAAGTTCTGTCCTGGAGCGTTTCTATAGGACTCAAACCCCACCATTAAAAAAAAATTGAAAGAAATAATATAAGATCTAGCTGCAAGCATCAATAAAAGCACCAAGCACTGAAGCAGCAGCAAGTACTGGAAAAAGTATGAAAAGGAGAAACATTAATGATATGTATAGTTCAGAGGATCAGGTGAAATAATATAATATGTCAATATTTCAGAAATATGCTAAGTGAACATATTTGAACATAAAGTCAGTTATTCTCCTTTGAAAATAGGAAAAAAGCATTCCATGTCGAAATGTCTGTCTTTGTTTTTGGTCTCTATAACCAGGCCACTGCCAGTTTACCCAATTATATTAATGCACTCTGGGTTGCCTTGATGAAAAACACATTGTATTTAATTTCAGCCATGAAGGCTGCATCAATGCATGTGGTCATGGTCGAAAATGCAACATCTGGAGGACAGCAGCAGTCTCCAAAATAAGATGCAGATTCAGAGTTAGAAAAATATACACGAGATGGATTTTAATTAGCAAAAAGTATAAATATTACAAACGTAAACACTAGATGAGCAGGTTACATTGCAACATAGTGTCCCAACAAGACTCAACGCACAAGACTCCAAAGATTCCAATGACAAGCTATTTGGCTATCTGCACCAGACGCAATACAACAGAAACATTTAAATACAGCCGTTTAGAAGCACAGAATAGTGCACTTACTGCACTCCAATAAAACGGTAAGGCTTATAATCAAATTAATATTAAGTAAACCTGTTTAACATTATAATAACATTAAATGCTGAGTGACAGCAGCACGGTGGCTCAGTGGTTAGTACTGTCGCCTCACAGCAAGAAGGTCGCTGGTTTGAGTGCCGGCAGGGCTAGTTGGCATTTCTGTATGGATTTTGCACGTTTCTCTCATGTTCATGTGGGTTTCCTCCGGGTGCTCCAGTTTCCCGCATAGTTCAAAGACATGCAGTATAGACCATTTTGAGGGATGTAAACAAAAACGATGGTTCCAACGTATTTCCTGTTTTACATTTTTTATTTCTATAGCTTCCAAGAATCTGAAAAGACCCACATATTGATAAATAATGATATTGTAGCTGTTTTAACATTAAGTTGTGATTAAATTTCCTCTTGTTACAGTTATGAAATAGTTTGATAATAAGCATGAAATGTTCATGGGCCAATGACATGACCACATTGAAATAGTCTATAGGTGAATTGGATGAACTAAATTGGCCGTTGTGTGTGTGTGTGTGTGTGTGTGTGTGTGTGTGTGTGTGTGTGTGTGTGTGTGTGTGTGTGTGTGTGTGTGTGTGTGTAAATGCGAGAGTGTAAAGGTGTTTTCTAGTACTGGGTTGCAGCTGGAAGGGCATCCGCTGCATAAAACATATGCTGAAATAGTTGGTGGTTCATTCCGCTGTGGTGACCCCTGATAAATAAGGGATTAAGCTGAAGGACAACGAATGAATAAATGCTGAGTGACTGACATTTGTTGCTTTGCACTGATAAAATATACATAGGCTATAGTTGCTCAAGTCACTGTGACATTTGTAGCATTTAAGACTGATTAAAGCATAACCATTGCCTGAGGTGAACGCAGCCATAGAAGTTTGCTGTTTTTCAGCCACGAGAAAATTAAACCATTTCTAAAATAGAAACTTCAGGTGACAGTTAGGACAAAAACCCTTTTGAATATGGAAAATGTTATTGTGGATGATCACTTGTAGCTAGGATATGGCGCAAGCTCGATAGTTAGGCATCTCTCTTGTTGGTGTCATCAACCTGGCATCCTGCGTTTGTGTGGAGTCGCCAGAGGAGAGGCAGGATAACAGTGTTTTAGAGTGCAATGCCTAGTTCAACCACTGGGTGTCAATCTTACATACTGCACCTTAACTTATTGAAACAATCCAGTACCTTTAAATCTTGACACTTCTGTAGTTACACCGTGTACTAAGACCATTGCAAAGTGAAAAGTTGCCATA
Organism: Danio kyathit; assembly: GCA_903798195.1. Classification (NCBI taxonomy): domain Eukaryota; kingdom Metazoa; phylum Chordata; class Actinopteri; order Cypriniformes; family Danionidae; genus Danio; species Danio kyathit. The sequence goes on from LR812527.1 coordinate 14,160,364, forward strand.
TTCTAGGCAGATATAGCCTGGAACTATAATCTCATTCAGCTGTAATAACCAAAGAACTTTACAGATGCAATGATATTACCCACCGCTGTTACCTAGTTATCTAGCTAGGGACTATTTTCAGGCTCTGCATGATATCATTGCGCCTGCTGCAGCCATGGTGCAGCAGCAACTTTCCTTGATCATTACACCAGAATCAGAGTATAGTTCCAACATTTTCATTTTCTGTTGGTCTTCATACACAATATTACATACTGTGCTTTTAATAGCCATTCTCTTAAAAATAAAAGATAAGTAAATCGACTTTGTGCTCTACAAAGAAAAATGATTTTCAAAATGTATGAAATGAAGACTGAAGTTTTAAGTGAACCATCCCTTTATAGAGCTGCTCAGTAATTGGCTTAAATGACACATTCAGCAATGATAGTGCTTGATGTTTGCATGAGCTCAAGACTATAATTTACTAAATGGCCCACTCAACCATGGAGAAATGGGTTAAGTCTGTGCGGTCATTAGGAGGACAGGTTTTCTGCTGACTGCAAAGAGAGAAAACAACCTGTGCATGTTAACTTGGAGCTCTGCGGCCTGATGAGCACATCTGTTAGATGGTCCGGCTGCAGGCACTAGAGGAAACACCAGAGACCACCCGCCTGTGTGTTACTGACCGCAACAAAACTAAGGTCAGCAGACAAATTTACCCCACACTGCGGTCAAAAAAAAAAAAAAAAAAAAATCAGTGCTACTGATCCTCCTCAAGTCACTGCAGACTAATACTTCTGCAACTATTTGTGTCACATTTGGGTCAGATACACCCACTGTAATGACTACCTGTTATCATAGCAGGACATTTGTGGAACTCAAATAGACCACACGCAGATGGTCTAATATTCACATCAGCCATCCCGGGATGAAAATCTGGACCTCTGTGGAGTGATCTAAACATTTGGATGCTCTGGTTTATTGGAATGTGCTCTGTTGGCACTCGTCTGATAAGGCTAATATGTGTTTTCCTCTGCGTGGCTGATAATCTGCCGCATTTCCTACGTCTTGATGTTGGGCGCAAGAGTGGGCGAAATTCAACCTGTCACGGGAAAATAGGAAAACAGCTGTTGGAGCCATATGTGGGGTTTCCATGGAAACCAGGCATGGGGAAAAGAGAGGATGGGAGAGGAATAGGGAAGATAGCGGGAGCTGAGGAATTAAAAGATAAGAAATATGGATAATGCGTAAATGCTCTCAATACTTTTGGATGTCACGGAGAATTCCTAAAATATATAAGCAACTGCAGCATACATTTTCATATATAAACACTCATTTATATGGTGAAATAAATATTTTTATACATTATTTTTTATATCTTACAATGAGAATTTTATTTATGAACAAAAACATTATCATATCACGTGATTTAAAGAAACAATAAAAAAACTGTAACAATGTCAACAAATTAAGTGTCGGCAATGCAAGTTCAATTCCTGGCTTGAATTCCTTGTTTTCGATGCTTATCTGTCAGTAATCTCCACTGTTCTTTCCTAATAAAGGTGAAAAAAAAACTAAAAAAAAATCATTAAAATTGAATAAAATTAAATGTAATTTTAAATATTTACACGTTGCCATAAACCTTCCATTATGATGCAGACACAAGAAATCAACATCTCAACAAAATCAAGGTCAACCCAAGTTTAATTCCTGGCTCAAAGTCCTTGCTTTCAGTGCTTATCTGTCAGTAATCTCCACTGTTCTATCCTAATAAAGGTGAAAAAAACCCTAAAAAATTTTAATTAAAAATAAATTAAGTGTCATTTTAAATCTTTACACGTTGCCATGAACCTTCCATTATGATGCAGACACAAGAAATAGCATCACTGACCATTAAAAATCATTCTGATATGCCAAGTTGTTAAGATGTAACAATTCACTCAAAAAAAATTTTAAATAATAATAATAATAATAATAATCTATCCAATATCTCGATAAAAAAAAATCATATTTTTTTCTAACAAAATTAGTTATTTGTCACATTCTGCACATTGTTTTGTAAAATACAGATATATTTCGTCAAACAACAAAACTAAAAATTTTACTTTAAAACATTCCAAATCAAATTTAAATAATTAGGAATACAAATAAAATTTGCATCTTTAAGAAGAGTTTAATATTTCACTTTAATATTACTTTAATAATAATAATAATAATAATAATAATAATATAAAATACAAATCTCTTTCAGCTTTTGAACAATTTTGACAATCTGTAGATCTTACTGCCTATTTAGTATAATTTGTTCACTACTATTGCACGCTAAGGCAGTTTGCAGTGAACAAAAGGGTCCATGTTGATCCAAAAAAAAATAAAAAATAAAAAAATAAATAAATCGCAATTTGTTTAACATCCCAACCGATTTAAATCATCACATATATTTGAATAGATTTTCAACCAGCTCAAAGTGAAATCCATCAGATTTGGTGCTCAGCTAATCTTACTTAGTAGTGTCTTTTGTAACAACCTTTTTTCCTCTCTTTACCTTCAACAGGTACCATTTACTAACAAGATGCCAACTACTGTCCTGATATACGCAATACAACATTTTAACATGCATATTATTTTATCGAAAATATGGTCATTTATATTTAAGTTTTTGGGTTTTAGTTAAACAAGTGAAAACTTTTCAAAGTTTGCCTAAATCGTTGCATAATTGTAGCCTACGCTGACTATAAGGGTTGTCAATTTGTGTTTAAATAGGAGTTTAAGGTGTTGATGACTTTGTCTCTAAGGATATTGTGTCAGGTATACAAACAAACACTTTAGAAGAATGCTTCTATTATAGTTTGAACTCTTGAGTTAAATCAGATCCACGGCTGAACTGAAGTGTATGAGTGTATCTTGCATAATACACTACAATAGTGCATTGTGTTCAACAGCATTGTCTTCTACAGCATTAGCACTAATATAATAGGCAAAGGGAGCCAGTTGTCTAGGCAAAATGAGCAGGCCCAGACCATGTTAATGTATACCGCTAATGGGAGGGGGACTGCACACAATAAACTGAAGTCTCTAGAGGTTTGAATTCAATCAGTGGCACCACAAACAGACATATCGAATCATTCAGATTGCGTGTACACATCCATTTGAAATGCATTAGCTAAGTTTATTGCCAAAACCTAGTGAACTGCACTGCTGTCTATGCTGCGTTGTAAGACAGCATAATGAAATGAAACCTCACAAGAAACATGGCACATGCTGTTGGTAGAGCATTTCATGTGAAACCTAACTCACAGTTGGTTTCAATAGAATTTGGTGACAGCATGCTGCTAAGCTTAAGCTAACAGGCTCAGCACTCATACACCAACCCTGTATGGGTTTTGTAGTAAAACCATAGTAACTTCAAAAAATATCCAAAAGTTTACTACACCACTTATTCTTTAACTGTAGTCAAGCCATAGACACAAATCTAAATGTGTTTTACTACCATACCTGGCAACATTTGTCTCTGAAATTCCAGGAGACATGGGGTAGGAGGGTGGGGTTGTGGTTGTTTGTCTAAATAACACAGCTGAGAACCAGGTTAGTAACTGTACTGTGGTGTTAGTAACTGTACTGCGGACTGGGTTTCGGGTGGCCATTGCGATCGGATACTATACCAAAGTTGCCAACCTGGGGGTGCTATAGACTGTACCTAAAAGCTGAGGACCAGAGGCGAGGTGAAATTACAGGAGTTTTTCGGGAGAAATAACAAAACGGGAGGGTGGTGGCAGATGGGTCTGAAATACGGGAGACTCCTGGGAAAAACGGGAGTGTTGGCAGGTATGTTTACTACAGCACTGTATGCAAGCTAATTTTTTTCATTTGGGAGAAAGAAGCATAGCATAGATTTCAGTATAGTATAGTTGCAGCATTTGTAGAAAGCCATAGGAACAAAATTAACCCTGATTCCATAGTTACCATAATTTAACCACAAACGTAGCAATTGTTCTACCACAGTATTTGGAGGAAATCAAAAATAACCATGTTTTTACAATAGCACCAATAGTCTGATTTTGTTTTGCAGTAAAATCATAAATACAAACCTATATGATGTATAGAAATTAATCATTTTACCTTAGCAAAGAAAAATTTAAGCAACATTTTCTAAAGACATTTTTTTTTTACTATGATTGCCTCAGTAAGTACAAAGACACTCTTCAAATGGATTCCCCTTCAATGTTACATCTACTCTATCTCTCTTTCCTTGTATCACTGCACTTTCTCCATGTTCCTCCATCAATGACAAGCAACTCCAGGCTTTCATCCTTAAAAGAATAGTCATTTTCTTTTGGAAAACAGCAAAGTAGGTTTCTCTTTACTTCTAAACCTAGCAGAAGTCCGTTGGGATTTCCAGTGAAGCGTAGATGTTTCATGTTTATAAAATGGGCTTTGGAGGTCTGGCTATGTTTTTGTGATCAGGGGAAAGTTCGGACCTCCACAATAAACGGTGAAGGATTTGGAGGCAATGCTAAGGTTAAAATGGGCTCATTGGGGTGGAAAAGGTGCTCCAGTTCCATGAAGGAGCTGAAAATATTAATAACAGAAAAGCCTACAAAAGCATCATTCCATTGATTTATTTTTTTTTTTTTCACTCAGAAATGACAATTAACAACGTTATCATATTCCATCCCATGCCTGACCGAATGAGCACTGCCTTGGATCAGTGGACACGAGTCAGTTTGGCCTTCAAGAAAAATATGTTAGATACAGTAAGCTGCTTTAATCAACATATTGCAAACCATCTGACCTGAATTTCAGCAAAACCAATAGTAAGGTCTGTCTGTTTAGGAGCCAAAAAGTTCTTGAAAGAACCATTGCATAAACGTCTGCTGATTTCATGAAGTAATTTTAAATTTGTTCTTTTTCATCTTCATTTTTTAACCTAGGTTTTAAAAAGGGTCCAATAATAATGAACCTTTCCATGAACATTTGGCCCCCGCTTCCAAACCATGATTCCAAATATCTGAGTATTAGCATATGAATATCCACATTTTATACTAATGGTACTTACAACAAGGAAAAACATTATGACTGTCTACAAATGTGCCGTTCCATCAAGACCTGGGCTCAGTAAGACTTCCGAAAGTTGCTTGTGGTATCTGGGACCAAGAATTTAACAGCTGATCCTTCAAATCTTATTGGTTCCAAGGTGGAGTCAACGTAAATCCAACTTGGTGGTCTCAACATAGCCCAAAGATGCTTATTTTAGAAGAAATTGGAGGTCAAGGCAACACCTTGAACTCTTGATCAAGCTCTTCAAACCATTCTAAACAATGTGTCCATTGTGGAATGGAACATTATATTGCTTAAAAAGTTACTTCGACTATAAAACAACATCATAAAGCAGTGTACCTGGTTTGGATTGATAATAGTTTGTCAAAATTGTGTCCACATGAATTGTCAGACCCAGGATTTCCCAGCAGATCATTTCCCATAGCATGGCACTCCTGCTACCATCTTGCAATCATCCCACAAAGCATTCAGGTACCATGATAAACCTTCCCAAGGTAAATGGTGCATACATACTTGGGTGTCATGAGCTAGGCAATCTTCATCCACTGTTTCAAGGCCCAGTACTACTGCTCGGATTACCACTATAGGCACTAGGGCTGTCATGAAACTGGAATTTCTAACTTTGATACGATACCTTAAAAAATTTCAACATTCGATAACATTTTCGATACTTTGAGGAAACCATGCTAAATTAATTATATTAGCACATTTACTTAGCACTACTCTGTAGCAATGCTTGCAAATTAGTCCGTTCGTGTTCTTCCTTGTATATGTATTTGTTTTTTCACAAACCATCTTAATCAAAACCTGTTGAGGGGGTTCAGCAATTGCCATGTTGCCACTGAATACTGAATACATGGGGCTGTGTACCATAGTACCCTCACATGCAGCGCATGTGAAAATTGTTGTTGGTGAGAGAGCGTGAGACCATGGCCGGTATTGATACCAACCAAAAGCAAGATTGCTACTTTTTAAATATTCTAGTATCAGTACTTATGAAAATATTAATATTTTTAACAACACTAAAAAGCACTTCATATCCATATTGCGTAAATTGTTTTTTTTCAGTTGTGAAGTTCAACTTTAAAACTCCGTCTGCATTGTTTCTTCCCAAGTTCAGTCGAACATGCTGAGTGAATGGTGCATTGCTGGAATGCCACAAGCACTGCATCACAGTTGGCTGTGAGGGGCTTGTAAACGCTCTTATTCGCTCACTCCCAGAGCTCTGTCATTATTCCATTATCTTGACAGCCATTTTATGTTTCCTCCGCAAACCACCTGCCATAATACATGACCATGCTATGTTACATCATTCCGCCCTATTCCGCAGCCTCTCGAAAGTAGGAGAAGGCACTTCAATCTTAATCCTTGTGTAAAGTGACTACAGAGTCTCTTGAGGTTTAGACAATCATTCCCTGGGGGGAGTTTCTGATGAGATGCTCCTGACCTCTTGCTCTTTATATAATAATGGGAACTGTAGTTTGTGGTCATCTTTAATTTGCATTGCAGAGATAAAAGAGGGATTTAGGGGCATTTACGGAGACCCAAAGGCATAGTGTGGTCGAAGAAATGATGCCCACCCATACAGTCTTTTAAGAAATGCATTGGTCTTCTCACTTTCCTTGAACATCTGAAATTTACATCTCAGCTTTATACCATGAGCATGTATGGACAATCCTGGGATTATTTTCAAGATCTCAATTCTTCTAAGACTTTAATCACATTTGATAACTTATTTGTGATGGTTAAATATAGGTAAACTGCACTAAACATCTAGTCGAGTAATGTTATTAAGATAGTGGTTGGTTTTAGGGTATTGGGTAGGGTTCACATTTTTTTTTAAGGTACAATTTTCTCTATTAACAAACCTTTAACTAAGAACTGTAGTTTAAACTACACATTTGCTTCGTATTATTAGTTTGTAAGGTAGTAGTTGGGTTAAGTTATTGAGTAGGATTATGGATGTAGAATAAGATCATACTTTATAAGTTCTAATAAACAGTCAATATCTTAATAATATGCAGGTAATAATAAGCCAGGAGTTAATAGTTGAAATTGGTACTTTATCTAAAGAGTTACCTTGGATTACAGATGTAGAATATGGTCATGCATTATATGTGCTTTATAAGTACTAATAAACAGTAGGCATGACGGGAGTGCTTGTGACACAACTTGTTGGTTGTACTTAGAATGTTCTGTGACCTGAGCGTACCGAATAGCATTAACGTCAAAAGTAAGTTCAGGAGATGAAGTTTAACTCATAAAAGTGCGATGCGAGACCATTTACATAATCAAACTTTTATAAATTCTTTTGATAATGATACAAGCCAAATTTAGTGTAAATCGAACAAACAGTCTGCGAGAAATTCCGATAAATAATAAAATTGGATATGCATTGTAGACCTTTAACACAACTAACACTATTTCCTACCTCCTTTAAGGAATCCATCAATCCTTTAATCATGCCGTCAAGTACTAAATGTCAATTCACCTCATTACAGCGCCACCTAGTGTACAAAATGTGTGCAACTGAGTAGAAGTACATGTTTGGGGCCATGTGCATGAATCTGATACTCATTTAGGCCAAAAGACAAAAAAAGGAACAACAATTAACAAAACAGTGAGATTGAATGTGAATATCAGAGAGACACATTTGGTGTTTGAACCCCTTAAAAAAATTAAAAGACAACCTATAGTAGCTATGGTTTTCTGGAGTGTGAGAATATTTTCTTGTGTATAAATTTCATAATATTTATCAAACTGACACTGAAAATAACTTTCAATACCAGCCAAATAACCGGTCAAAACCTGCGGCAAACACAGTTTCCATCTGCATTCAGAAACGGCACATAAACCAATCCAGCTGGAATTGATTTTATCATTCTGTATTCTGAGAGCACCATATGCTCCTGCTCCCACTCCTATAAGGGTCTGATCATGTTAAGACAATGAGTCTGGAGGACCTCTAATAAGAAACAAAATCCACAGGTGCCTGCAAGATTACATTTTAAATTCATGATGATACTGGACAGTGTACACTGTACAGACCAAATGCTGGAGCTCCACCATTCTGGATAAAATGAGAATCCATTTTTAAATATATATTTTTAAATAAAAATCACCATACTGAATTAACTTCACCAAATAAGTGGTTTATTAAAAGTATTTGCTGCAATATGAATTAAAATATGAAATGAATTGAGTATTCATTAACATATATCTTAAATCATATTTTGTTATTTGCACACCTGCAGTCAGTGTAACTGCTTGAAAGAATGAATCATGTTTCTATAGGACTTACATGAATGAACATTTCTGAATCAAGCTCAAAAGTCTTTTCACTCAAATTGAAATGTCTGATATTTATCCCCTGCAATTATGAAATGACCATGAAAAGACTTCAATAAGCTAACTAAAACTTCAAAGTGATTCAAAAACAACAACGATATTTTGAAGATTTATTTGTGGGAATTTTGCCTTTATTTGACAGAACAATACAGGAAGTTAAAGGGGGGATAGGATCGGGAAAGGTCTAGGAGCCAGGATTCGAACTTGGGATGCCCAAATTGCATTGAAACACTAACCAATAGGCTACAAATAGATATTATCACTATGCTGGGAAGAGGAAAGTATCATATTTTAAGTCAGTATTGTTAGAGCGTCTAAACAAGAGGTGCATAAACTCCATACTGGAGGACCGGCATCCTGCAGATTTCAGCTCCAATTCGCTTCAGCATACCTGCCAGGAGGTTTCTAGTATGCTAGTTAGATTACCTGGTTCAGGTTTGTCTAAATGGGGTTGGAGCTAGAACACTGGCCCTCCAGGTCCGAGTTTGGAGACTTCTGGTCTAAACAAACTTGGATCATTTATTTCAAACATACTTTATCAGTCTTGATGAGTCTCTATGTTGCCTCGTTTGGTAACTGTCACGCTTAAAACAAACAAAGATGAATCCAATTGCAAGTGTCTTTATTATGACCAAAGGTAATAAATCAAAATGTGAAAAAAATAGTCCAAAACAAATAACAAACGATCCATACGCCGTATAAAAGTTCCGGGTTGAACGGCTCAGGAATATCCAACAAAACGCCAACAAGAGTCCAGACAAAACCCAGACAAACTACAGAAACACCATAAACAAACAATAACGAACTGACAACAAAGCTCAGGATTGCCGCTCAGATATAGGAGCAGCTGAAATTAAGCACAACTGAAGCTGCTGATCAGAACAGCTGATCGGCATTAGGTAATGACCCCACGTGATCACAACTCAGACACGCAGCACAAAATACGTGGAGTAAAGCAAAACATAACCACGTGACAACAACATTAAACACCACAAAAAGACCACACTCACCCACAACCGTGACAATGACTTTGTGTCTCTGTTTGTTTGAACACAATTTTCACTGATAATGACAGGCTGCAATGTCCAGCGATGATAAATTATATGCAACCCTTATACACACTGGAGCTGGCTCGGTGCAATCTCACATTTTGTCATCATAATGTGGAATCAGCTTCAAGAGTGGGCTCATTAGCATTTAAAAAGATAGAACGCAAAACAGCTAACTGTGGACTGATGTGTTTTTGACAGGATAAATGTTTTTTTTTTCATACTAATATTGAGAAACTTAACCAAAGTAAGTTATATAGTTTTCATTAAACTCACAATGAAATTAAAATGAGCTCTTTTATTTTAATATTTATATTGTAGTGTTTGATATAAATGATGTATATGTGCACTTCTTTTATCAAATACCTTTATAAATCTATAAATCGCTTTTCTTCACATCTGGTCACATGGAATGCCTTTCAGGAGGGGCTATCAGGGAGTACGTTTACATGGACACATCTAATCAGATTTGAATAAGACTAAGAAAATACTCTGATTAAAACTCTATTATGTAAATAGCGATTTTTGATTAATTTAATCTGATGTCATAATCGAACTAAACAGAAATCGGATTAAGACATGTGGAGTATGCTAATTTAGTTGCATTATGTGTGCAGTAAAGGCATGTGCAGTACAGACATGTAAACACCTTAATCAAACTATTACCGTCATGTAGGACGTTTCACCGTGTTGAGACAGGATAGTCTATACACACACGGCTGTTTGGCACTATTCTCTGCACCTATCCAGTCAGTAAATGACCACAAACACATATACCATAAAATGCTGAAGTTTTTTTTTTCTCCTGTTTGGCGTGCGGTATCAAATTCTATCAAAACAACACTCCTTCAGCAGTTCATAGTCGCATCCAGTATCTTGTTTGTTACGGGGGGGCATGCATGAAATGTTCCCGAATGAAAGTGAAAGTACCAAACTGAAGTTAAAGTCGACAAAATAAAAATGACACACCCGAAATTACATAAAACTTCTTATGAAATGTGGATAGTATGGTGACGCAACGACGCTAATCGAATTATGTGCTATAACAAGTACTGTAAAACAGTGATCATCATGACGGGAACATTCAAAAAGCAACTCATGTAAACACCTTGATCATATTATTGTCTTATTCAGATTAAGGCAAATCATTTGATTACTGATGTAAATGTAAACGTAGTCAGTGTGTGTCTCTTTCCTGCCCTGCTTCCATTCGTTCATCAATATTCCTCCATTTCGTTAGCAACAAACATCTTCAAACGATCCAATCAGTCCACAATGGACAAAATCATGCACCAAACTACATTGTTTTCTCATTTCATTTCATTTCATGATATTGGAAAAAAAATAAAGTCTCTGGGACTTTAGGACCCTAAAGAACCATATCAGCTGGTGTAAATATCTAATGTTTACCTTTAAAGAGCCCCTATTATGCATTAAAAAGGGTCGTCTTTTGGTTTTGGGGGTCTCCAACAACAGTCTGATATGCATGCAAGGTCAAAAAACACTTTCATTGTTTTATAATATGCATTTGTTTTTACCTAATTATCCCAACGATTCCCATATGATTTGTTCAGCGGTTCAATTGTTCCCAAACTCCTCCTTAGTGCGATGCTAATCTGCGCTGATTGATCCGATGACCCAGTCTGTTATGATTGGTCGACTGCGTTCAGCACGAGACAGAGAGAAACGCCCACCACGGCTTATCAACAATTTGAAGTAGTCAGAGTGCAGAGTGTATGTTTGAGCCCAATGCAGCAGTGCACTAAAGCAATGCAGTTTAACACCCGAATATACTCTATTCTTAACCTTTACACACATTCAGAATTAATTCACACAGTGGCAAAAGCTGAACTATTTTAAAACTTGACTGTCGCACTTGTGTAGGAACATCTGACAGTGGCCTTGGCAATGACAAACGGCAGTGGATCGTGAGCTCACAAACACATTTAAATCCATAAAGCGCCACGTGTCAAGTCTTCAACATGGCTTTAGATGCGATATGAAAATATAAAGAGTTAACCAGATACAGTACAAGCGGTTACAAGTAACAAAACCCAATTAAATACATAGTTTGCAAGCTAGAGAAATCAACGAGGCAACTATTTTAATCGCACTTACACTTGTGAAATGGAGGAAGAAACTGATCCATGAACTGTGTACTGTAAAGTTCCTGTCAAGCTCTGACAAAGTCCCATATAGTCTTTTCTGATCCTCCCTTTAACAAACGGCCGATGAATCCCTTGTTGTAAGCGTGTAGATTGCTGAAGCACTCATCAGAAAAATGACGGGAACACAGCACAAGGTTGGGGCTATAATGCTGAGGAACTTTTGCAAAAATAAACTTCAACCACTGACTCTTCACAGCCTCATCTTTGGGTAGGGAAAATAACACTAACTTTTCCTTACACTTCAGAGCACAGCATCTATGCGACTTGATTCAACCAGGATCTACTACAGTGTTTGTCTTCCTCTTTTTCTTTCCACAGTGTTTATAAGCAGGGCCGGGGGTTTCAATTTTCCTGGGTCTGTGTGCAAAAAATGGGCGGGGTGCTAACCTAAAAAGTGCTAACCTACTCCTGAATAGCAAGTGTGAAACATTTATTTAACTAGGGTTAATTACTGTTCAGAATGACTTATTAGAATTATCAGAATGATAATTAAGCGCAGAGTGAAAAGCACTTTAGAAAAGTGACACCACTCCACAACAAGATTTAAGATGACGATCACTTTAGTTTAAGTAAGGGATTTGAGCAAAGTATTAAAAGTAGAAGTAAATGCTCCTTGCTAATCCACCAGTGAAAGAAAATTAAATGACACTGACAAGGACATAAACCCTCCCATACGCTAAAAGAGGAACAACCATAGATCTGCATTTCTATGGGAGATTCATTAAGATCTAACCTAGATCTGATGTCAGAAAAATGGGATGCTTCAGTTCACCGCTGAGAGGCCATGTGAAGAGTGTGGCTGAGAGGCAGAGTGTGTAATCTAATTGTGTTTCAGTATCACGGGTCTGTGATCTCCATCTCTCTTACGCCTCGCCACTCGTCGCTGCATAAACGCGCATCTGTAACCGAGGAGCCGCCGCTCTTCTCAGAGCTCAATGACACTATGGCTCAATGCTTGTTCATGTGTGAAATATATCTGATGGTTTCAGTCACTGTCTCCAGGGATCAGATCTAACATAGTAAAATGTTTGGACACAGTCTATCAAGCTTCATATGCGTGCAATTGTTAAGATAATACACACAATACATGCAGAAGAAATTAATTACACCAGTCTATAAAGGTATAGTGAAAAAAGACTAAAATCTTGCAGAACATTTCCTTCTTCCACAGGATTATAAGCCGATATTTCCCCATCAGTTATCTATTCCTTAAAAATCTCATGTTCTGACCTCTGGAACAACCCTGAACTCCTGATTATGTGGTATTTACACATTTTAACCGATTTTAAAGATGGGGGGGGGGGGGGGGGTGGAACATTGCCGACAGAGTTCCCAGGGTTCCTCTGAGATCCCTTCAGCCTGAGGGTAACATGCTCTCTGCATATGAATCCAGAAAATACAGAGCAAAGGTTCCCTTGAAGCACACCAGAGATGGTCTGAGTTCTGCAGCTTTACCTCTAGAGAAAACATAATGGCTGATTTGGATCACATGTGCCTTTAATAGCCATTTTACAGCCTTGACATCCACTGACAGTCAGTTCACATAATGTGGAGACTATGGAAATGAATGAGAAGTGGCACATGCTGCTCAAGTTGGGTACCAAAACCCATATAACCGCTGTGTGAATATTTATGCAAGTTAGGACTGCACAATATATAGTTTCAGCATTGATATCACAATGTGTGCATCTGCAATAGTCACATTGCAAGGTCTGCAATGTTGAGTCCAAATTATAGTTGACCAGGAGCTACAGAACACATTTGAACATTTCAACCATAATAGAGTGAAAATGTGTCATTTAGCATGTGTTTTTTAAGGCCTTTGACTGAGCATTTCAAGAGAGTTTAAAACATCTGGGCACAAAAAATTATGATGTTCAGAGGTGTAACAAAGATTAATTGTATTTAATTACTTATACGGGAAAAACTTGTTTCCAGTCTAAATATCTAAATTTCAAAGTAAAAACAAGATTATTTTATTTAAAGCAGATATTTTAGGTTGTTTCAAGAAAAAAAAAACTCTCAATTTTGACTTATTTCTTCTGAAGGTGAAAACAAAACAATATTTCTACTTGATCTAAAAATGTGAGATATTCCGACTAAAAGCAAGACAAAGCAAAACAAGGCTTTTTTTGTATTGTGTTTAGTCAATTTTGTACCTGAATACTATTAGACAACCAAGAAAACTGATGAACAGTAACTGATGATTTTTTATACAGTATATATATATATATATATATATATATATATATATATATATATATATATATATATATATTTACTTATTTATTTATTTATTTATTATAAAATTAATTAAATAAATAAAAGATAAATACAATTAAAATTAGGAAAAACTAATGTATGAATAATATAAACATAACAATTGATAAATTATTTTTTTCTTTACAAAAAATATATAAATGAGCAATATCATACGAGTAGCAGTGCAATATGGCTGTACTGTATATCGGCATTGGTGGGAGGCGTGCGTTGGCTTGAGGTCGCAGGTCGAGTGTCTTAGTATCCCGCCAACAGTGACATATACAGCCACATCGCACTGCTACTCGTGTGATATTGCATTTATACAACAGTTCGACGGCATAAATCCGTTTGTATGAGGAACTACTTTCTTCCACCATTCATTCAAATCTGCAGCTGACGTCAGAACAGCAGAAACCGTTGCTCATTTACCAACGGTTTATTAGCGCTAGAATGATTTTCTAGCGTAATGTCTAATGTGATGACAAAACAGGTGATTTTGCTCACATTTTAAAATAAGGCTGAACGGCATGAAATGTTATCAGTCTAGAGACATTTCCCAGTATTTCTCTGTTGCAATTGGGATAATTACAATAATTAACCCCAAAAAAAGCCAAAGCAAAGCAAACACTACCAGATTACTATGGTATAAATACAGCGCTACAACATACAAAAGAGAGTGATCGACTTAAAATGTCACTTACCTGTTTTATAATGATTTGTTCAGCTGTATTTCATATTATGAAAAGAAAACGCTTCTCCCCTAGGGACTTATTATGCAGTCTCTGTCGCCATCTTGTTGCGGAACGTCAACCATCTTTGCTCTGCTCAGTAAAACAGACTGATGGCTGGCGACGCGCTGTATCCCCGAAATAATAAATATTTAAATTAGGCACTATCCTTATAAATAAACTATATATATATATATATATATATATATATATATATATATATATATATATATATATATATATATATATATATAACTATCATTCACACTTAGTCCCTTTATTAATCTGGGGTCACCACAGCGGAATGAACTGCCAACTTGTCCAGCATATGTTTTTACGTAGCGGATGCCCTTCCAGCCGCAACCCATCGCTGCGAAACATCCATACACACTCATTCACACTCATACACTACGGACAATTTAGCCTACTCAATTCACCTGTACCGTATGTCTTTGGACTGTGGGGGAAACCGGAGCACCAGGAGGAAACCCACGCGAACGTGGGGAGAACATGCAAACTCCACACAGCAAACGGACCATCAAAATAAAGTGTGACCAAATAAACAATAAAAAAAAAAAAAAACAAGATTAAAATGTATTAAATACATATTTTTTTTCTTCTCTCATTTCAGCACTTCAGCACTTATTTCCAAAAATAAATATGTTTGATTGTTCACAAAGACAAACTTTAATGACTTTCACGTCAAAAATGAAAAACCAGTCAAACTATACAAACTATCAACTACCAATTCTTTCACTTATGTTTGTTTTGTTTTTTTGAATTGTAAAGTTTGATTTAGAAGAATCATTTTCACTGATTATACCGGTGACAGTCTCGGCCATCAGCTCTCACTGTAAAAAGCAGTAAATCAACATTGACTCCTTAAGCCAAAACATGGGCACAGCGCCACGGCAAATCAATACTCGGAGTCACTGACTGGTCAAAAGGCATTTGCACAGGACACTGATCATGTCCGGATGGCTGATCAAAACAAAAGCCTAAGTCATTGCCAGTTTAGTAATTATAGTTTAGTAGGTGGGCTAAAGTTGCCATTCATCCCAAGCCAAAGGTGCCATGTTTCCAGCAGGCACTGCCACAGGAACGCCAGCTGGTACTGTAGACCAGCTGAACCCGGCCGACAGCCAATAAGACAGATGCACATAGTGACCTGCAAAGGCTGCTGGGATATCTGACACAGATTTACCCAGACAGCTGGGGAAATGGTTGGCAGGGGCTGAGAGAAGGAACGGTATGAAGATGGAAAGCTGCGCAGAGGAAACGACAAAGGAACAGATGGATGAGTTTTAGGAGGTAGTAAAACATCACCACATACCAGCAGCAGACTTCACAAGCAGCAATCAAAACTGACCACAATTTGCTAATCGCTTACAGTTATTACCAGTAAAATAAGGGTGTCCAATCCTGCTCCTGGAGGACCAATGTCCTGTAGAGATTAGCCGCAATCTACTTGAAAGACCTTAATTAGCCGGTTCAGGTGTGGATAATTAGGATTGGTGTTAAACTCTGCTGGACAGTGGCCCTCGAAGAGCAGTGCTTTATTTCATTAAGGGATATGCAAACAGATGATATCCAGTTAAAGGGATAGTTCACACAAAACCGAAAACTTTTGAGGGTTTTTATTTTTTCTGTTAAACGCAAAAGAAGATATTTTGAAGAATGTTAGAGACTGATGGCTATTGACTTCCATAGTATGTGTTTTTCCTACTATGGAAGTCAATACAAAGTGCAAAACAAAATTACAAAGCTCAAAACTAATTTACATTTTGAAAAACATTTTTACCTATCATTAGACACAATTACATAGGAAAAACGATATTACCAAGGACAAATTTAAATTTTAGAAAAAAAATTAAGACGCAAAACACTTCTACCAGTCTCGAAACAAATTTACAATGACAGATTCTTTATGGAAAGGAAATGTACCACACATCGGAAGTGAAGTGGAATGTACCACACACCGGAAGTGACGTGGGGAAAAGTGTTGTCGTCGTTGGTGGTGAGCCCGGTAAATTTGTGTTGTGGAGTACATGGCGTAAATAAAGTTTATGGTGACCGAACATGGACTGCAGTCGAGGGTTGTTTTGTCCGTTTTGTGGCAAACACTTAAGCAGCTTAACACGGTTTTGCTTTACATGTGGTCGATGTTTGGAGTTTCTAAAGGACGCAAAACAGATGGAAACACCAGTGTGTATGTATGTAAAATTATATGCTGGTAAAACTGCCAGAATTTTAAGACTCAAGTGAATTTTATTTCTATCTATTCATCCATCTATTCATTCAGTCACACTTTTTCAGTCACATTTTCAGTCACAATGAATAGATGAATGAATGAATTAATTAATTAATCTGCCATAATGGGCCTGTTTAAACTTGGTCACTTTATTTATTTAATTTTTTTTTTTTCTGATCAGATAGCTAGCTGATTTCCGAAAACGGTACCATTTACATTTGACCATTAAACAGATATAATTCCAATCTTCAAATACTGCGCCATATGCAAATTTAACCAGGTTACGTTGACTAAATTATCAGATACACCACATTTTATTTAATTAATATTATTATTTACAGAAACGTAAGTTAATCATCTTATTTGCCACTCAAATTATTTTATACGCAGGCTGTAAAGCATCATTACAAGCACACAAGACATGCTCTGTGATTACTTTTATTATAGACTAAATGAAACATCTATTTTTGTCATTGTAATTATTTCACGGTCAAAAATTCAACCACACACACAAAAAATAAATAAATAAAAAAATTCAAAATTCAAACTCTCATCTGTGGCCTTCTGTTGGTTATGCATTTGTGCTTGTATATCTGATGGTCATATATCCCACAACACATGCGCTTTCATGTTTATTTGTGGGGTACAATTTACTTATGTGGTTTCAACAACCAGATAAATGTCATAATTAGTGTGACATAAGTCTAGATGTTGTCATTGTGTATGTGTTGTGTCATGTGATTCTCCATGTGCTGTGCTCCATGTGCCTTCTGTTTCATTCATTCATTCATTTTCTTGTCGGCTTTGTCCCTTGCGGGGTCGCCACAGCGGATTGAACCGCCAACTTATCCAGCACGATTTTACGCAGCGGATGCCCTTCCAGCCGCAACCCATCTCTGGGAACTGTGCCTTCTGTTTACGTCATGTAATTTCTTTGTTCTGTGTTCCCGCCGTGTTTAATGTTCAAAAATTCCACCTTTGTCACACCCCTGCATGTATTTGGTTTAATCATGTATGGTCTATTTATACCCAAATGTGTCTTTCGCTTTTTGTCTGGTTTTGAATTGTCATCACTCACCATCCAGCACGTGTTTGATGGTCCAGTTCCTGTTGTGAATGTTACTTTTGTAAATAAATATGCATTTTGATAATTCCTGAGATCTGTGTATTTGTGGAGTAATCCCATCCGTGACAATAAAACTGGACAGGTCTAAATGCATCTGGAATTCGTCCTAGACCACATCCTGAAATGGTATGAGCGATCGGATTCATACTGTATCAGTCTCGAATGCATTTCGGAGGGCATTTACAACTAACCATATCATCAAAGAAAAAAAACTAAAACAAAAAAAAAAAAAACATATGAAGTGACTATGAGTAAAGACTTTAATCATGTCAAATTATCTCAAAATAAAAGCTTCAAGACATTATTAAGACCTGAAGAAATAAAATTTGAATCTATGTATCGGAACGTATATTGATTGACTAACTAACCAACTAACTAAACAAATACACATTATATTAAAAATGCTTAGTATCTTGACATTTTTCTTAATATTTTAATCATGGCCTTCTTCACAAACAGATTGTTGAATCCTTAATTACACTGAATTGTTTAAAATGCTGTTTCGTTGTAGGGGCTTGCTCAATTTTTGGTGGTAAAATAAAGAAAATCAGAAAATATTTAGTTTCAGTACTTTTAGAGAGTATATTTAAAGTGAGCTCTTAAATTGTGAGGTCATAAAATGGCATATAGTACATCATGGAGTGGAAAACACAGTGAATGGCAAACTTAGGGCTGGGCGATATTGAAAAATAAAAATATATCATTCAAATCATTCAATATCATTTAATATCGAAAATTATTGAATATTTTTACAGTACATTTAGGAATATTACCTAGTAGTACTGTTAAAAATATTCAATAATTTTTATTGATTTTTTATTTAACCACTATTTTAATTTACCAACATTACTAAGGCAGATAGTTATAACAGTCAAAAACACAATTATTTAAACCAAATATTTGATCTCTTTACAATAAAATAAACATAAGTGTTAAAGAGACTCTTATACTTGATGAATAAAATGTTCCAAAGTGTGTGCAATGGTAAAATGTAAACACTGAACAATCAAGGCAAACTTTAAGGTGTGAATAATAATGATACCGTAAACCTCAAACTCTGTCAACAACACAAATTATGATAATCAAATATGTGCTTTCAAGTAAAGGAACCAGCCATCATTATTCAAATACATACTGAAACATTACAAATTGTGAAGTTGAATGACTACATTACCCCATACGCTGAAAAACTTTTTCAGATGGGGTGCTAGTGGCTGGGATGCACAAGAAAAGAAACCAAAAAGCCACTCTGGTGACAACACTTTTTTTTTTTTTACAATCTCCTCACTGCTGCTATACGGCACTCATTTCCCATGTGTTGTTATTCTGACCTACAAGCGCATGCGCATGGATTCCTTGACCATTTACAATGGACTTTGTGCTCGTGCTGCCCTAACATCTCTCGTAACTAGATGACCATCAACCATTTTCTCAGAGGATGACAAATGGACAAACCATTGCTGCGGCTCTGATGCAAGTTTATGGAGAAAAGTAAAAAGTGATGCAGTGTTTGGATGCATTGTGTGAGGTAATTTATCTGCCGTTATAACTGAAATGTGTATATTCTATTTAAAGTGTGAAGCAGATTGGTTAGTACTACTTGCATGAATCGCAATGTCCTCGCACCATCTGGAAAAGTTTAGTTATTTTCAATAGGTGCAGCTGGAAAACGCACGCGTGACATGTGCACGTCGCTTGAACAACATGTGCGCGTTGCTCGAAAATTAATCAAAATCAACTATCAGAACCTATAATCAATCTAATATTTCCAGGTCAATTATTTTCAATTACTATCCCTTTCATGTGTGGAGTCACGGACCCCACTCTGTTTACACTTCTGTGTCGACCATAGCATATGGTCTGTTGCAGCCTTCACGCGGTCGCATACCCCTTGCAGTGACTGATGCCGTTAATGACCTCTCAAAAAATGTAACTGCGCGTCACGACGACGCATAGCGCAAGCTCTGTGATTGGTCGGCTTGGTAGCATTGATGAATGTAGGCTGCATGGAGTGGGCAAAAAATAAATAAATAAATAAAAGAATAGTTCATTAATTGTAATCGAGTTAAAATGTTCAATTAATCGAGATTGTCAATAAATAGCGATAACCAATGTTATCACCCAGCCCTACTCACACATCACTGAAACATATACAATATCATCAGAAAAGATACACATGCCATCACACACCTCTTCACACATAAAATACAAAAAAAAAAACTTAAATACCAATACATCATGTTCGACAAATCATTTGACTCAAACTGACTCTCCACTCACAAATTTCAGCTCACAAATTAACTTCCTAACCAACCAGTTTTATCATATTATTATTATTATTATTATTATTATTATTATTATTATACATTTCAGAACAACAGAACAATGCAAAAATTAATTCCTTCCATTTCCTCGCGTCTTTTGAGTATTTTAGATCTGTGAAACTAAAATCAGCATCACTGCTGCCTGCTTGTTCATATGACATGGTTAATTACTTCCAGAGCTGAGTAATATCTTGAGTAACCATGCATTTCTAGTTGTGACAAAGATCTGAATCTTATAATATGGCCGACTGAACCATAAAAATTAACAAACTGCAATAAAGAGGCTTCAGAACTCTCATAAACTGCCTATCATGCATGGCCAATTAAAAAGCAAAACGCTCCACTGCTTGCATGGATCAAACAGTAGGTATCCTAAATCATTTATAGTATTTCGTTAAAAGCTCCTGACTGTCCAAATATAAATGAGGCATTTCCAGCTCTCCCTTGTGTTAAAGTTTTATGCTGCCTTCAGACGGATGGCACTACATTAAAAACGAGAGGCTTCTCACCTTTATCTGGCACCAGCAGAATGAGAACAGTTCCGCCACTCCCCTGCTGCAAAGTCACAGACAGAAATAGCTGACTTGGGTTAAATTGGTTTAGCCGGTGCCATTGCTCATGATGCAGAAGGTGGCCGCTCTTGTGATTGTCACCCTGTCGAGCACAAGCTCCTTTCCTCCCCTCCACAAGCTCTTGATTAGATTACTTCTGCCTGTCCCAGGAGTGGCGTGCCACACTCTGAATATTAGCTTTTTGACTGGCCCCATAATCAGCTTGAGGAATGATCTAATACTCGCTGGCTAATGGGCAACTCCTGTGACGGCTTGCCTTTCTGGAAATTAATTTGGCCTTTTTCACCAAGCTCGCACACCGACTAAGCTGCCCTCTCGGTTTGCAACACATGCATGTGCAAACACTCACACACAAACAGCCCATTCCTTTCATGACTCTTCTTTCAGTGTCACTATTTAGATGGGCATAATGACAATCAAACTTTGAATCAGTAGCAGGGTTTCAATCCTAACGTGAAGCAAATCTTTTCAAAGTTGACAAACAAAAGTGAATTAGGTGCATTTCTAAGTTGTTAGAGTGGCTGACACAAGTATTGGTAGTAACCAACAGTAAACAAGGCCAGCAAAATGGAGTCAGCTAATTAAAGTATAGTGTAATGTTTGCTACATTACGGTTTATTCAGCAAATGCTTTTTTTTAATCTCCCAATATTCACATTAACCCTAAAACCAGCTCAACTATGTATAAACACTTTTTAACAATATTTATTTGACATGCGCTATTCGCAATCGGAAGTGAATTAAGTGCATTTCTAAGTTGTTAGAGTGGCTGAGGCTAGTATTGGTATCCTAGTAACCAGCAAACAAGACAAGCAAAACCAAGACAGTTAATTAGTCTATGGTGTATTGTTCGCTACATTATGGGTTTATTCTGCAAATGTATTTCCATCTTACATTATTCACATTAACCCTAGAACCATCTCAGGCAAGTATAAATACTTTTTAACAATATTTATTTGTAATGCAGCCATTAGCATTTGTAAGGGAATTAGGTGAATTTCTTTGTTACAGTGGCTGACACTAGTGTTGGTAACCTAGTAACCAACAGTAAACAAGGCAAGCAAAATAGAGACAGCTGATTAGTGTATAGGCTGCGTCCGAAACCACATACTTTGATACTATATAGTACGCTAAAATCAGTATGCGAGCCGAGTAGTATGTCCAAATTCATAGAATTCGAAAATCAGTAAGGCAAGAAGTACCCAGATGACCTACTATTTCCGGCAATATTCAGAAGTGCGCATCCCATGCACGCTGGCTATCCCATGATGCCACGCGAGGGAATTTGTGAATGGGAGTGAAGTGACGCAACTGACGCAGGTAGGTCACGTGACCATTACAAAATGACGAATGTAGTACATCCGAATTCCATTCAGACTTCTCACATTCATACTGTATAGAACAGGGATGGGCAAACTTGATCCTGGAGGGCCGGTTTCCCTGCAGACTTTTGCTCCAACTCTGACCAAACACATCTGCCTGCAGCTTTCTAGTGATCTTGAAGACACTGATTGGTGTGTTCAGGCGTGTTTGACTAGTGTTGGAACAAAAGTCTGCAGGGACACCGGCCCTCCAGGATCAAGTTTGCCCATCCCTGGTATAGAACATACTTTTCTAATGGCCAAGTAGTATGTTAAATTCAAATGTAGTACCTACTGAGTAGTAGGCAATTTCAGACACAGCCACTAACAGTAAACAAGGCAAGCAAAATGGAGACAGCTGATTACTGTATAGTGTAATGTTCACTTCATTATGCGTTTATTCCACAAATGTGTTTCTATCTTCCATTATTCGCCTTAACCCTGGAATCACCTCAAGCGAGCGTAAATACTTCAACAAAATGTATTTAAAATATACTATTCACATCACTCATTTCTCATGCGATACTTCAAAATGAGCATTAACACAGGGTGAAGGTAACCCAGCTTTAATGGCGGCCAGAATTATAAGAACACTAGTATTCACAAAAGTCAGTTATTTATATATTTTTCTGTAATGTATTGTTACAAGTAGTTGTAGTGTGTGTGTGGTGTGTTTTTCTTTCTCTCGCTCTTTCTTTCACACTTCCTCTCTCTCTCTCTCTCTCTCTCTCTCTCTCTCTCTCTCTCTCTCTCTCTCTCACTCTCTCTCATTCCGAATTATTTGCAGGTGCAGCAGTTTACTGCAGATCGTGATTGCCACTTAGATTGGCACCGACTGTATTTAAAACCTCAGAGAGCATGGATTCAGCGGCTCCCAGCTCTCTCTCGATTCCCCGTTCGTTATTCTCATGGAGATGTTATTGCTTGAGTGATGAAAACGAGTGTTTGTTGCTGATGTCTCTTATATGGTGTTTTGTGAGATGCCGATGTGAAGTTGTACATTCTAACCAGAGAAACACAGTTTTCTGTCTCCCTGTCTGGCTTGGTGCATGGTAGGAAGGTCTTCTGTTTGTTATTTTCGTTTTCTCCTGTGTTGTTAGTAGGGAGGTAAGTTTTCTGTATTTTATTTTCTTATCTGTTTTCCAGGGAAGTTCTTCCTAATTTTATCATTTATTTTGGCTGAACCCCTCCTAATGTTATTTTGCTCCTTATTTCAATCATTCATTTTCCTTTCAGCTTAGTCCCTTTATTAATCTGGGGTCGCCACAGCGGAATGAACTATCAACTTATCCAGCCTACCTTTTACACAGCGGATGCCCTTCCAGCTGCAACCCATGTCTGGGAAACATCCATACACACTCACTCACACTCATACACTATGGACAATTTAGCCTACCCAATTCACCTGAACCGCATGTCTTTGGACTGTGGGGGAAACGCCAACAGTCGAGGCTCGAACCAGCGACCTTCTTTCTGTGAGGCAAGAGCACTACCTACTGCGCCACTGCGTCGCCTGCTCCTTATTTTATGTAAATAAATAATATTTTCTTGTTAATTCTCAGTAGTTTGTGTTTTTGTATTTGAGGACCGGGAGGGAGACACGTGATTTCCAGGTGATTATCACTTGTTTTGCGGTGGGGAGGGGTGATGAGAAGGGTGCGAGACATATTTAAGGACCGGGAGGGAGACACCCGATTTCCGTGAGATTATCACTTGTTTAAGTGCATCCAGGAGTATCTGTGCATTTGTGGGAGACTCCCGGAACTTCCGGGAGACTTGGGATGTCTAGAATGACCTCCCGCCCTACTCATAATTCTCTTTTCATATAGCCGTATGCCTATTACATATCCATAAAACACTGTGATATAGCCGGGCTCGGATGGTATAGCTTTCTCACTACTATCGATCCGCTGCAGAGTTCGTTTCAATCGAGCGATTGCTTTGGCGCGGATCCGAGCACGATTGCCCTGTTCATATGCCAAACAACCGTGCTAACTGGGCAAACGCGCCAGGTTCTGGAACAAAAGTCTAGGTGTGAAAGCACCCTTAGATAACATGTTTCTTACCTTCTTTGTCGTCATGCCGAATGATGGAGTCCTGGATGATGTCTGAAAGCGGGAAGCTGATCTTTTGTTTCTTGTGGTTGGTGGAGCGGGACTTGGGGAAACTCTGTTTCTGAAGTGTCCGTTCGCGCTCATAGTAAACCCGTAGCTGCTCACAACGCATGCGTCTGACCAGCCGCTGACGCTGGCCCAGTGGCAGAGACTCCAGCAGACACTGGTCTATCTCCATGTTCTGCCTGAACACGTTACATAGCTGAAAACAACCTGGACAGAGGAAAAAGAAGAAAAGATAAGCAGATGATTCAGGGACGGAAAATATAATAGACAAGTTCACAAGGCAATTTTTCAAAATTGACCACAGTTGTCAAGTGCAATTGAAGGTTTTCACTCATCATAGCACACGTGCTGCTGATGATGTGACAATAAAAAGTGATTTGAAGGATAAGATTGAAGATAAGAATTGGTAAAAGAAGGATGAGGAACATAAGGGAAATAGTTATTGTAATAAAGTGTAGCAGCACATTTTACTACTTGTCACTTTACAAATGGCCTCAAGGTAAAATTTGGTGATTATTGCAGACTCCTTTAACTTGACAAAGTCATGAAGACCTGCAGTGCTCCTCGTGACGATATCATTTCCCATTTGATACTGCCCCGTATAAATATTTCACAAAGAAACTGCAATCAAACAAATATGTTTAAGTAGGTTTTTGCAGTTCCACAAAAATGAAGGCTTAATTATGTATTGCCTGTGTTGTTTAAAATACACACAACCATTCATGGATCACTAACAAAAATGGGCTAAAACATATTAGCAACTAGGTAAAACATGTTACAAAAGCGTTAGCAATGTCTTAACCATCAGCTTGTTTTATTTATAATTTATTTGAGCAGTCTCCTAAAATAAAACATTATTTTAGCACAATGCTATTGTCTTAAACATGCCATAACATTGTTAACAACGCTCGTAACATGTTTATGTATCAATTTAATAAATGAATCTTCTAAAATACTAGAATTTAGGTGAAAAAATATTTAAACAAGACTATAATGTGCTAATTCATGCTAACACATTGTTAATGTTAGCAGCAGATTAAAAAGTGTTCTATTTATCCCATTAATATCTCTAAAAGGTTATTAACAAAAAGAAACATGCTAGAAATTTTTATGAAAGCATGTTTTAGCGTATTGCTATCATGCTAAAAATGAGTCTATCCATCTATCGATCTCTCTATCCAGACTATCTGCTTGTTAGGTGTGCTGTCACGCGAAGCAACTTCTGGGTCAAAGTGTTTATAAAAAAATCACTTTAATGTGTGATATGACTAAAAAGTGGTCATAAACAAATATTTTCTCAATTCAAATGAGTATCGGCTTGGCCCCGGAAACAGTATTCCATACATCACCGATACATCACAACAGCGGATACCTGCCAACACTCCTATTGTTTTGGGGACTATCCCGTATTTCAAACCCATCCACCCTGCCATTTTGTTATTTCTCCAGGAAAACTCCCATAATTTGTATGGCTCCATCTAGTAATACACATTCACTTTTTATCCATGTTTGTCAAGTTGCCAGGTCTTGTCTGAGGCTCATTACCTCACACAATTGATGAAATATTCAAATCTTAAACCATTTTGACCTCAATCTGGCAACATACTTTAAAACCCTGTTGTGCTGTTGACTCCTGTGCAGGAGGTAGATGTGGGATTTGAATAGTGATGGTAGCAATGAGAGTACTACTAGACTGGAATATTTAATAACAAATGTTTATAAGGTATGCCAAAAGTTGGCAGGACCAGACTTTGTTCAACTCCAAATTTGAATACTTCTGCTTTAAAAGTGTGCGTTTGTGCACCTTTGGCACACTACATTCATCATAGTATATTTAGGATCCTGTACTTCTAGTCTTGCATACAGAAAATACAGAATGTGAATTAGCATGCGCTAAGGCAAGAACGATCCTGATGCCAGACAGTTAGGTCTGTGTTTTCCTCAAAGCTCGGTCCATTTAAATCTTATCTGGCACACACTGCTGAGTAGCATGTCTGTTTAACCTTGAGAGAGCCCAGACTTTCTCCACACGCGGCACCAGCGAGACTCAATTATCATGACTCTGCATTTCTCCTGCAGTAGCATGGAACAAAGCCAATGCCATCCCTGTGCACATGCTATAAAGAAGTGCATAATGCTCTAGGATCTGCAGAGTGCTGTAAATAAAGAAGAAAACTACAGCCACCGGGAGACATATACTGTAGGTTACTGTAGGACATTTATTAAACTATAATTGCTATGAACCTACAAGATAATGCAATTTAATGATTGAGTAAATCATGGAATTATGGAATAAACACTCAGGGACTATAAAAATTTAGCCTGATGTAACCACCGATGCAGAAATACAAGTACTAAACAAAATTAACCATCAGTGAATCTTGACATAAATCATTGGAATATGATGCAAATTCAAACCTGCATCTCCAGCATGTGCACCAGGGGTCATAGATATACAGTGAGGAAAATAAATATTAACCATTTTTCTCAGAAACATATTTCTAAAGGTGCTATTGACTTAAAACTGTCACCAGATGTTGGTAAAAAACAAAGAAATTCATTTATGCAAAGCAAACAAAACTAATTAGTTTAAAAATAAAGTCATGTCTAATAAAATGAAATGACACAGGGAAAAATTATTGAACACATGAAGAAAGGGAGGTGTAGAAAGGCAGTGAAATCCCAGACAAATATCTCAGTAGTTATTAATCAACCCTCTGTCCTTCATCATTGTAAATTAATATCAGCTGCTTCAGTCCAACATCTACATTATCAGGATGATGAAGATGAAACCAGGGTGGACATTTCAGCAAGACAATGATTCAAAACACGGCCAAGGAAACTCTCAAATGCTTTCAAAGAAAGAAAATCAAGCTGTAGAATGGCCCAGCTAATCACCTGACTTGAATCCAATAGAAAATACAAAATAAGGCTCAGATTTGATAGAAGAGACCCACAAAACCATCAAGAGTTTTCCACTCTGTTAAAGTTTGCTCACATTACTATGTACAGAGAAAAGTTCAAAGCTTAGTATGACCACTACAATGAAGGAAGTCCCATCTTCCGGCCAAAATAACCAATCGTCAATGTTTACAGCCTCATGGTTCTTTGGGTAAAAGGTCTGTACAGATTTGACTGTTCGTATTGGTTCGTACAGTGTAATTTGGTGACTACCGTGTGCCTACATTGCTTTTGACAGGAGAAATGTCAATACATCATATCCCATCATATATTGTGTAATAATATTGTGTCATATAGTCTCTTTTATTTCAGAGTTTATAACAGCATCCTTTGGTTACCATTGAAACAGCACACAAAAGTCTGGTGTCATGCCAACATCACTTTGAAGCTCAGATGATTTTGTTTCTGATTTAAAACATGTAATACACAGTAGTTTTGACACAGTTTGCCTGTGGATGCTGCAAATATAGCTGCCAAGTCAACAGACTTTCCTTGACAGGAAATGTGGTATATGGTAGCTTTAATGGACATCTTAATTTGAAATTCTTTTCCAGCATCTTTCGCCTTGAGAATAACATTTCTAAAACACCATGCCATATTGTCTAGTAACTCATACAGTACATCTTTATAGGCTGTATTAACAAAAATATCATATTTTTTAGGGTAATGTCGGCATATTTTATGAAGATTCTATTCAAACTTAATTCTAATATCTCATTGGAGGCTTTGGAATGTAAATATGATGTGACAATATGACATCTTACATGAGAACCTGCTATCATCATTCTAGTAGTTATTAGAAATGCAACGATTAACCGGTTTCACTATTAACCGCGCTTTAATTTGTCACGGTTAATTAATCGTAAAGGCTTCTCAACACCGCGTTTCTGCACAGAACAAAACTGCAGCAACCAAAGTTATGCCAACTGTGCGCTAGTTTGGACACCTAGACTAGTAACCACGCACACTGGATTAACTATGAATAAGGCTATTAACTAAGGCAAGCTCGTGTAAATTGGGTATTTCCAATGGAGGGACACGCACGCGACCTAACGTGCTCATGCTTTTCAGCCGCACCTAGTTGAGATGACAGGGGGATGTGTGACTGCGAGAACTGCAAGCGGCTGAAGTTTGGGGAAGAAGCAATGAAAAGTACACAGGTTTGCAAACAATGTTTACAAATAATGGCGCATGTTAATGCGAGAGAAAGTTAATCCACCAGCCGAGATCAATCGAGTGATTTCGGAGAGTGCTGGAAAACTCGGAGTGGATCAGCTCTGTTTAATGACCCATTTAAGACTTCATCTTAAATGGAGCAAGTTCAAAGTACTCATATAGATTCGTTTAACTCAAATGGTTTGTAGCAATCGGTTTCCTCAAATGGTTTTGAGTTCTCTTCATTTATTCAGTTTTACTGTGCTCAAATTGCTTCGTTTACTCAAATGGATTAAGTTCACAGTACTCATTAGGATTAGTTTTTGAATTAAATGGTTTGTTGCAATCGGTTTCCTCAAAATGGTTTGAGTTACCTTAACTTTTTGGGTTTTACAGAGCAACATTACTGTTTCGATCTGTATTTGATGCAGCATTTATAAGAATAGGAAACTTTTTTCAAAAATGATGTGTGTGTAAACATTTAGGGCAATAATGTACACTGTATTGTCTTAGTGTTTTTTTGTATTTATTTGTTACCCAAATGTTTGCTCAGTCAGTGTATTTATTTATACAAATGGTACATTTTAGTGCATAACAGTTTGCAGCAAAAAGTATGTTTTCTGTTTAAAAATAAAATAATGGTGTATGCAGTGCTGTGTGTATGTGATTTGAGCAATAAGCTAGGCAGATTGCATTAAATCTGGTTGTCTTAACTAAAATAATGCAGTAAGACATTTTTTTTCAATTACAATTAAGAACCCTGCTATAGGGAAACCTTCAATTTTCTATATTTACTGTTTATGCCCATTAATTCCTGTTAATTCCTATATATTCCTGGTAAGTTCAATATAATCCCATTAATTCCCATAGAAAGTTGAGTCTTAAAAACCCCAAGTCTGTGAGTGAAAAAAAAAACATTTTCTTGGCACTCTTTTGGCTCCTTAGAACCAACTAATCATCATTTAGAAGCCAAAGCCTACCTAAGTATTGTATCTGTCCATGTCCATCCCATTTAGTGATGGCTACATTCAGCACGATAACTGGCCAGAAAGGTTAAATAACCTAAAACTGGTTTCTTGAACACGTCAATGAATTTACTAAACTCAAATAGTTTCCAGAGTCACTAGATCAAATCAAATCGAGCAAATTTGGGATGTGCTTGACAGGAGATTATTATTATGGACGTTTGTCCAATAAAACTTCAGCAACTGTGTGAAGCTATCATGTCATCAGAGACCAAAATCTCAGTGGAATGCTTACAGCAACTCATCGAATATATGTCAAAGGCGGCTTTAAAAGAAAAAAACTGGCACAACCAGTCACTAACAAGGTGTGCCTAATAAAGTGGCCAATGGGTGTGCATTTAAAGTGATTTTTTTACACTAATGAATAATTGAAAGTTTGAAACGTTTGAGTCAAATTGGC
The DNA here is from genome assembly GCA_903798195.1 of Danio kyathit. Classification (NCBI taxonomy): domain Eukaryota; kingdom Metazoa; phylum Chordata; class Actinopteri; order Cypriniformes; family Danionidae; genus Danio; species Danio kyathit. Next base: position 14,190,247 of record LR812527.1, read on the forward strand.
TGCCCTTCTCCTCAAGGTTCATTTGCCGCAATCACAGAGCTGCTCAGTCATTCTCACACATTTCATCTTCAGCCTGCAGCTGAGCCGACGCCAGCCGCACACATCATGCATTATGAAGTCATTCACCACCCCGTCTAACCTAAAGAGATGAATAAGAAATATCCACAGAGAGGATGAGCTCATGTTTGAAGAGAGCCAGTGTTCAAACAAGAGCAGGAGGAATTACAAGGAGTTTGTTTGACCTTGCTGCTGTGGCCACTTCTATCACGCGATCTTAAGCACATCAATCCCCATTCCTCAAGGCTGTGTTTTAGCAATGACAGAGAGAGAGAGGGACAGCTTCTCTTTCTCCCTCCCTCCCTCTCAGACACGCTACTGTGCAAATCTGTAATTACTCTGCTAATTCAGGTCACCAGAAGCCCTGCGGACAGGGAAATAAAACTTTGAAAGTTTGCCTTTGTAGACAAATTGAAGAGAGAGCTTTTCATGCCCTCTCTCCTCCGTTAACGCACACACACACAGTCTCAAGAGTGTCCTCAAACACTTGTTAAACATCAACTCCAATGATAATACTGTTCCTTTCCAACCGTCACAGTGACATCCATGATATTATATTATATGTATGTATGTGTATATATGTATGTATATATATATATATATATATATATATATATATATATATATATATATATATTAGTGGTGGGCCGTTATCGGCATTAACGTGCTGCATTAACGTGAGACTCTTATCGCGCGATAAAAAAAAAAAATATGTCTATCTATCTATCTATCTAATATATATATATATATATATATATATATATATATATATATATATATATATATATATATATATATATATATATATATATATATATATATATATATATATGTATGTGTATATAAAAATGTCTATCTATCTATCTAATATATATATATATATATTAGTATATATCTGTATATATATATACGCACACACACACACACATATACATATATATACACACACACACATATACATATATGTATGTATGTATGTATGTATGTATGTATGTATGTATGTATGTATGTATGTATGTATGCATGTATGTATGTATGTATGTATGTACTTAATGTATATAAACTTAACTATAAATGAAATTAATGTGTTTTATAAGACATATGTCCACAAAAGGTCTCTGGGAACAGTGTTGGCAAATGCCACACCAAAGTCAGAAATCTATTTTACTCTAATCTAGAGACAGATGGAACCTGAAAGGTGACGCTAACAATGACAATTATAATTCTGTTAGACGAAATGCCCATTTCACAGCCTGTCTAAATTGTCCATCTAAAGCACAGCTTTGCTCCTCCGGCCTCAAAGGACACATGAGGTCAGGCACATAACATTTAAAAACCCAATTTCATGTAATAGACTACAGGGACCTTTTATAACTGTGAGTGAAAGTAGTGTTTCAGTAATCTAATTTGACTCCTAAACCATAAAAAATGGAACACGACTGCTGAGCTCTACTAGATCTCCAGGTCAAGTGGTGAAGATAATGCATTAACGTTACTTAAACTTCAAAGACAATGACTGTAATCTTTCACAGAGAGCCAAAAGCACAAAACATCAGACAAGTGCTGCAAAACTTTTTTCACTTTTAGAGTTAAATAGGTTTAAAAAGTCCTCAAGGACAAAAAAACAGCCCTCTAATACTGGCTAGCTTAGGTAGTTATTAAGGCAAATCACTAAAAGGTAAAAGTAAATCAAGTCAGAAACGTACACACTAAAAAAAATACAACTCATTGAAGTACTAATATTAGTTTGGTACTGTTACACACATCAATATCCACATCATCCACATCATTCGTTGGCCAGATGTGTCATTGAAAGCATTTCCTTAACTGCTTTATGATTAGTCAGAATTAACATGCATTTACATTAGAGATGAACCGATGTATTGAGCAACAATCGGTATTGGTCGATATAACCTTTTTTTTTTTTTTTGCTATCGACCATCGGCCGATCGTTTAAAAACATCCGATGATAAGCACCAACATGTGAATCAAATTGGGCAGGGAATGTGATGCGCTGTGTGTAAAGGTGTCTCTTTTGTGGAATTACTTTGAAGTAGGTCACAATGTAAACAAAACTGCAATTTGTAAGCTATGCACAGCTAAAATTTCGCAAAGTGGAATTTCAGTTACACATTTTAACACAACTAATTTCTTTGCACAACCTAAAAGCCGACATGCGAAGGAATATGAAGAGTTCCTCAAAGCTAAAGCAGATCGGCTGCTTTAGCTGCAAAAGCTAAATGCCAAACAAATGCCAGCGCGACTCCATCTATCGCATAAATGTTTGACAGCACCCGAAAATTTAAATCTGACAGCACGAAAGTGCGTGAAATTACTCAGAAAGTAATTGAATTTATTACGCTTGCAGACCAGCCGCTCTCTGTAGTGGAAGACACTGGATTTCAGCGACTGGTAAGACACCTTGAGCCTAGCTACTTTACCAAGTTGGCGTTATTTCGCCGACGTCTGCTTACCTGAGATGTACAGCCATGTGGAAGATTACGTTCACAAACTGCTTCATCACGACTCGCGATGAGCGTCACCACAGATATTTGGTCTTCAGATGTAAGCCCTACTAGTATGTTAGTTTCACTGCGCAGTGGATCGATTGTGATTGTGCTTCATTCACAAGAATTCACCGGTTCTCACACTGCGATTGGCGATCTCTCAAGCCTTCACTGACATCTTAGAAAAATGGAAAATTGACAGATCAAGAGTGCACGCTGTGGTGTGCGTATGTTATAAGCTTGCTGTTCGATGATGCAAAGACATTAACTTTTTTGAGGGAAATGCTGAATGATTGTGAGAAATGCTTTATGATCCGGTTAGTCTTTAGTGAATATCATCAAAAAAAGTTTAGATTCAAATATTTGATAGCTATAAAACAGAAATGCTTATTTGTAAAGTAAGTTTTATATTTCACATGGATTTGAGGAAAAAAAAAATGCTTTGTAAGAAGAACAGGATGCTTTTCATATCACCAGCTTGGTGTTCAGATTATAAAGCAAATATGTTTTTGACTGTGATGAGTGAATTTGAGCATAAGTTTTTTTTTTTTTTTAATTGTATTTTTTATATTTAGTTATGTTAATATGAATTAATAAAATAGAAATAAAATTGATAAAGTATAATCTAAAGTATAATTTAATTTTACAAATTTTTAATGTGGTAATGCTAATTTGAGCAACTGTTTATGAGACCATTCTCTGTGAAACAACTGTTCAATTAGAGAAAATAAAGTTTTATATGCATTGTGTTCAAAATTATTGAATTATTGGAATTATTATGGGTAATTATTTAGTATAAAATGCAGAACCATTAAACTATCAGTATCGACATCAGTATCGGCAGATAGCACTCTAAACAATCGGCTATTGGTATCGGCGGAGAAATTTACTATCAGTGCATCTCTAATTTACATTAAGTCATTTAGTAGATGCTTTTGTCCAAAGCTACCTACAAAAATTCCTACAGAACTCCTGAAAGTAAACAAAGAGGAGAAAGAAAAAAAACAGCAAACAAATCAACGCTTGTTAATATGAAGAGACGACTGTGCTGGCTGACTGTATCCCTAGTATATTATATACAGGAATCAGAGAGTGAAACGAAATACCTTTTAAGACATTTTTTATGACCTTCCATTCATTTCAAAACCTCATTACCTCTTTAGGTAACATTGGCAACATTTTATCAGTATATTCACTAAATACTGATTGCAACAAACTAATCCTAAACTAAAACATCATTCTTTCATTTTTCTTCGGCTTAGTCTCTAATTTATCAGATGTCACCACAGCGGAATGAACTGCCAACTATTCTGGCATTTGTTTTATGCTGTGGATGCCTTTCCAGGTGCAACCCAGTACTGGGAAACACCCATACACTCTCGCATTCACACACACACACACAACAGCCAATTTAGTTCATCACACAGAAATGCAAACTGGCCCAGCCGTGACTTGAACCAGCGACCTTCTTCCTGTGAGGCGACAGTGCTAAACACTGAGCCACCGTGACGCCAACATTAACATATACTGAATAAAAATGCTAATCCAGCAGGTGGCGACTATCAGCAGGAATAACAGTGTTGTCTTGGTTACTGCAGTAAACAAAGCAGTGCAATGTCAAATCTAGCAGGATTTTATTGGTTTCAAACTACACAGCATCCCAATATTGTCATTAAATTCAGGCAAACTTTAGCAGACAACTATTGTATAATCAAAAATGATACATATTGAATACCTTTTAAGGGCCTTAAATTTCTCTAAATTGATTCATAAACTTTTAATACTTTTTAAGACCCCAGCGGACACCCTGATATAGAACATATGCAACACTTCAACAAACTATAAAGTTCAAGAATGAAGGACGGATGCAACCTGAAAATAGCATTTTAAATGGTTGCTTAAAGGACACTAAACAAATACTTGCCATCATCCCATAACATAAAACATCGCTGACTATGGCAGCTGATTTAGTCCAAAAATGCAGTACTTCTTTTTCATTTGGGTCTGTTCAAGTTCAAATCATGTTCTGACCTCAACAAACAAACTTCTCCAGTGCTTGTTTGAAAATGTACCATGGTCATCACTTCAAGCAGGTCTCAGATGAGTTATTTGATCCACTTTTGGTGCATGGTAGAATGTGATTTCTGCATTCACACCAACCGCATCTAACGACAGAACAAATCTTGCAAATTCCGATAAACTAAATGAGGAAGGTGTGAAAGCACTCTAAAACTAAGACACATTAGTGTAAATGGCACCTTATCCAAATGAGCAGCACTAAAAGAGAACCAAGAGTTCTTTGTTTTGTTTTATTATAAATACAGCTGAAGTGTGTGCATCTGTTTTGTGGCCAAGACAAAAGAACTGATAAAGATTTTTACTTTCAACATTGTGTATTTCTTTGTGTTGAGAGGAGCTGTAGTCTGAGCTGTGATGATAACCAGACACCGGCTGAAGAGAGAAAGAGAGCATGACTGATGCTTTCAATCTGCTCTGATAGAGATCACTATCTGTTTACAGCCTCACACCTGTTACAAACGGACACTGAGCAACAGAGGAACACGACATCATTCAGAGAGCTGATTTGCATGTAGTCTGGTTTACTGTGTAGTACACTCTGCCAAAGCAGCATATGGAATGCATGAACTTGAGAAGAGTGTTTTTAAAAAGGTAAAAACAGCCTCTAGACATCAACAACTAAAAATGTATGAGATCTAGATATGAACTGTTGATCCCAAAACAAAACTGACTTGGATGCCAATAGCTGGGAGGATTCTGAATGATATATTACTGTTTAATAGTTAAACATCTCCTATTGCATACCTAATCATATTATCATATCCATAGTATTTTAGATTAAAAATCAAGTTATAAAATTGTGAAAGAACACAAAGCCATGTACTGTATATACACTCACCGGCTACTTTATTAGGTACACCTTACTAGTACCGGGTTGGACCCCGTTTTTGCCTTCAGAACTGCCTTAATCCTTTGTGGTATAGATTCAATAAGGTACTGGAAATATTCCTAAGAGATTTTGGTCCATATTGACATGATACCATCGGCAGATTTGTCGGCTGCACATCCATAATTTGAATCTCCCGTTCCACCAAATCCCAAAGGTGCTCTATTGGATTGAGATCTGGTGACTGTGGGGGCCATTTGAGTACAGTGAACTCATTGTCATGTTCGAAAAACCAGTCTGAGATGATTCACGCTTTATGACATGGCAAGTTTTTATCAGCTCTAATCAGTCTGGCCATTCTCCTCTGACCTGTGGCATCAACCAGGCATTTTCAACCACAGAACTGCCGCTCGCTGTATATTTTCCCTTTTTCAGACAATTCTCTGTAAACCCTAGAGATGGTTGTGCATGATCCCAGTAGATCAGCAGTTTCTGAAATACTCAGACCAGCCCGTCTGGCGCCAACAGCCATGCCACGTTAAAAGTGACTTAAATCACCTTTCTTTTCCATTCTGATGCTTGGTTTGAACTGCAGCAGACTGTCTTGACCATCCATGTCTATGTGCCTAAATGCATGGAGTTGCTGCCATGTGATTGGCTGATTAGAAGTTCGCGTGAACGTGCATTTGAACAGGTGTACCTAATAAAGTGTCCGGTTAGTGTATATTTGTCTTAGACCCTGTTTACACTAATACGTTTTAGTTTTAAAACACATAAGTTTTGCTACGATTACGCCATCCGTTCACACTACGCCGGACTTTTCGAGCCCCAAAAACGGAGCGTTTTAAAAAAGCCGTTTAGGTTTGAAAATGCTGCAGCTTCATGTTAGTGTGGATGGGGGAAAACGGAGACAGGGCTGCATCTGATAGAGGCTTTTTCCTCAATATTAAGTAGCCTTCACACAGTTCAGTCTTACATCCTCTGTGTAAGTTCAGACTTCGCAAGTTTGATATGGAAAACAAACTCCATATCAAGTTTCTCATTATAAAGTTTATAAAGTCATTCACATCACCCTAGCTATGCTCTTTCACTATCTTAACAATAAAATGTGAGGAACTGCCTATCTTCATTTTGATGGTTGCAACTTAACAGACATCAAAAATAATGAGGCGTCGTGTAGCTACATAATATGACTGTCATCTTCATGCATATTTATAACAAAACAGAGCCAATAACATTACAGCTTCCTTTCATTTTTATTGAAAATACCCTCTTTTTCATTGTATATCAGTTTTAATAATCAATAATGACCATTATAAAAGTATAACATACAATAAGTTTATATAATATAGGAAATAAAGGCAAGCAATCAGTCAATGTGCAGAATCAGTGTACATGGTTACATTAATTCATATATGAACTTATATTTGCACTCAGTCAAAAACTGTTACCTCAGAACAAGTAATAGATTCAAAAGACCAAAGTCGGGGAGTATGCCGTTAGATATAGACAACAAGATTGAAGTAATTATATATCACGTTTAACAAATATAGTGAGATTAGCGGTAGATCCTTGATAAACAGTTCGACGTGCACAGCTCTCATATGGGTATGTGCTCAAAGCACTCTGCATCGCATGCCAGAGTGTGTGTGGTCACGTGATGTGCGTTTTTTAGCAGTTTGATGTAGACGGAGAGTTGTTCAGAAATGCTGGGTGAAACGCTAGTGTGGACGCGGATCATTTTCATTCTAAAACACTGTTTTAAAACTAAAATGTATTAGTGTAAACGGGGCCTTAATTTGATGGAAAAGTTCAAAAGAACAGCACTTTTAATTGTAACTTTTAATTTTAAGAATAAATGAACAAATGAATGAATGTTTTTAAAGCGAAAAGTTTCATTCGTTTATCCCCATTTTAACATCTTTCCCTTAAGATGCACAACAGAACAGGGTGCAAATGCAGGTTTTTTCATCTCTCCTCCATTCTTGTCCTTTTCTTTCTCCCTCCCTCTGTGCTGACTCAGTTTCTATTTGATAAGACAGTGAAGATTAAAGACATTTTAAAATAAGCTCTGGCGCTGCAGTTAAATAAGGCTTTGGTCGTAAAAGAATCCAATTACCCTAAAAAATCAGTTCCGCAGCTTCTCTCCTTTGTCTCTCACCAGGAACGTTACTGTAGAAAGTAGAGCTACGGCACACAAACCCCTAGAGGATCAAGATAACGTCTTCACACTCCTGGCCTCTCACCTAACATGTGACAACATCCATAAACACACATTTATTTAGCAGTAGCCAATACCACAAGGGGGCTACAGCTCTATTCCACTGTTATGGTTAATATGATGAAGCATCGGGGGGATTGAGAGGATTGTGTGTTTTTGCCATCAACCTTGACTCAATGGAAATGCTTGATTCTGTCTAAATTAATTTAAAACTATGAATCAGGTAACACACCCACAAGGGATGCTGTAAGTAAAGTTTTTTTTTTTTCTCATTACAGAAATGTTTGCTAAGCCCAAGACGAACAAAGCCCACAACAAAGAATTAGCAGCAATAAAAACCGTCTGTGTTTTCACCTTATGTTGGTTGCATCTGGTCCCGGTCTGAACCAAAAAGCTGTGTGTGAACACACCAAATGAATGACTGAAATTAGATAATACATTCTGAGCCTGTGTGAGAGGTTGTATCATTCCATACCTGCAGGTGGCAGTATGTGTATCGTTTTTCCACAAAGTTGAAACCGGAACTAGTGCTGCACACATACAAACCATAAACAAAGCAGTGCTTGCATACCATTTTCACAACATTCTCGCTCACGATATCATAGATATTTAAGAATTTAGATAAAATGGCAGCCAACTTCTCTGTTAGGCCTGCACAATATATCATTTCAGCATCGATATCGCAATGTGTGCATCCGCAATAGTCACATCGCAAGATGCAATGTTGAGTTAAGATTATAGATGACCAGGAATCACAAATAAAAACACATGAGATTTGTGGAGCCACTACAGAATTTAAGCATAGTAGAAAGCTTAAATTCACATTGAAAATAGAATTTATATAGATTCAATAGAAAGTTAATTGTCTGCATGTGTTTTTAAGGAGCTTAAAGCATTTCAACAGAAGTTTTATAAAGATTGAGTTATTTATATGATGAAGACTTTGCAGTGTTGATTTACATTTTATTATTCAATTTTTGTACCTGAGCAAAGTTAGACTCTCCCCAGAAAACCATAAAGCACTGTTTATTTTGCTCCATTGTGTTTATGACTGTGTCATCCCAGTCATTTAAATGAATGACTTTCCAAATAGAGCCATTTAAGTCACCTGGTGAATTTGTATTTATATCACAATAAATATATATATATATATATATATATATATATATATATATATATATATATATATATATATATATATATATATATATATATATATATATATATATATATATATATATATAGTAGAGAAAAAAAAAATTCATCGCAATGTCTAATTTTTCCAGTATCGTGCAGCCCTATTCTCTGTGTTCTTGACTTTGCATCGTTTGCCTAGTTTCGTCACTTCAGTGTTTGTGATTGTGCTCCGATTCATAGCTGAACAGCCAATCAAAACACTCCCTTTCAGCGTCAACAGAGTCTACATTACGAATTAAAACGTCCTCTAACGTGAGTAACAAACTAGCCTTACAGACACTCACTGATGGTTTGACACTGTCAAATGGCTGACCGTCAGGTTGGTATGTCCCGAACTTGAGTTAAACAACTTTTTCCCTTGAAAAGCAAAAAAATATATATGGTTGCAAACTTGTATAGAATTGCCTTAATTTTCTCTTTTTGTAAAGTTAAATATTAATGTAGTAACATTTGAACATTTTCTGATTAATAAATGGCAGTTCAAAAATGAAATGCACACTTGGTGGTGCTAAAAATGTAATTTCCAACTACGGTTAAATATCTAAAACATAATTGTTAACTTTTAAATTAAACCAACGTGATAAAAACACATTTTCTTAATCATCTATGCCATTTCACCTTGTTTTTAACTCTATCAAATTTTAAGTGAGTGTTTGACATTGGGCTACACAATATTGGAGAAATCTGATATTAGGATATTTTATGTTCCTGCGATAAATATTGCAATATGAATAGAGTTTAAGATTTAAAAGCACTAGTGGACGATTTTCAGGGCATTCTAACAGTATTCAGTTACAGAAATTAAACGGTCACGATACGGTAAAAAATGCTTTTCTTACTTTGCTTTGTCTAGTTTCGAGTCCAAATATCAAAAAATTCTTGCAGCAAATAAAAATATTGTTTAATTTTTTTAACTTCGGAAATAGTAAGTAAAAATCAAGAGTTTAAACAAGCATTTTTTTTAATTTAAATTCCATATAAATACAGTAATTAAATACAATTCTATAGCTTCTGGTCATCTATAATTCAGACTGAGCATTGCATATCCTGCGAAGTGACTATTGCGGATGCACACATTGCGATATCGATGATGAAACGATATATTTTGCAGCCCTAGTTTGACATTAAAAGCACTAACATCCCCTGTGAGTTACCGAGTATGTTTACCGCATTGGAAAAGCCATTCATATGGAGATGGATATGTGATGCAATACTTAAAATAAGCATAATTATAATAATTGTAATACTAAGCTCATATTCTGCAAGGCTGTAAAAACAAGCCTTTATTCATCAATAATCGGTCCATCTATTATTATTAGATTTACATATTTTACATAATTAAAAATATAAAGATAAAAGAGAATGAAGACATATGGTTGGTCAAATTTAGGCAACCAATGTATAAAATAAATGAAATTTATATATAAATGCTAGGGGTGTCAAAATCAATTGTTTCTACGGTGCACCGCGATGCAGACGCGAACAATTCCGTATCGGTTCAGTAATAATCATAACCGTTTATTATGTACTGATGTCATTTATCTCACATGGGCTATGTCACTGTAGCTTACTATGGCGAGGGAGGCGATCGCGGGTATTTACAACGCTCCAACTACTTAAAAACGCAGAAACTGTGCTCAATTTCACTGCGTGTGTGTTTGCTGGACAGTGAACTGACACTGAACAGTAAAAGCCACTATTTCACTGCAATTGAAAGAATGAAAGTAAACTCCATTTCTCTCTCTCTCTTTCTCGCTCTCTAGCGAGAGCGCAGCGCGCAAAAGCCAATCGCAGCCCTTTCTGTTGAGCACATGACCAATCAAAGGGGTGTAAGCAGGGTTGCCAGATGTACGCATTTGTACGATAATTTCAACCTCTGTACGATCAATAATGAAAAAAAATCCTATAATGTAACTCATTTAAAATTAGTTTCATTGTAATCTTAGGGCTTCTATACTTGATAGCTGCATCTTGTGTCTACCGTCTGTGAGGAGAAGGTGGAGTTAGACATGTTTTCTATCCAATGACTGTAGTTTCTATCTCATCTTCCGTTATATCTTCTCAGCCAATCAACATGGAGAATGGCTCTCTCTCTCACTAATTACCATTCCTGCTGCGTGCGGCCGTGAGAAGAACAAGGGAGTTTGCCCTTGATGTTCTCGTTTTTCCCCATTCAAATGCATCATGCGAACGTGTTTTACCAAAGTTAATCTCATCAAAAAAAGCCACGAGATCGGCTCATTGCAGATCCTCTGGATGGGCTCGAGCACACCTCAGACTAGTGTGTTAAAAATTCGGGAGGGTGCACTGCTTTCAAGCCAACTAGCACTATGTTGCGCTCCATGTAGGCATCCAATTTGTATCGCAAAATAAATCCCTCAACATCTGGCAACACACGCAGGTATTCAATGACAGTGACTCGGAGGTGGAGTTTGAACCTTCCCACTAAGGTACGCCTAAATTAGTTTTTTTTTTTTTTTTTTTTTTTTTTTACGTATTGTGGTAATTTGCACGTTGTGTCAAAACGGTATTTGTCTAGATAATAGCTGTATACTCTCCGTTTGACTAGTGTACGATAATTTTCCTCCAAATACGATAATTTTGAGGTTCTGGTACGATACTTTCACATTTCCAATCTGGCAACACTGGGTGTAAGAGAACTTGGTAGACAAGGATCAGAACGCGAGCGGGATATATTTGTTTATTTAATATAAAGGTTTGTGTTGTTTAAAGGTACAGTTTATGTATCTGACTGTTTGTATTAAAGACAAAATTGTATTACAAATAGTATATAAATATAAATATATTTATACATTTTAATACAACAATTGCTGTGCTGTGAAGAAAATATATAATTGTGTATGAAAAGCATCGTCAATGCACCGTGATGCACCGAGATATCGAATTGAACCGAATCGATGGCATGATAATCGTAACCGAACTGTGAGACCAGTGTAGTTTCACACCTCTAATAAATGCATATACTGTACTAGTATCGTGATAACGACAATTGTGCAATATATTGTGCACCCCTAATCTAAGAGAAGACAAAAATGATCAATACATTACTAACATAATGTAACTTTTAGCTAAAATGTGAGGCAGATTAACATATTCAAGCACACAAGTTTGTTCATCTTCTAGCCTATCCATAAAAGACACTCACTTCAACACACATAGCTTCACAACCAAGTATTATAATTGCAGCACTTTCCAAGCCCTCAGATTTAAATGCAGTAGCATGAACATTTGCCCTTCAAACGCAGCAATGTCAGACCAGACTAAAAGCAGTTGGCATTCCCACAGCTCCATTTATCGCGGATGTGGAAGACATTCTCCTGGTTTCGAAGCCTTGAACACGATCCACAAGACTCAACCATAAGCTGAAGTCAGTGAAACATTCCCAGAAAACACCCCCGTGAACGCAATTCCATTAACAAAGAGAATTAGCCGTGAGCTTTCATCGCCCCCTCAGCCTGCTATCAGCGAGCCACAGATATGCAGGACAGTGGGACAGTAGAATGGCAGCACATACTGTATAATTATTAGACTGAGCTCGTATGAGGCTATATTTCCGAGAGACTACCAATTCTAGTCACAAAATCAAATGATCCAACAACTCAAGTCAAAAGTGAAGATCATGTGGATTAAAGGCACGCAGAGGAAAACTGACCTACAACATTCTGCCTGGCAATAGTATTGGTAGTAATACTGTACAGCTTAGGAACATTATGAACAGCAATTAATAGCTGATAGTTTTCATGCAAAATTGAAAAATAAATTACTGCTAGGACGCAATAATTTGAAATGTAGGTCAAGATGTTGAAGGCATTATGAAAAAATTGTGGGTGTTGTGATAGAAATACATCAACATGTTTCATGTTTACTGAGAATACTTATAAAGGGTCTACTTTTGATAGTTTGGCAGTATCTGAAAGAAATGAACTGGTAATTATAAATCAATATCTAGCATGTGTGACAATGTTTCAACTAAGAGGCTCATGAATATGTGGTCCAAGAGATTCTCATAAAATATTGGTCTAACTTAAGGTTACATGATTCATTGAAATTAAACTGAGATTGCGACATAGCAAAAGTTGTGATTGCCATGCACATCTTGTCAGGAAAAAACGGCTCTGTCATCAGTAGTAAATCTCCTCTAATATCCTCCAAAGCAAAGACATGGGCAATCAAACACAGACACTAAGGAATCACTTCATAGAATGATTTAGTTCAAACAATCGACTTAAGTTATGAGGCGAGTTTGGAGTAAAACATTACTAAATGCAGTATTTGAACATGCTTTCAGATGTAGCATCAACACAGAGTCATAGTTCACTGAGATGCGATGTCAAATAGTGATGCTCAAAATAACCAATTAACCGTTAACAGAAGAGGTGCATTTGTAACCGATTAATGGTATCAGTTAAACGATTAAAAAATATGATTTTCTATGTTTTAAAAGTTTGGCTGCATAAGGGGCCAATCATCGAACGTGTTTTTTGAGTTAAGAGGCGCATCTTTTGAATGGTTTACTAATGGCCGCAAGTGTTTTACGTGCTACTTATGCGTCCTGTGTGCCTCACATTTTTTTTACATTTGGAAAATTACAGTTATTAATAGTTCTTATATAATATACGTTTTTAAAATAACCTACATAGCCTAATCTACGAATCAAAAAAATCCAAAGATTTTCTTGATTTTAATCATAAGTCCGCACCAAACTGAGGCTGTCATTTTACAGCTAATAAAACATGTATTTAATTAATGCAATATCATATGTAAACAACAAAATTGTTATATGCTATAGTAGCCTATACTTTACTAGAAGTCAACATATGAGCCTAAAGGTTCATTCTCATTGTCTTTTCTCACACGCAGCGCACGCACACATGGACCGCAAGTGAGACGGAGGAAATAAGTCCATCATAGGAGATAATGTTTAAACTAATGATTTCTATTAAAAATGTTGACAGAGGTTTTGTGATATAATAACAACAGCGGAGCATTAATTAAATGCATATTTTCCATGGAGCGATCTATTTGAAGTAGACTGATAATTTTATTTGACGAAAAAAAAAAAAAAAACATGATTGGAAAAAACAGCCTATGCTGGATCTTAAAAAGGATTCAGTCAGTGTTTTTTCGTTTTGTAATCTAAATTTGTCATTTAAGTGAAAAATACCCAGGGCAGGCTTATTTATTTTATTCTTTTAATTTAGTTTATTCTTTTTCTATGCTGCTGGAAACACTGCAGGTGCATGAAGATGTTCTGTTATGTTCTGCATGCTGTTTGCATGTTAAAATAAATCAGCATTTTAAATTATAATATTTAATGTGTCACAATAGACACGTCAATTATTTTTTTTAAATTAAATGATATTTTAATATTAATCTAACCAGTTAACGGTTAATATTCGGTTAACGAGCGGCGGTTGTCGGTGAGTAAAATTAACCGAAATGAGCATCCCTAATGTCAACAGCTGTCAAATTACAGATTGTTTGTCTTTGATGTCAGAATTGTGCCGAATAAATAGCTTGCTGTGCTATATATTAAACACTACTCCAACTGAAATGAGGTGCTGGAGATTTATTCCTAATTACAGAGCCGGCTTTACTACCAAAATGTACATAAAAATCAAGCAACCCAGTTGCTGGGTGGCTGGAGTCGCTGATGATTCTCTTGGCTTTCCTCATGCACCTCCTGGTATAGATGTCCTGGAGGGAGGGAAGTTCACCTCCTACAACACGTCCAGCAGTACGCACGATCCTATGTAGACCTTTGCGATTGCTGCTGGTGCTGCTTCCGTACCAGGTGGTGATGCAGCCAGTGAGGATGCTCTCCACAGTGCAGGTGTAGAACGAGTGGAGGATGTGGGGGCTCATTCCAAACCTCCTAAGACGCCTGAGGAAGAAGAGGCGTTGTTGTGCCTTCCTCAGCACTGCGTCTGTGTGGGCAGTCCATGTCAGATCCTCAGCGATGTGTACTCCAAGAAACTTGAAAGTGCTGACTCTCTCCACTGGTGTCCCGTTGATGGTGATGGGAGTGTGTTCTCTCTTCTCTCTCCTGAAATCCACCACCAGCTCCTTGGTTTTGCTGATGTTGAGTGAGAGGTGGTTTTCCTGACACCACTGCGTCAGAGCGTGCACCTCCTCTCTGTAGGCCGTCTCATCATTATCAGTGATTAGGCCCACCACCGTTGTGTCATCAGCAAATTTAACGATGACATTGGAGCTGTGTTTGGATGTACAGTCATGTGTGTACAGGGAGTACAGGAGTGGGCTGAGAACACAGCCCTGTGGAGCACCAGTGTTGAGGATCAGTGTGGATGAGGTGATGTTGTTCATTCTGACCACCTGGCGTCTGCTTGACAGGAAGTCCAGGATCCAGTTGCACAGAGAGCTGTGTAGGCCCAGAGCCTGGAGCTTCACCACCAGCTTGGCAGGCACTATGGTGTTGAATGCTGAGCTGTAGTCCACAAACAGCATTCTCACATATGTGTTTTTGTTTTCCAGGTGAGACAGATGAAAGAAGGACTTGACAGGCTCCGAAAAGTCAAAAATAGTGAGATATCTTGCAGAGGGATGCAGCACTCTTAAAATTGCCAAGCTTCTGAAGCGTGATCATCGAACAATCAAGCGTTTCATTCAAAATAGTCAACAGGGTCGCAAGAAGCGTGTGTAAAAACCAAGGCGCAAAATAAACTGCCCATGTACTGAGAAAAGTCAAGCGTACAGCTGCCAAGATGTCAAGATGCCACTTGCCACCAGTGTTGCCATATTTTAGAGCTGCAACATCACTGGAGTGCCCAAAAGCACAACGTGTGCAATACTCATTGTATTGCAATACTCATTGAGACATGGCCAAGGTAAGAAAGGCTGAAAAACGACCACCACTGAACAAGATACAAAAGCTGAAACAGCAAGACTGGGCCAAGAAATATTTCAAGACTGATTTTTCTCAGGTTTTATAGACTGACGAAATGAGAGTGAGTCTTGATGGGCCCGTGGCTGGAACGGTAAAGGGCAGAGAGCTCCAGTCCGACTCAGACGCCAGCAAGGTGGAGGTGGAGTACTGGTTTGGGCTGGAATCATCAAAGATGAGCTTGTGGGGCCTTTTCGGGTTAAGGATGGAGTCAAGCTCAACTCCCAGTCCTACTGCTAGTTTCTGGAAGACACCTTCTTCAAGCAGTGGTACAGAAAGAAGTCTGCATCCTTCAAGAAAAACATGTTTTTCATGCAGGACAATGCTCCATCACATGCGTTCAAGTACTCCACAGCTTGGCTGGCAAGAAAGGGTCTAAAAGAAGAAAAACAATTGACATGGCTTCCTTGTTCACCTGATCCGAACCCCATAGAGAACCTGTGGTCCATCATCAAATGTGAGATTTACAAGGAGGAAAAACAGTACACCTCTCTGAACAGTGTCTGGGAGGCTGTGGTTGCTGCTGCATGCAATGTTGATGGATTCTGTCAGTGTTTTGACCCGTTCACCATGGATGGCAGGCTTTTGAGTGTCCTTGCAAAGAAAGGTGGCTATATTGGTCACTGATTTGTTTTTGTTCTGTTTTTAAATGTCAGAAATGTATATTTATGAATGTTGAGATGTTATATTGGTTTCACTGGTGAACATAAATAATTGAAATGGGTATATATTTGTTTTTTTGTTAAGTTGCCTAATAATTATGCAGTAATAGTCACCTGCAAACACAGATATCCTCCTAAAATAGCTAAAACTAAAAACAAACTAAAAACTACTTCCAAAAATATTCAGCTTTGATATTAATGAGTTTTTTGGGTTCATTGAGAACATGGTTGTTGTTCAAAAATAAAATTAATCCTCAAAAAGACAACTTGCCTAATAATTCTGCACTCCCTGTAATATTACACAGCCAAAACTTGGTACAAATGACAAAAGTCTGAATTACTGCGTGTCTGCATAATTAGTTCAATATATTTCCAGCAGTGAGGAGCAGAAAGCAGTTTGGCTTTGGACATTAGTAGAACAGCCACATACTGTATGCCAAAAGGCAGAAATGGGATGCCGCTGTTATGCTGGTCCCAGCATGAGACTGAGTGAACCTGGAATGAACTCCAGCATTTTTATCAGTCCCATATCAGTCTCGTCTCTTTCTTTGCTGCTTCTCATTTCACTACTTCTCGAATAAAACTAACAGCCATCTTTCTCTTTTTACAGTCCCATCTGCCTGCTTTTCCATCCATCCCTTTTTTTATTCAACTATTCAATCACCAACATTTCCAGCTCGGTTTCTTCTTGACCTCATTCATTGCTGTCTGCATCTTATTGGCTTCTTTATGGGCTACACTGAGAGAGCCCATAACGGTTTTTATAGAGGACTGCATTAAGTCAAACACAGCTGTCACCCACACACCAAACATAATACAGATCTCGCCATCACTGATACAATGAAAAATGACCAGAGTACATGACAGCAATATACTCAAGTAATTTTTAAACATTTTTAAAAATCTTATATACAATAAAAACACAAAAACAATCCGCGTTGACACAGCTCTGCGAAAAAGACTAAAAATACTTTATTACGCATGTCAAAAGATGATGTTGTCACTGTGTAAAGAAACACTGTGGTTCACCATTGTTGCTTTGTTTCATGCATGCCTAAAGGACTGATTGGAATATGCTTGCACATGATTTTTGTAGATTAACTTTCAAGGACAGAGTTAATTAGATTACTTATGATTTGTCTAAGTGACTGTCATACATATCTTGTCAGTGAAGCATGGTTGTGTGATCAGTAGTAAATCTCAGAAGAAGCCCAGAGGATGCTCTTGTGTGGAAATTCCAAATACCTACAAAAAAGAAACCTGAACAACCCTGACAAATGCCCCAAGAGTTAGACTATAAACTAAAGATTTAACTGCTTTAATTCAACATGACTAATAAACACACAAACATGGAATAAAACCGGAATGATTTCAAACATACAGTAAAAGTTGTTAAAGTTATGAAGTTTGGATGGGTTATTTAACATGTTATTCAATGTGGCATTTACATACAGATGGAGCAGCAGCACAGAGCCATAGTACATTACAGATAGATTTTACATAGCTTGTCAGAGTCTGTATAGCAGGGCTACTCAATTGGCGGCCCGCGGGCCAGGTTTGGCAATTTGTTCCAGCCCTCCAAATATTGTGACCAAGACATCAAAAATAAATTTAGTTCAGTCAAAAAATAGCCGCTATAGTTATGAAGTGAAGTGCGTCTGTTCAATACAGCACGAGCTGCAGTTAAAAGCTGCACAGAGCGTAAGTCACCTGACATTAAGAGAGTGGCACGAGCAGCCAAATACATTTGGATAGTTAACGTAAAGGCTTCTCAACACCGGGTTTCTGTTGCACGGAACGAAACTGCTGCAACTAAACAAAGTTATGCCACCCGTGCGCTAGTTTAAAGTTTCGAGCTTATACACCAAGGCTAATGTGCACACACACTAAATTAACTAAGCACCAGGCCATTCACATATCACGTCTTTTCCGGGCACAAGTTTGTTATTTCCAATATAATAATATATGCCAATATGCGCGCGCAAGCAAAACGCACCTCGCACCTTCCAGACGCACAGAGTAGAAAACATCTCACGCCATAGCGGTGAGAGTTGTGCATGGCTTTCAGTGCAATGTAAACAAAAGATGTGTCAGACGAATGATAACAAATTATTAAAATGATTATGTATGTATGAACGCAGATGATAACAACCGTTCATTTAAATACTTAGCTAATATAAAGCTTAAATTTACATTAGACTTGATAACCGCGAAACCATGATTATTCTTCAGACTATATAATCGTACAACCAAAATCTATAATTGTTGTATGCATAAATGTTATGCAATTCAAAACATAACATATGAATGTGTCTAAATGTAAAAGAAGCCTACTTAAGCAATGCACTGCTTTTGTTGTTCTTTGAAATACAACATTTGAATGCTTGTAAAAAAAATTTTTTAAATAGCCTATTGCACAATATACTAATATTATGTAGTTTTACAATACAATATATTAACATTTCAATGTAGAAAAATACAACGCAAGTGTCTTAAGGAGCAAAAATACAACATATGGGCTCTTATATGCTGTTGTGTTATCATCACTTATATTGCAAGTCTTATCTCTCCGGCCCCTCATTTGGGATGCTCTTCATGAACTGGCCCCCATGACAAACGAATTGAATAGCCCTGCTGTATAGTATATGCTGCTCCATCTGAAAGCCTGTGCCAAATAAACGAGTGCAAATTGCGTATGAAAATCATTCATTCATTCATTCATTCATTCATTCATTTTCTTGTCGGCTTAGTCCCTTTATTAATCCGGGGTCGCCACAGCAGAATGCACCGCCAACTTATCCAGCACGATTTTACGCAGCGGATGCCCTTCCAGCCGCAACCCATCTCTGGGAACATCCACACACTCATTCACACACATACACTACGGACAATTTATCCTACCCAATTCACCTGTACCGCATGTCTTTGGACTGTGGGGGAAACCGGAGCACCCGGAGGAAACCCTTGCGAATGCAGGGAGAACATGCAAACTCCACACAGAAACGCCAACTGACCCAGCCCAGCCGAGGTTCGAACCTGCGACCCAGCGACGTCGTATGAAAATCAGCTATGATTAAATCACCCAGCCCTAATCTGAATCGGTTAATCAAGGGAGCTTCCCATTCATTATTTGAGCAACGTTGTTTCCTTGATATGTCTCTTGTGTTCTAGTTCTATGGATGCAGGGAAAAAAAACAAGGATGGGGGAATCCAAGCAAAACATATTTGTACTTCATAACATGCTTGATCAGTCATGCATCACTTAAATGTACATAAGCTGGTAAGGTTATCTAAAGTGCAAAGGTAAATCTATGAAAACTGACATGTGTGATAAAAAAATATAAATGTGTTGTCCATTAAGTTTTTCAACAAGAAAGACTTCCGCATAGGAAACACCCAGAAACTTCCTCACCATGTGTTCCTCACCTTCTTATGGTGCAACCACAAAATCTGATTAGTTTCCAGGTCACATATCTAAAGACAGTGGAGCATGGAAATTAGAATGTTTGAGTACTGTGAAGCACCCAAGGTCTTCAGACTCACTAAAAAACTCCAAGCAAGCATTTTGGATCTGTTGAAGCCAAAATATACATGATGTTGGCCTTGCAAAAGCAGGATAGGATACCCCTATCTTACTTCCAATCTTAGCCACTTTCTAATGTGGTTTTAAATCAGAGACATATCCGATACAAGGACATCCGATCTACGTCTACACGCATATCCGATTCCAGAGTGTGTCATAGCCTTATGAAACACAAGCCAGCAAGTGCTTAAAGCTGTTGAGGCTGACATTTTAAACTACATTCCCTGTCACCACATGGGTGGAGCTGGCATTGGTGTCAACAGTACCATGACCAATGTGAAAAGGCAGGGGTGTCCAAATCTGTTTGGATGGCCTCCGTCCTGCAATTTAGTACCAATCCTAATTAAACACACCAGGACCAGCATGATCAAGGTTTTCAGATTCACTAAACATTTAAAGGCAAGTGTGCTGAAGCTAGTTGATGCTAAATTCAGCAGGACATCAACCTTCGAGAAATCAGATCTCCCTGATTTACCAGACATTTTTAAAAAGCTAAAGTATCTTTAAAGTATCTTTAACTGAACATTAACTTCTAAAAATTACTTCCAAATCTATCTAAAAGATTTTCAAAGACCTAAACCTGAGCTTGGAAACTCTAGCCCTCAAAGTCCACTTCAGAGTTTTGCAACAAACCTGATTCAAAGATTCAAATGTGAATTTTTACTCGTAGCTGTTAAAGTCTTATGACTAGGTATTATGTACTTCAATGCCATTATCAATTGCGGTCAACATAAAGCCTAAAGGAATCCATTGTGGTCACGTGGTACAATGTCCACATGGTTGTAGTCATTGCTCTCTGAAAATGTACAGCTGACAAGTTGTAATTAAGAATTGTACAAGGACATGAACAGTTTTTACTAGATCTAATCTTGTGATCATTGTCTCTCAATTACAGTCCTCGCAGCCCAATGCTCTACATATTTTGTATGTCTCGCCTAAACTGTGGTCACATTTCGTCCCATTGAGAACGGAAACATAATCCCCTTTTATCTCACCACTTTTCACAGAGCTGCCTGAAATAATTTTGAATGCTTAATTTTTGTGTGTTCGTTCGTGGTTTAAACTGACACACCTGATTAAGACAGACCAAAGCTACAGTACGTCCGAAACCGCATACTTCCATACTATCATACCTGCCAACACTCCCGTTTTTCCCGGGAGTCTACCGTATTTCAGACCCATCTCCCGTATTGTTTTGTCCCCCCCCGCTCCTTAACCCCGACCCCCCTCCACCCGCTCCTCAGTTTGGAGTGAAGTGACGCAACTGACACAGGTAGACAAAATGGTGGATGTAGTATGTCCGAATTCCATTCATACTTTTCAAATTCATACTGTATAGAACATACTTTTCTAACGACCGAGTAGTACGTTTAAATTCAAATGCAGTACCTACTGAGTAGTAGCCGGTTTCGGACGCAGCCCAACTCCATGAATGAACTATGTTCCAGTTGGAAGGTTCCCTACAGCATTCTCTCATCCTCCATTGCTTCCTAGGACTAGAACTGAGAATCACTAGTCTATGTCCTGTTTACCAAACCAATAGAACGTGGTACAGTGATTTCATGCAAAAACGTGTCTCTCAAATCACTTTTAACATTGATTTAATTCAGTATACATAAACCTATAAACTTTTATAATCAGTTGTAGCCAATTTTGTACTGATATTCACATTCACAGATATGCGATCACAATGTGTGATGGCTGAGTTGGTGACACCTCTGACTGATTACAAAATGTGTCACTCGTATGACTGAATGAGTCATGGAAAGAGGCAGCAGGGTGACAGGAATGATGGGATAGAGAGGAGATGGGTGAGCTTTTCTCCTTTTACTGGGTAGCTTCTGTGTCTCCGCTTCAAGGCTGTCAGGTATTGATTTACACCAGAGCTCCTGATAATATAAGAGTTGAGGGAATAAAGAAGAATAAATTAGACAAAGAGCACTCTCTCTCTCTCTCTTTATCTTTCAAACACAAACATACTCAACTTCATGCATGCACAGCTATTGCAAGGAGTTTGTATTAAACAAATAAATAAATCCCGCTCACGAGACTTATAGGATCAGACAAACTTGAACATGAAGACTTCCGTAAGCACGCACTTGTCTCCTGTACTACATTTCAAACCTTGAGGGGGATCTGAAAAGAGCACGAGCGACACACAAACATACTTTAAAAGCAACACACATACAATGTTCTGCTGGGTTTGCACCCGAGTGTACGACCTTGCGTATTCTCTCAGCGTTTGCCTCTGGCACTGGCCACCGCTAAGCCTATCTCTGCTCAAACACACAGGAAGGAAGCGGAAAGGTGAGAAGCAAAAGATAGAGGAGAAAATTATATCACAATGCACTTTTCCTGTATGCATCAGACTCAGAGTAGAAACATGTTTAAATTGGGAGTTTATTGGATCATAAATATTAGAGAAAGAAATATTTTTTTTGATTATTAAAACAGAGAACTAGATCTGGATATACTGAAATGAATTCGGAACTTAATCTTGCAAACATTTAGAGTATCATGAAAAGGAGTTAGTTTAAAGACACCAATCTTCCAAATCAGATCAATGCTATAAACACACAGGGATTGAAAATTAATTCATTCATTCATTCTCCTTCGGCTTAGTCCCCGATTAATCAGGGGTCGCCACAGTGGAATGACCCGCCAACTACTCTGGCGATCGTTTTATGCAGCAGATGCCCTTCCAGCTGCAAGGTATTGGAAATTTGTAAATATTGACTTACATATTCAGCTCATTGCTGTAAATAACTCATTTTATCCTACTGAAATGTCCTATTTGGAGTATCAACTGCTCTCACTACAGTCAATCAATCAATGAAAATTATTATTATGCTCATTAAAATTCACATTTCTTAAAAAAATGAACCATTTCAACCCCTTTGCATATTCATTTTCCTGTATTTGTGCATACAATTTAGTATTCGCAATTAAATAAAGCTAATCTACGTAACCTTATTGCCAAATTAACACTAAACAACACAATACAGTTGTCTTTAAAACTTGGGAAATGCAGGTTTATGAAGCAGAAATCCTTAAAAAGTTGCATCTCAATCCACTTCTGGACAAACTCTGGTGCGGTTTGACCAATATAAATGCAACACAGACCAAAGACATCTAAAATCAGTGTTTCTCAACCTTGTTCCTGCAGGACCACCAACACTGCATGTTTTGGATGTCTCCTTTGTCTCTCACCCCCTTTACAGGTCTTCACTAAAAAGACAGAATGCTGAATAATATACCTTTTGTTTTTTGTAATCACAATGCTGCACATTATGTCAGAAACACATATCCTTGTCTAAGAAATTCCAGGCATTAATTTTGACTCCGAGAGCTCTGCAATAGTCCTGAAGAAATAAATATGTCCTTATGTGTACACAAATACAATTATAATCTTATTTAGCAAAACAAAATGTTTTGAACGGTGTCAGTTATGTCCCACAATAAGTCATAAATGCATTTCGATGTTCTGAAAAAATAACCAAGACTATTTGCATCACTTCTTTTTTTTTTGTCTGGAACAAAAACAGCCCCAGACATGCCCTAAATATTGATACAAGAGTAGCAAGCCTCATATAAAATTAACAGCTCTTAAATACTAACATTACAGTATCTCTACGGTGTTCCCTACAACCATTTCACAGAAACTGCCACAAACAAACAACCAAAAAAATTAACTAAACAGAGCAAAAGCATAATATAATCCACTAAAAGCGACAGAGGGCTGTGTGGGTGTGTGTTCAGATGAGCAAAACACACACACACAGAATGAAAAAGCAGTGTAGATGAAGCAGCATTAGACTCTCTGAATAAAGATGAAAGAGAGGGGTGGCAAAGGGACGAATTTAACAACTGCCTTTCATCTGCAGCTGGCAACACAAATGCTTCCTGATTACCACCTTCTCCCACATCAGCATCTCCGTCCTCCACCGCTACATCCGTTTCGGTCTAAAACACTCCCCTTTCTTCTTTCTCTCCCACCATTATCATACCTGACACTTTCTGTTGTACAGGCGTGTTCATGACCACACACCTACCAAAAACAAAGATACACATGAGAGAGGGATCCTGCGGAGGCTGTCAGACTGTCACCCACTGCCCGTCTGTCTATGAAGTAGACAGACTCCCGGAGGAGGATCCTGCACACCTGCAGCAGCATCAGCACCGGTCAACTTTTACACTAATGCCGCATCCTGCTGCAACTTCACACACACACACACACACACACACACACACACACACACACGCGCGCACACACACACACACATACACATACACATACACACAGACAGCTTGTCCAGTCTCACTGTACTAAATAGATGTATGCATTTGGTGAATATGCATTAATCACCAATGCATTTTGATCTGCATGCAGATACACACCCTACACAACACACAATCCCTCCTGCCGCTCAATCAGTAAACGCGCAAAATGACATCACTGTCAAATGACATCATGTATGGAGGAAAGGAGGCTCTCTCGCGGCTCGTTACTCACAGCATTTGATGAAATGATAGTGTGACATTTTCTCCCGCGGATCAGCCAGCTACAGGTTTGTGCTCTCCGGTGCGGCGGTGCTGTAGTAGCCGGCGGAATACATCATTCAGAGGCGGGCGGCTGATACGCGCTTCGGCTCCGCGTGCATTATTAAAGGGCGGTCGGGTTGCAGAGGCGCTTGTGGATATAGTGGATGAGGAGCGGTGGATAAGGTAACGGTAACCGCTCGCTGGCTGTCTCTTCCTCCTATCAGCAGGCTGCAGTCGCCTCGCCTCCGCCGAGCCGCTCTATGACCATGACCGACACACGTGCTATTGTAGCGCCACTGATTGACGCGCCTCAACCCCGCCCACCGGCGCGCACACCTCTCTTGCATAGAGCCGCGCTCCCTCTCACCGAGAGAGAGAGAGAGAGAGAGAGAGAGAGAGAGAGAGTACAAAAGATGGTGATGAGACGAGGTAAGAGGATTGGAGAATGTGAGAGGAGAAGGGAAAGAGGGAGGGTAGAAGGATGAATTTTGGGTTTAGACCGAGGGAGAGATAGGCTGAAGTGAGTTACTGCAGTGCGGCTCTCTGACACAGTACGCTGCAGATGCGACGCGGGAAAATGTAGAATAGGTAACATGTTTAAATGATTTTAAGCACTTTTATGAGCTACTGATGCACACTGTTAAGTCAAATAATTTAATAATTTAAGTCAAAATGTACATTGCACACTAACACAATAATACATCATTCTTTAACTAATGTGAAAAGAGATCAACAATACTGAAAAATTAGTAATCTACACTTATATTTGAATTAGCTTTCAAGTTTTCTCTGTTCCCCCTAAACCCTTCATGTGATCTGTCAAAGGCATGAGACTAATGACTTTATACCAGTGTTCAACTTAAAGGGATAGTTCACCCAATTAATACATTTTACTCAGTATTTACTCTAAGTTCGTAATTATGAACCTGGAACTATGTGTCTGAAGGCTGATTTATACTTCTGCATTGAGAATATTTTTTCTGCTTGTTCAAACTACTTATTTAATCAATTGTGAATTGACTGTATCAACTAGGGTTGGGCCGATAGACGATGTCATCGTCCATCGCCGATGGCTGATAAACTTCACGATGCTGAGCCGGCATCGTGATCCATCGCCCCGCCCCACATGTATATTGATATATAACTTATTATTTGCATGTCATCTTAAAAGCAATAAGGGTCTTTTCATGAGCTATGTTATATTATACTTATAGCTGCTGTTTGCACGGCTGACAGCATCGTGAGGATTATACAGCACCTCTCACGCTTAAAATGTGTAGATTCAGTGGTAAACGCTGTTACCTGCAAACCCCGTCCCACAGACTTTACAGTGAACGGCTTTAGTTATCTTCATAGCGGACGTGAAGCCACTGGTAGTCTTTTCTCCACTTTTGGAAAAGTGTAAATGGTGGATTAACATTCAGCACATGATCACTAATAATAAGATGTGCCATTATTTAACTTTAGGTGGTTTCTAAAACTAAATCTGTCAGTGTTATTTTCATTCTCTCATCTTCAGCGCGTCACATTTCCGCGGCTGTTGCTCCTGTCATGTGAAGGCAGAAGGCGTTGACTGAGTGATTGACAGCTGATATTAACCAATCCATTCGCGTTCAGTTCTAGCGCAGTGGGCCAATAGGAAGAGCACAAAGGCGGGGCAAGCATTGAGGGGTATTTGTACTTTAGCAAGTTCACATGACAACTGCTTTAATCTGTTCCTGAGCGCTGCGTTTGGCGTCTTTAGGTGCAAAGATGCATTCTGCATAAATGTCTCCTAAATCTGCGCACGCGGTGAGGATTTTGCAGTGAAAACAGCTCGCACGGTAAAAATGTATGCACTAGCACAAATGCTTTCAAATACATATTTTAGGTCGCATAAAATATCAGGCGCAAGTGTGACCAAAACGGTCGAGCTCTAGCATCTTTACTTGTTATTATGTCCTCATAATAATAAAAAAATAAGGAAGTTATCATTAATCACAATACAAATTACAGTGAACTCCAAACGAACTCTCGTCTCGTCTCCTCCAGCAGCTGTGGGGAAAAGCCATTATAAGGACACAGATCACTCCGCCTGATCATGCCAGAGTCCCGCAGAAAAAAAGTGATTGACAGGTGGTAATTTGTGTGTAACTTTATTTATTTATGGTTTGGTCATGGGTAAAGCAAAGACCATGTGGGTCAGGTAGTGAAAACGATAGGCTACAGTTATAAAATTCGTTTTGAATTAATTGATATTTAACAACAAAGACCCCCACCCCGCCTACGACGACGATCCCATCGTCCATCGCCGATGTTCACATTAGACATCGTACGGTGCCAAATTTGTCAACATCGCCCAACCCTAGTATCAACACAATTCTTGTTTTTTTTTTGGAGACAGCTTACTTGTTTTATGTTCAATCTACTTATTTGTAAAAACAATTAAGTTAACTTAAGTTTGTGTTGGGACAACATGAAGGAATTGTGTGGAACCTTGCATTTTTTACAGTGTAGTTGTGCATTTATACTTCTGTGTGCTGTTTGTGTTGCTCTGCAATAACACTTCCGAAATGCTAGCTGGCAGTAGGTGTTTATGTTGAGTTTCTTAATGGGTCTTTTGTTTTTTCTGAACGCTACCTGAATGTACAAGTAGCTAAAACTTATTCATTCAGAGGTGGGAACTGACAAACGACTAACTAAACAACTTTAATCATAAGGTAAACACAAAACAAATGTTTCAATCTGGAGCTCCTCCGGCTCTCAGCACCGGCCAAACTCATCACAGCAACCAAGCGGACCAATCACAGAGCTTGCGCTACGTATCGTTCCACTTGATGCAGAATTATAAATCAGCCTTTACATGATCATCCATGCACTGCAGTCAGATGGTAGTATATCCTGTATGTGGTATCCTCAAATATGGCCCGGCTGGTGAAAAATAGTTATCTTTACTGGTGAACTATAATTTTTATTGTTTTCATTTGGCTTGTAACCAGCAGGTGTCCTCAGAGTGCTACTAGTGCATCTGACCAGTGAATCCAGCTTGTTTAATCTAATAAAACAGTGAATTACACAAATTATTTATTTTCCCAGACACCAAAACTAGCACTGAAAATCTGAGAAACTTTAATTGAGTAGATCACAGATCATGAGAGAAGAAAACAAAGCCATTATTCAGATGGCTATAAAGTCAACTACCCATCGTGAATAGAGTAAATGGTGATAATCTCTAATGTCATATCAAAAAAACACATATATCACAGAAAAAAAGTATTGAACACATGAAAGGAGGTGTAGAAAGGCAGTGAAAGCCCAGACAGCAGCTAAAATGTCTCATTAGTTCTTAACCCTCTGCCCTTCCTCATTGTAAATTAATATCAGCTGCTTTATTATGTATGCACCTAATGTGCAAACCTAATCAATTCCTCAAGGGAATGAAAGATTACTTTTAAAAGTTACTTTTAACATGAAATAAACCTCATCAGGCTGTATATATATACAGAAAGACATATGTCTGAAACATACACCAAGTTATATACGTAGGACTGTCAAGGATGAAGGAGCAAACCCGCCTCATATATGAAATGTAATTTATGATAAAGGGCATATTTTGCTGCATCTCGTTGCTTGCTCTCAGTGTTGACGGGTGTGAGTCCTGACAGCTTAACTGCTCAGCGATAGTGTTTAACTGGCCACAAATTACCACTGACAAGCTCCATCTCCCTTCTGCTCTAGCTTAACACCTTCATGCATGCAAACGGCCTGTTCTGGAAATTACAAAGTCTGCATATTTCACATGCCGTGCGTATGTGAGGTCATGTAAAGCACATCAGACTGATTACATAGCATTTCCAGCAGCATTTAGTCCAGCGAATCTGGTTCACAGTGTGTCGGATTGTATGACTGTACAGTGCATGAATGTGTGCATATGTGCCTTGTCTTCCTGCCAAACACCTCCACAAGAACCCACACATAAACTCAACTTTAAGAAGAGAAAAAAAAACAACAACTGGGAGAGCTAGTGAAATGGAGAAAGAGACCAAAATAAAGCCTGTCATGTGAATCCAGGTCACAGATTTAACCCTCCTCTCCCTGCATCTGCTCGAGCGCCGGGATTCATTTGCAATAAAAAAAATTCAGACACCATAGATGGATATCGTAACAATTCTCTGACTGGAGGAGTCTTAAATGATTCAGAGCATCATAAAACGCAAATCCCATTAATCCGCAAGACTCTAATCCACATTTACATCATTTACAGAGATAATTAAGTTATTGTAAGATGCACGGTATATGCTCTAAAATAACTGTGAGTGATGGTTGTTTGTGTGTAATGTTATGTCTAAATTATGACAGTATATTAAAAAAAAGCAAGAAAAGAAGTTATAAATAATTCTTATGATGAGGGCATGTGTTTGAAAGGATATGTCCTTCTGGCTGCTATCATTGGCAACAGATGCATTCGCCCAGCAACCCTTGAGCTGAATGGATGAAAAAGAAGCTGTATGGGGAAAAGACAGATGGAAGGGTGGATGACAGATAGAGAGATGAAGAAGGGAGCTGAGGAATGGACAGGAGGAATATTTAATGCATCTTTTGAATTTTACATATTCACTTTGTGGCTAGAGACACTGGCGGCAGAGATGACTAAAAAAAAGCATGCAATGTGTGAGACGGAACCTAAATAAAATAAGAGGTGGAAAAAAATTGTAATCATGTAGATAATTATGTAGACACAACTTGAGCTGTGGCAAAAATTATAGGAGAAATCGATTCTGAATACATCGATATTCTCTCTTGAATCATTTCTGAGAATTTTTTTTTTTAACAGCAGATGACGCTGTCTGCTTTACAAAAATTGGTATTCTGCTTGCATCTAATTCCTTACAAATACCACTTAAATCTAAAATAATCACGAATAAGGTTTAAGTGAATTACAAGAGAGTTCATACTAGGGATGCACCGATCCCGATACTTGGATCGAATATCGGTTTGATATTGCATATTTTTGCTGGATCGGCTATTGGCCAGCTGGTAGCGATCCAAATTCGATTTTGCGCATGCGCTACATTCTGTGTAATTTATAAGCCAACAAAAGCCACAAAGGAAGCCTATTATAAGGCACTAGAAAGTTGTCACATAGACCTACTATATCCTAAATGTTTTGAAGCCATTCTATAGTTTATTGTGAAGTACAGATGAATATTCACGTGGTTAAATTCAAGCTGCACCTGTCAATCATTCTCCATTCATTTACAATTCAAACTGAGTGTCGCGTTCATGACAACACGAAAAACTTTCTTCAAGACTATTTGTTCCTGTTAGTTTAAATAATCAGTGGAGAAATGGATTTAGTTTTGCATTAAATGGGTTCATTTTGACGTGCAACATGGAGATGATTGCTGATTCTAAATCACGCGCTGTGTCTGTTAGATCAGCAGATCGCATTCACAACACTGGAGTAGGGTTAGACTAGCCTATTACCTGCGCTTCACACACAAAGTAGGCTTACCTGAAACGTTAAATTAGAAAAAGTTTAATAATACATTGGACATCCTCAACGCACTGATTTCTCCACTTTGTGCTGCTGTTTTAGAAGTGTCCGTGTACCGGAGGGCTGCGCGCTGTGTCTCAGTGATGCAAGCGCTTCATTCAGGCACCGGCTGCGCAGATGCGACATGCGCCGCTCCGTAAGATTATTCTTATAATAGGCTAAGTTTATCTTCTCATGTTGCTTCTGCGAATGTTTGTTCCTTCTTATGTTTGTGCCGCGAAAAGTTTGTAAAGCCTGTCTCATTGTGGTTTAGTTGATTAAGTTATTAAAAGTGAAAATGACGGCCCGGCGCATATGAATTGTTTTTTAACAGAAAATGATTTAGCCTAATATAGGCTACTCTGAAACAGTGAATATTCCACTGTAATTTTATATATATTAACATTTTATTTAAAAAACCAGTTTGTCAGATTGTGCACTGAAGCACATAAGCGGACTTTGTTTTGAACTTCACCTCAAATATTCTTGTTTATTTTGTAGATAATGACAAACAAAAATACATTAAAATAACCAACAAATTATAGCAAACGAAATTCGTTTCAAAAAGAAATTTTTTCAGTCAAAAAATTACTTTTCAGACATGCTTTCAGTTTCTCCATCTCACGCGGTGAGTTTAGGCGAGGGAATGTT
This sequence comes from Danio kyathit, assembly GCA_903798195.1. Taxonomy (NCBI): domain Eukaryota; kingdom Metazoa; phylum Chordata; class Actinopteri; order Cypriniformes; family Danionidae; genus Danio; species Danio kyathit. The sequence goes on from LR812527.1 coordinate 14,221,012, forward strand.
TATTAAGTAACACCTCTGACAGTTTAGTTTAGTCTGCTTCAAACCTGCAGGCCTAAAAGGCCGATTATTTTACCAACGATTAGGGTCAATAGTGGTTGCCTATTACAGATTTCAAAGAAAAATCTTAATATTAAAAAGGAAATCTAAGCTGGACCACAACAGATCAGATCAATGTCATAATGAATGCTCAAATAAGGTAGACCATAGTTTATAGCAAGCATCATGTTTAGTTACTGTAGATTGTGCCATCTGTCATCTACAGTAGGCCTATAGGTCTGTTATTTTTACTAAAGAAGATATATTATTTGAGTTTATCACCAGAACTATAGAAACTGTATTATGTAAAAAAAAAACAAATAAAAAAAACACACAATATCGGGATCGGATCTGTATCGGTTAGGGGTGTGACAAGCTCTCGTACGACGAGATCTCGCGAGATTAAATCGCGGCGAGATTTCTCGTCGAGGTGAAAAGTTATCTCGTCACGCGAGTTGTGATGTTATAATGGAGCGTGAGGGTGAAATAGCATTGACGATTGGAGGCAGGATTGGATTAGATCTGCAAATAAAGTGCTTTGCACACACCTGGCAACCCAGGCTGGCCTCAGAGTTGCGCTTGTCACTCGGTGGGCGGGTGTGACGTAACCGCTTTTTTCACCGGAGTTCAGCAGGTGCCGCATCCAACATAGGCTACAACAGGGGTGCTCAACCCTATTCCTGGCGATCGACCTACCTGCAGTTTTCAGTTGCAGCCCTTATCAAACACACCTGCCTGTAATTATCAAGTGCTCCTCACGTTCTAAATAATTGGTTCAGGTGTGTTTGATCAGGGTTGGAGCTGAAATTACCTGGAAGGTCGATCGCCAGGAACAGGGTTGAGCACCCCTGGGCTACAACTACAGCCTCACACATTATGGTTCGTATCCATGCAATTGAATAGCACTTCAGATATGCTGAAAGGCATAATCGTCGTAAACACAAATGGAATTAAGACGTGGAGTATTCCTATTTTAGTCGCATTATTGAAGTGCAGATATGTAAACGCTGTAATCAAACTATTAACACCGTGAAAGACTTTTAGCCGCATTTTGCAACAGGACCTACACACAGAGTCAGTAAAGCACCACAGACGCACACATCTCTAAGCACGCGCAAACAAACACACACACACTCACTGAATGAACTTCTGGAGCCTCATCGTCACATCATCATCACGGAACTCACGTTTATACTGTCCGGGAAAAGCTGATTTTTTTTTTCATTCTTTGTGCGGTATCAAACTCCATTAAAACAACTCTCCTATCAGTCCTTCAAATTCGCATGATTGCATCCAGTAGAGTGAGTCACGGGGCCTGAATGAAATATTGCTCAATGAAAATGAAACTCATTTATTAAATTAAAAATGAAATACAAAAAATTACATATATTTGTTTCAGTGTGTGGAAATAAGCTCGATATATCATGTGAAATTGTACAGGGGAGAAGCCAGTCGGTAGAGTTTATAGCTAAATATTTAGCAGTGTTTGCATGTCCTTTATGACATAGAATTCATTTAAATAGAAATAAAATACCATTCATTACAATGTTTTTAAAAAGCACCTAAATTGTTTTGTATTTTGTGATTTTTTTTATTTGAATAAAAACCTATTTTACATTCATATATTAGCAAATATTTTGCTAATATTTAAAATTATATATAAAAAGATTTATTATATTCCATTCATATATATTTCATCAATGAGGATTTCTTAAAAATAGTGTAAAAATCTTGTCTCGTCTCGTTCTCGTGAACCCAATCGCGTATCTCGTCTCGTCGAGTAGGCATCTCGTCACACCCCTAGTATCGGTCAATACTCAGAATTTTGGTATCGTGATCGGATCGGTTTCAAAAAAATGGTATCGGTGCATCCCTAGATTATACTTCATATAGTGAACAGTGTTTATATCAATCTTGTGATATAAAAGCTAACATTTAGGACTTACCAAAGCCAAAGGTGCTCTTCATCGTGAGCATTTGAGTGTTCGATTAAAGACTAGAGCTCAATCTGCTGTTAACAATGAAGCTCAGAATCAATTCAAGCGAAAATATGCATTTTCAAATATCTGAACTGATTTCTCAAACTTGCTTTATAATAATACTTGCTTTCTGCTTGCTACAAAGCCCCCCAAAGCACAAAATGGAACCTCATAAATGAGTGTTTTGGCACATTTTACATAGAGAGTAGAGTAACTCAGAAATTGCTAGCCCAGGCTCATTGGAAATACGTGCCTCAGCCTACATCTTTTGCAAACTAAAAAAAAAGTTGCTTTGAGTATGTTTAGTAGGCCTATGTTTTCGTTTCAGATGACCAATCCACAAGGCGCTGTCTACATTTTTGCAAATCAGAAATATGTTACATAGGGTACTTTATTTTCTTTTATACATCCACTAGAAGGCTGGGCTTGTACACCACCTGCATTCCAGTCTAATTTTGTATGCCCTTCACATGCTAACTTCCCTCCATCTCGTTCACTTGGATGTACATCACTGATTACATTACAAAAGTGCAATGTTGTGACATTATATTCGCATTGCATTCACGGATATATAGGTGCTGGAGTGGACATATGAAACTGACCCGCTCCCTCTGTCAAAATTGAGTGAGGGTACAGTATGTCCATGTAAGCCTCCCTCGTTCACTTGATGAAGTGGAACACACTTCAAAATGGCAAAGGGGACAAGAGAAGGGAAGTCTAGTATGAGTATGAAGTACAAACCTGAGTATGTGTTTACAAGTGGAGTAGAATGCAGCCCTAGGCCAGTGAACCTAATCCATTAGTCACCAAACTTGTTCCTGGAGGGCCAATGTTCTGCAGAGTTTAGCTCCAACCTTAATAAAACACACTTGAACAAGCTAATCAAGGTCTTACTGTAGATATACTTAAAACATCCAGGCATGTGTTGAAGCAAATTGAGTAAAACTCTGCAGGAAAACCAACCTAAACCCAACCAGTAGTATTTTTAAAAAGCAAACATTGGACAAATGTGCTCTGCAACCACATAGTTTTACATTGGATCTCTTTTATGGAACTGTGCTTCACCAGACTCAAACCTGAGTGCTCCATAGAACACTGTATAATGTGAGCTACCAAGCAAACTGACAATGCAGGAAAAAAAATACATATGGGGATAGGTAGGTGAAACAAAGGTTTTGTGGTATTTTTAGGTTGCTTTGTGGTATTTATTTGGTGCCGGGTAAAGAAATGCATGAAAACAATCATAAACATAATAATGTGCCACTGGAAATGTCATTAGTGTGAAAAGGAACAAAAGCTCTTGGCGTCATACTGCCCTATAGCATTCGTTTTAACTAGAAACTGCAGTCAAAAGTATGTTTAGGTTTTTGCAGTTTCAAAAAATGTAGACTAAGGCACATATTTCCCATGACTCTGTGTTCCTGGAAACGCCATAACAAATCTAAAATATTAAGCAAAGAAATTTAATCAATTTCCCGCCTTGCCTGCTTCTGGCATGTAACTATATAACAAAATTTTCAAAAACTTTCTACCATTTGATATGCTTTTTGTTTAAGAACAGATGGAAACCTACACAAACAATTGACTGTTACTAAACAGGAAGAAAAACACTAAGAAATTGAAAGTGATTGAAAAAGGAGGGGTGCTATATTTACCTTTGAATGAGATCTCAGAGAAGGTCAGATTTTATGGATGAGCAATAGAGATTATACATCACTTGAGGGGACAAAAGGCCCTTCACCCCATCCTCTCCCACCAGCCAACAATTCGCCCAGCCGATAGAGAGCAATAAATTCAAGGAAGACCCATCCACAAATAGACTGTTTAGAAAATAAATTAATAGCCTAATTCATGCAATACTGAATTAGTACTGTTCAAAAGTTTACATACGATTCCTTTTAAAGTGACTCACATTTGACTCCCATATTAAAAAAAGTTTGTCATGATGAAATTTGAACATTCTTTTTATTTATTGAAAACTGCAGCATTAATTATAAATGAATAAAACCATTTATCTAAAATTAGGTAGTAAAATATAATCAACAACGAAAATGTAAATGAAAACTGTAAATGAAAATGTAAATAAAAAAACTTATTTATTGACTGTCTTAGTCCTATCACTTTAAAATAACAAACACTATCTATCTATATTTAGGCTAAAACCCTGCTTTATTTATTTAGGCTTACTTATTTGTATTTATGTTTGTACTTTCATTTCAGTTGTCTTTTATTTCTTAATTTCTACTTCTAAAAAATTCAATTTTTGTCTAACATTTTTAAGAAATTTTTATTATATGTTTTATTCTTTTGTTGTATGTAACTTTACTGTTATTTTATATGTGATGATGTGCTTTTGATTTCAGGTTGCCTTTTAAAATCTGGGAAGGGACAACAGATGAAAACTAGCCCTTGTGGCTAACTCTGGCTTGTTTACAGTTTTACTGTCGATTAATGAGCATAGTCCCTGTTAAATAAATAAAGTAAAAAAATCCTCATTGCACTTAACAAGTTTACAATGATAATAAAGCTTGTTAACAAGTTTTTAATGATTAATGAAAGAATTATAATGCTTTGTTGTATTGTTTATTTTTATTTACAAGTAGCAGAGTATTTAAAGCTACTGTATAGGCTATTTTTGTCCGTTCACATCCCGTCCCTTTGTGCCCTCTTTCACAAACTGCAGTTATACCTAAAAAACACGTTTTTAACACTTATTCCTTTAGAGCGAAGGCGGTACAAGGCACAGCGGTAATGCTTATATTAAAGTGTCACCTACTGTATGCACATCAATATTTTAAAAATTAATATTCATGTGCCATTTTTTTATCTGTGCAACGTTTACTTGATTTTTCAGCATCATCTTTTTTTTTTTTTTTAAATGGAATGTTAACTAGGGCAAGGATATCCAATATATTCTAAATAACCAAATTCATCCTACTGTTTTTCTATACTGAAAAGCACTTTGACAAAGAATCACAAAAGAGATTTAAGGCTCGTACACATTTTCTTGAACCCATATGTACAGCAATTAATAATTCAACTTATTTTCAAAACAACTGCTTTTATTGGAAGCATTTGTGCAGAAACTACATTTTCCATGATGCTGTACAGAGAAGAGTCATAAATACTTCCGGAAAAGTGGATGGATATTACTACACGTATAGGCCTGTCACATTAATCAATGTATCGACTTATCGTGCAATATTTGGAGGTAACCATTGCAATATATATTTACAAATTCGCAAAGCCATTTTACAATGACCTTTATATTCTACCTCACCAATTTCAAAGTTTACAATTGGACATTTACCTAATAGGACATTTTATATTATATATAATAGGACATTTACCTGTTTAACATCAAATTACAGAATCTAAATACCCTTAAGAAGGGCAAGTATTTTAAAGTGTTTATGGCTGTTTGCATTATTATGCTTTTATATAATCACATATAATCACAAAAGTCTTGTCGTCAATCCCAGTTGTAAGAGCAACAATTAAAAACTATTAAAAACTCTAGTTGATCATTTAAAAAGTGGTAGAAGTTAGATGTTTTTCCGATGAATCATCTGTTGAACTGCATCCCAATCATCAAACTACTGCAGAAGACCTATTGGAACCTGCATGGATCCAAGATTCTCATAGAAATCACTCAAGTTTGGTGAAGGTAAAATCATGGTTTGGGGTTACATTCAGTATGGGGGAGTGTAAGAGACGTGCAGAGTGGATTGCAACACCAACAGCCTGAGGTATCAAGACATTTGTGCTGCCCATTACATTACAAACCACAGGAGATGGCAAATTCTTCAGCAGGATAGCGCTCCTTCTCATACTTCAACCTCCACATCCAATTTCCTGAAAGCAAAGAAGGTCAAGGTGCTTCAGGATTTGCCAGCCCAGTCACCAGACATGAACATAATTGAGCATGTCTGGGGTAAGATGGAGGAGGCATCAAAGATTAATCCATATAATTTTATGGACTCTGGGAGTCTTGCAAGAATGTTTTCTTTGCCATTCCAGATGACTTTATTAATTCGTTTTTGAGTCATTGCAGAAATGTATGTATGCAGTCGTAGAGGCCTTTGCCTTTCAAATAAGCCACTTCTGATACCAAGTGATCAACTAGAAGTCAAGTAAATTTGTTGTTCCTGAAACTTGGACAGGCGACGAGACTTTTGTCAGGTAGTGTATAATTAGAGGCATAAAATGATCTCAAAATGACAATAATATCGTTTATCGCAACAATTTCTGTGACAATATACAGTATCACAACAAAAATTCCTTATCGTGACAAGCCTAAACACACATTCTACAATGCTTGAATATCAATATTTTATATGAAAAAAGAAGGAAAAAGCATTAAGAGCATGCATTAAAATAATAGATGCATAATAATCAATCTTTTATATAAAAAAATACAAATATAAAATGTTCGACTGATTTAGAACAGCGCATTAAATTCTATGAAAGGAAGATGAGTAAATAGATTCAACAACTTTACGCACTGAAGCAGAGAACTGCAGAACAGAACTCTTTCCTCAAAATACGCAATGTAATTCACAGACAAAAAAAGATGAGGAAGCCCGACATGTCTCTGCCAGTCAGCGCACGTAAGTCCACACTGGTCAAAGGTCGTGCAAGACTACTGTGTCCGTGCCGGTCAAGTCAAGACCCAGAGAAATGAGATGTGATGTTTCCCTCCATCTGTGCGCTATGAGAAATGTCAGATCTTCAAGCTGGAGATGACAGAAAGCTAAGCGGAAGGAGGGAGACCAGTCTCCTCTGTCAGACCAATAAAGGATCGCAGGGAAGAGTGTCATTTGAGGTAAATGTCAAGACCGAAAGGGGGGAGCAGAGACGGAGAAAGAAAGTATATGAGAGAGAGAGACTTTTTTTTTTACTTTTAACAGCCTTTTTATTAACAAATCATTTTAAAACAATCTCACATCAATTTATATACAAAGGAAAAAATAATAATAAAAAGAAAAAATAATAATAATAAAGAAAGAAATATTACATTAGTATATCTGAGAACATGAGTTCTTCTTCATTAAGAAAACACAGTGCATTATCACAACACCACTCAAATTCAAAAATGTCCAATGTACTCATTTGTCTATAAAAAGCATACTCTGTTACAATACGTGATTTTAACATTTTTTTAAAGCGATACAATTTCTTGATCTCCCTTTTGATCTATTTTGTTTTTTCTTGTAACATAAATGCCAAATTTTGCAATACCAACCATAAAATGAATCAACTGACATTTAACTTTTTTCTTCCAACTATATTTGTACCCAAGAATAAAATCTCTCTTTGTAAATAACACCTTAAAGAAACCAAACAGAATCTCTAAAATATTAAATAAAGGGGAAAGCATAAAACAATGAAAAACTGTCTCTCTTTCATTACAAAACGGACACATTTCACTAACATTAGGATTCAGCATAGCAACAAAAGAATTGACTGCTATGGCCCCATGGAGTATCCTCCATTGAAGATCACCAACTCTTTTAGGTAATGGTGGTTTGTAAAGGACATTCCATACTGGTTTTGTTAATTCAGTCATTTCTAACTTCTCTCTCCACACAGTATCACTTCTATTTTTTAGCCATTTAGCATTTGTTGCTTTAACAATGCTTTTGTACAAAGCTTTTCCTTTTACTGAAAAGAAATCAATCTGTTCCTCAAGATCCATCTTCAACAAGGGACTAGTGTAATCTGTACTGATACAATTTGGGGTAATACAAATATCAGGAAAATCTTCACAGTCTGGAAGCATACATTTCACTTTATATTCCTCAAGTAAATTCTTTTCTTGCATATTTAAAAGCTTGTTTATCTTATCTAAAAAATGTTTAATAAAAAGTACAGATTTAACCCCTAAAAAAGTTGACATTGTTTCCACATCCTTAAAATCAATGCCTGTATTATTCACAATATGTTTCATTTGTATACATTTGTTTTTTTTGCAGCATATTCATAAGACCTGGTAAATCATCACCTGATACATCAAAGCGTGCTCCACACACGATTGGCTCTTCAAATAGCCAGTAAAGGGACATTAAAGGTTCCATCCATTGATGTTTAAACAAAGACCATACTTTAAAAAGACTTTGATAAAAAGTAGGAACTCTTTTCAAATCAAGTTTCTTACAGTTCATTAAAAACAAAACAATGTCCAGTCCCATTCCATTTACTCTACGCAGAATGCATTTAGCAACAGGTATCCATGCCAATCTCTTAGACCCTAACATGAGTTTCTGCAAAAACTGAAGCCGATATGTTGCACATCTATTTGCAAGATGTATTAAGCCTTGACCTCCGTCCTCTTTTGCAAGAAAAAGAATGCTTTGAGGAATCCAGTGCGACTTGTCCCAAAAAAAATTAACCATCTCTGCTTGAATTTTCGATAAAATACCAACAGGAGGATCCACACATGCAAGCTTATGCCACAACGATGAAGCTGCAAGATTGTTTATAATTAAAATCCGTCCTTTAAAAGACAACTGAGGAAGTAGCCATTTCCATTTTTTTAAGCGTCCTGTTAATTTTTCTTCCATTCCTTTCCAGTTCTTTTGCATAAATGACTCACTGCCAAGATAAACACCAAGATATTTTATGCCATTTCTTTGCCATAACAGTCCTCCTGGTAAAGCAGGACTTCCTTTTTCCCATTTTCCAATCAACAGTGCATCACTTTTCTTCCAGTTGACTATAGCTGATGAGATAATTTTAAATTTGTCAACTGTCTGTTTTAATAACTGTACATCTTCAGCATTATTTATAAAAACAACAACATCATCAGCATATGCAGATAAAAACAAGGTGCTGTTACATTCTGGTAAAATCAACCCATTAAGATTTTTTTTCAACATAAGTAACAGGGGTTCTAGAGCAAGCACATATAATATTCCAGACATTGCACATCCCTGTCTTACCCCCCTCTGAACTTTAAAGGGGTTACCCAAACCTCCATTCATTTTCAATACACTCTCAATTCCAGAATACATTGTCTTAATCATATTTATAAAACCAGGATCAAAACCAAAAGCTTGTAATGTGTACCATAAATATGAGTGCTCAACACGGTCAAAAGCCTTCTCTTGGTCTAAAGAAATTATACCAGTATTGATACCAAATAAATTTGAAACTTCCAAAACATCTCTCACAAGAGTTATGTTATCAAAGATGAACCTATTTGGTATGCAATATGTTTGATCATAATTTATCACTTGTCTTGTTACTTTACTTAATCTCATAGCCATAACTTTTGACAAATGTTTGTATTCTGTACACAACAATGAAACAGGTCTCCAATTTGAAATATTTTGGAGGTCTCCCTTTTTTGGGAGTAATGTGATGACAGCTCTGCTACAGCTTAGAGGAAGATAACCTTTTGTCAAACTTTCATTAATTACTTCTAAAAGATCTTCTCCTATAATGGGCCAAAAAGCTTTATAAAATTCAGTAGGTAACCCATCAATTCCAGGAGATTTTCCATTCTCCATATTCATTAAAACTGTAACAAGTTCTTGTGTTGATAAAGGCAATTTTAAGAGAGCATTACTTTCTTCGTCTATCTTTGGCAACCCTTCAAAAAACTATTGTTGTTCAATACTTCTTCATTAGTAATTTCAGCCATATATAATTTCTTATAAAAATGTGTTGCAATATTTCTTATCTCAGTCAATTCGGTTATTTCTTTTTCCGTTTTCAGAATTTAAAGAATGAATTATTCTATTTTGACTATTTTTTTTTTTCCATATCAAAGAAAATTTTTGTAGGAGCGTCCATTTGATTGACGCTCTGAAAACGTGAGTGTACTAACGCTCCTTGTGCCTTTATATCTAGCAATCTTTCCAAACAAGTTTTCTTTGAAGAAAGAGCTTCAATATGATCTCTATCATAATTCGACAAACTATACAGTTCATTTATCTCCTTTTCTAATTCATTCAAAGATTTTGTTATTTCTTTTGTAACATTTAATGTATACTGTTGACAAAAATTCTTTATTTGTATCTTCCCACAACCCCACCATTGTTGTAAAGAGCTATATAAAAACTTTTCTTCCTTAAAAACATCCCAAAAATAAATAAAAGATCTTTAAAATTTTTATAACTTATTAAAGAAGCGTTAAAATGCCAAAAAGCACTATTTGACTTTACATTGTTCATTCATACAGAACAAATAACTGCACTGTGGTCAGAAAATCCAACAGTATTTATCATACAGGACTTAAAAACACTAAAAAGGTGTCCAAAACTGTAAAATTTATCCAATCGCGCCAAAGATAAAGAATTATCTTTACAGTGAGCCCAAGTATACTGTCTAGAGTTTTTATTTTTATTCCTCCAAATGTCACTAAGATCAAAGGTTTGAACCAACTGTTTAATAATCTTTTGAAAAGCAGGATGTGGTTCTAAGTGATTTCTGTCAATTTTGTCATTCTCAGTACAATTAAAATCTCCACCTAAAACAAGAAAATCATCAGTATTTAAGTTTTTTAAGGTGTCATTAAGTACATTTAAAAACAGAACTCTTTCTGCTCCATTGGCAGGTGCATAAATATTCATAAATAATCCCACTCTCTTTTCCAGTCTATTTCATTTCTATTATCACTGTGCGTTTCCTGCACAAACATGACATCAATTAACTTCTCTCTTATAAAATCATACATCATCATTCGTTTCTGAACATTTCTAGCGCCGTTTAAATTTAGGGTTCCAATTTTTAATTGGTTCATAGAGTTATTAATGTTCAGAAAACTATTTATAAGAGAGAAAAGTATAGCCAAATTCACAAAAAGCATTAATTTAATCCATGCTATCTTTGTCCTCATTAAGCATTTTTTTTCTTAACTTGTTTACAAATTTCCGCAAACGAAAAATTTCAGGGTCAGAGAAAAATCCTTCTTTTGACCAATATTTTGTATCTTTTATGAATCGTTCTCGATTGGGGAAATAGTCATCAGCTTCAACGCTCTTCTTTCCTTTAGTCTCTATTAGAAAATGTCTAATATCTTCAGGTTTATAAAGAGATTTTTCGTTTTCATTTTGAGAACAATCAGAGAATGCTGAGCATACAGAAGCACTTGAATCTGATTCATCATCATAAGATATATTTTCATCTTCAAGATCGCTTTATTTACCTTGTTTCTTGATTTTTTCATTCCGATTTTTTTTCCTTTTGATTGGAATTTTAAATGTTGGTTCAATCTCCATGTCTAATTCATAATCCTGCAACCTAATTTCTTCATTTCCAGATTCTTTAGCTCGTTCTGACTCGACTGTAACTAAAGATACAGTTTCTTCTATTGTCGGCTCTCTTACTTCACTTTTATAAGCACTGGAAGAATCGGATACTCGTTCCTCTGTACTACTTTCTCCCATAAGCGGCTCAGCCCGCGTCACACTCCGCGTCTCATTTGTCCCGGACTCCGGTGCGGCAGTCACGGGTGCGCTATTCTCAGCCGCACTACTGTCCCGTTCTGTTTCTTTATCACCCTTTTCAGGGCAATTTTGGATGAGATGTCCGTTTTTTCCGCAGAAAAAACACTTAATCGTTGCATCAGATGACGCAAAAATCGTGTAATCGAAACCATCTATTTTTAGCTTAAATGTCAAACCTAAATCCTCGTCGGTATTCTTTAGGATCATGAAAACATGTCTCCTAAAGGACACAAGATGTTTAACTAAAGGAGACTTGCATCCTAGAGGTATTTTTTTATGGGGGATACAAGTTTCCCATAGCGTGACAATTCTTGTGTGATTAGTTCGTCTTTTACGAAAGGGGGGACGTTTGAAAGCATTACTTTCTTTGAAGGAGTGCTTAGGGGAAGCACCGCAGTAAGTGAACCTCCGATCACCACACCATTCTGAACTACCTCGTTTGCCTTCTCAACAGTGTTTAAAAAGATCACAATTGCATTATTCATGCGAGATGCAGACACGATGCACTCATGGCCTACTATCTCTCCTACAGCCAAACACGCATCGTTCATACTTGTATTGGACACTATTTTGACAAAACTAAATCAACAAACCATACAGCTCAAAATAAATAAATAAATAAATGAATAAATAAATAAATAAAATAAAAACACCAAAAAGAAAAGGTTGGAAAGAGAAAATCACTCTTACCAGCCACAGTTGGCTTTCACTCACGATCACAATACCAAAATCCGTTAGACTATCCAATCACAGAAAAAGAGCTACTAGATAAAATACAAGTCCTACCAACAAAAAAGGCAAGTGGTCCAGATGGTATCCTTAATGAAATTATTAAAAACATAAATCACAAATTCCAATTGGCTATAATGAAACTGTTCAATTTGGTTCTGAGTGTTGGTCATTTCCCTGACATATGGAATAAAGGATTAATAAGGCCCATATTTAAAAGTGGAGACAAATCAGACCCTAATAATTACAGAGGCATCTGTGTGAGCAGTAATCTGGGGAAGCTGTTCTGCAGCATCATCAACACCAAACTCATAGGCTTCCTTACAGAGCACAATGTCCTCAGCAAAAGTCAGATTGGGTTTCTGCCAAATTACAGAACAACAGACCATATCTTCACACTTCAGACTCTGATTGACAATTACGTCCATCAAAACAAAAACAAAATATTTGCTTGCTTTGTAGATTTTCAGAAAGCGTTTGATTCAATTTGGCATGAAGGTCTGCTGTCTAAACTTCTAGACTCAGGTATCGGCGGTAAAACATACAACATTATAAAACAATGTATTCAAACAGTCAGTGCGCAATTAAAATAGGCAATAAGCGAACAGAATTCTTCACTCAGGGGCGGGGGGTGAGACAGGGCTGTCCACTGTCACCAACCCTCTTCAATATTTACATCAATCAATTGGCAATGCTCCTAGAGCAAGCAGATACGCCGGGTCTCACACTATGCGACTCTAGTGTAAAGTTCCTGCTGTTTGCAGATGATCTGGTGCTGCTGTCGCCAACAAAAGAGGGTCTACAGCAGCAATTGGATATCCTGCACAGCTTCTGTCAGACCTGGGCTCTGACCGTTAACCCAAAGAAAACCAAAACCCTAATATTCCAGAAAAAAACCCAGAAGTCAGGGAAATAGACACAATTTCACCCTTGGTATGACAAAAGTTGAACCTGCCACAAGCTAATCATACCTTGGGTTGAAAATAAGTGCTAATGGAAAACTAAATTGGGCTGTGAATGAACTGAAAGAGAAAGCGAGAAGGGCCTTTTATTCCATTAAAAAATCAACACAAATAGAAATTCTAGTTCGAATCTGGCTCAAAATTTTCCAGTCAGTGATTGAACCTATAGTGCTATATGGGAGTGAGGTTTGGGGTCCTCTCCTCAGTCATGAGTTTGATAAATGGGATAAGAATCCAATTGAAAGCCTACATGCAGAGTTCTGTAGGAGCATCCTCAGGGTACAGAGGAACACACCCAGCAATGCATGCATGGCAGAATTAGGCCAGTATCCTCTACTCTTGTGTATTGAGAAACGAGCCGTCAAATTTTGGAAACACATAAAAATGAGTGACCCCAACTCTTATCATTATAAAGCCTTTAAAACCCAAGAAATGGACATTGAAAAAAGCCCCCTGATTCAGACGGTCCTGAAGCTGCAAACACAAACCAACACAATGAATATGACTAACAGCAGGCAGCATCAGGACACGGACATGCTCATCCGCAGAATTAAGCCCAATCAAATAATAAATGCACGAAAAGAAGAGTATCTGACTTACTGGAATGAAGCAGCCGGAAAACAAAGTAAACTTCAATGTTATTTAGACCTAAATAGAGATTATACCACAGCAACATATCTGAGCGCAGTAAAGGACAGTAAATTAAGAACAACAATGACCAAATACAGACTGAGTGCTCACAGTCTGACTGTAGAGACGGGCCGATACAGACAGAACTGGCAACCCAGAGAGAGCCGCATCTGCCCACATTGTGCCCAGGCAGAGGTGGAGACGGAGGAACACTTCCTCACCCGCTGCACAAACTATCAGCATAGAAAAACATTCTACCCCAAATTACAGAGCATTTACCCACAATTCACTGAGTCAGACAATAAAACACAGCTTCAATATTTACTAGGGGAAAAATCTGACTGTGTCCTTCTAGCCGCGCAATACATTAATGCCTGTCACAAAAAGAGAGAGCAGATCAATAAAAACATCGGTGATGCACCTGCAAACACACACACACACACACACACACACACACACACACACACACACACACACACACACACACACACACACACACACACCTAGATTATTATAAATGAATCATTGTAAATATACTGATTATTATTGTTTTATTACTGTTTTATCCTAAACTGTTAGTTGTTAAATGTACAGTGTATTCTGATCTATTATTATTTTTGTATTGATTTGTATGAATAATATGATATATTGAATATTAATGTGATATATTGAATAATATGATATATTGTTGATATTTTATTTAATTATTATGTATAAATATCATTTTTTTTTTTTTTTTTTTTTTTTTTACTACTTATTATTATATATGCATGTAACGTTTTATGTAAACTTTAGAACTGCTTTGGCAATACAATTGTAACATTTGTCATGCCAATAAAGCAACTATTGAATTAAATTGAATTGAATTGAGAGATTTCCCTATCTTCAGATGATGAGATGAGGTGTGAGTTTCAGTGCATGTATTAGGCTGTCAAGAATGGATGGGAAAACACACTTATCAACAGCTGTCAGTCTCACAGACCTTTTACTGGCTTTGAATGAAGAAGACACTATGGTAATAACACTGATCACGAGTATGAAGGACATGTCGTCACTACATCAAATCTGCTGAGAGCGCAGCTGTGCGTTGCATGTTAATATACATCATTTTAAAACTGAGTCTAAAGTCTAAATTCAACTGATTTCAGAAGTATGGTTAGAAAAATCTTTCACCAAAAAATATCAATATTTATTTGCTTCATTTGCTATTCATTTCCTCATCTCTTTGTTTTTGTTCTTAATTTCTCTCATGATTAAGTTAGACCTTTTTTTTTTAAGAAAATTGAACTGAATAATAGAAGTAAAACACCGTATTTAAAAACAAACCACACTGAACTAAACTGAACTTAAACTCTGAAAACTGGACTGACACAGTTTTTATTTACTAGAACTTCTATGTTAAGCTGCTTTGACACAATCTATATTGTAAAAGCACAACTGAAATAAAGATGAATTTAATTGAATATACAGCCAATATTCCAATAATCAGGTAATAAGTAACTAGTTAGTAGTGATAGTTGGTACTTATATGAAAGTTTTACTGCTACTTTTTGAGTGTGTAAATTAATGATGAAATAGGACATCTTGGAAAATGCTAATGTTAGCCTGTTAGCACCGAAAGCCTACATCCCACCATGAAAATCACCATACAAGACCACACCTCCTGAATGCATGAACGCGCACTAGAAAACATCACTACAATACATCACTTAACAGTCACCAGAAATAAAAATTCTTTCTGTGAACATACTGTTGACATAATCCTTTCTGTGTAAACGGTACATATACTGTAGTAGGACAAGGTAAAGTCTAGAAAGGAGACATCTGTGCCTGGAAGTTAACGATAATTAATAATTTATATATATATATATATATATATATATATATATATATATATATATATATATATATATATATATATATATATATATATATATATATATATATATATGTATGTATATATATATAAACACAACAATAATTACTGTGAGAGTTGTGTTTAGGTAGTCTTTAATAAAATGCTATTTAATAAATAATCTGAATGATACTCTGTATAATTAATGTTTTTACATTACTGTGAGGGTTAGGGTGGGGCTAGATGTTAATAAAATAAAATTAATGGGTATTTTAATAAATAATTTAAATAATTCTCATTAACTTTTGACTGCAGCTGTGTCCATTTATATCATCAACTGTAGGACAGCCTATCGTATTGTTTGGTCCAAACATTTTAATTAATTAGACAAACTTTTCCTGGTCCTACACTTTCCACAGAATCTTAAAATACTGTACATATAAATACATTTGGACCACTTTAATGATGGCTATCAGTATATGAAAAGACTTTCAACCATCATGACAAAAATTTGTCACAATTTATTTGAATGTACAATTCATGCTGTTAACATACTATTAACTAACACTTTTACCTCAATAAACTACTAATTAGCTACTTGGTTGGGTTTAGGTATTGGTAGGATTAGGGATGTAAAATAAGATCATACTTTATGAGTGTTAATAAATAGTTAATATCTTAATAATATGCATGTAATAGGTAGTACAAAGTGTGAATTGTTACTAAAGTGTAAGCAAAAAATACTGAAGACAATCACATATTGCACCTTTAAAAATTAAATACTTTTCATTGCTGAGGAAGTTTCAAGTACAGAGGCGCACACACACACAGAGAGAGTGTGCGATCATGCACAGAAGGTCTTTGCCGATCAATATTATCAATGGCCCATTTGTTCTGAAGCCCCTAAGGAGTCACTTGTGACTGTCAGAATCACACTTGACCTTGTTTTCTCCAGGTTCTACATCAGAAATGCAGCTCAAAGCTCAATTAATTTAAATGGGTCAACAGCCATAGTGATGAATGCGAGTTTGGAAGTAATTACAGTCATATAATCGCATGTCTGTCTCTCATGCAGTGAATGGATTATTTCCACTAATAAACGTCTTCAGCATACTGATGCAAATATTCTACTAAGATGATATTAATATTGTATGTTAGAATATGGTTGCATCATGAATACAATCTGAATGCAAGATTAAAATGAAAATGCTGCCTTGCCATGAGTTCTTTCCGAACTCTAAAATATGTTTAATTTTTTTATCATCTTTGGAACACAAATGAAGAAATTTCTTCATCCATCTGTCCTTCTGTTGAAAGTGTACAGTATTACCCAAAAACACTTCAAATTGCTCAAAAAGAAATCCTGATAAATTCAACTTTTTTATGCAAGTCATGTGAAGATATATGATCGATTTGTATATTTGTATTTTTTATTCACATATAGACATTGATCGGTCACATGCGATCGCAAAAGCTCAAGCATGGTTGCATTTTGCATTCTCAAAAGCTTCCTACTGTCATCCCGCATGTCTGCTTGAGCTTCCGTTTATGTTTGCTGATCAATATTTAAGTAAGTAACAGCCTAAATGAAATGTGTTTACAACATGAAGTGATTAAGTTTCTTCAGATAAACTTGGAATAAATCACTAAAGAGTGTCAAGAGATTAAGATGAATAGACTTCCAATGGACAGACCAAAATCTCTCATATTTGATTAAAAATAACTTATTTTGTATTCTAAAGATTTACAGAGGTCTTGTGGATTTGGAACAACATAAGGACCAATAAATGCTGACAGATACTTCATTCTGGAGTGGACTAATTCTTTAAGTAACAACTTAAAATGATATATTTTCCTCAAACAAAGCTACTATGCGACTTTAGAAGACATTAGCTATGTTTGCATCCAAAGATGCAAATTAAATTTATGCGCAAAACAGGAATATCGCATAAAAGACGTGTGAATAAATCAGCGTTTCCATCTAATGAGTCTAAGAAAACTTAATCGTCACTTCTGATGCCAAATATCAAAAGTAAAAACAGAATTTAATGTGGTAGGAGAATATGCGTGAATCTTTTCTTTATTTAATAAATTACTTGCACCTCAGTGGTGGCATTTAAAGGTGTGAGATGCGGAGCGCAGATGCTCTTGATTCTGGAGGTAATTAATAATATAATACCACTACTGAAATGGCTACAGCATTTTAGAATTTCAGATGTTGTACAGTGTGGTCAGCCAGCTGATTTGTCCATTCACATACATTTTTATCATCACATGATCTCTTATAACAAAATTACATGACCTTTTTTTAATGCGCATACTGAAATTTGTTCAGTAAAATGTTTTTATCGTAGTTTATGTGCATCTTTTCTTAATGAATAAAAGGTTTATCCTACTCAGTTATGCGCATAGTTTTTTTATGCACATTTTTAAAACTTTTGCGCATCTTGGCATTTCCATCAACCATTTTTTAATGCACATAACCAATATGGAAACAATGCTAGTGAATATAAAGTATCTAAATCCAAAATCAAATAAAACATGCTTCAGGTGTAGTTAATTTGTCCGTGGATAAAGGGATTCAGGTAACACTTTACAATAAGGGTGCATTAGTTAACGTTAGTTAATGCATTAGTTAACATGAACTAACAATGAATAACGCATCTATTAAGCATTACTTAACCTTTGTTAATGCTAACTAAACATTTATTCATGTGTTAGCTAATGCATTAGTAAACATGATCTAACAGTTAACAAGGACTTTGTTCAGCATTACTTAATCTTTGTTAATGGTAATTTACACATATTCTAATGCATCTCTTTACATGAACAGCTTAATTAGTTAATGTTTACTTACTCATACGCTAACACATTTGTTAATGGATTAGATAACTTGATCTAATAATGAACAACACATTTATAAAGCAATACTAAATCCTTGTTAATGAAAACTTACAATGTTACTTAACACGTTAGTTAACATGAACAAACGAATCAGGTTCAGAAATACACAAACTTTGTTCATGTTAACTACTCATATACTACTGCATAATTGGTAGAGCTGATGATACGTTCATAGTTCCTGATCAATGCCAGGGACAAAGGAGGACTTTACTGGAGTGCACATCGAAACCTCAGCTTCAACTGTAATTCATGTTTGTTAACTATTTACTAACATGATTTATCATTAACAAAGCATTTGTTAATAGAATTGAGACACTTATTGTAAAGTGTACACTATTCCAACATTACCTAATGCTTAACTAACGTTAATTAACTATTTACTAACATGATTTATCATTAACAAAGCATTTGTTAATAGAATTGAGACACTTATTGTAAAGTGTACACTATTCCAACATTACCTAATGCTTAACTAACGTTAATTAACTATTTACTAACATGATTTATCATTAACAAAGCATTTGTTAATAGAATTGAGACACTTATTGTAAAGTGTACACTATACCAACATTACCTAATGCTTTACTAACATTTATTAACACTTTACTAACATGACTTACCACTAAACCAACAATAACTAATGTTACTAACATCTGTGGGTTATTAAAACAGTGATTATTGATTTTCCTGGACCCCAAAATCACTCAAAGCCATGTTTCACTTAGACTTTCAAAACCTTTATTACAGTACATAACATATACTGTGCAATAATATAAAAAAAGAAACAAAAAAGTAACATAATTATTATAAAAAATAAAATTAAAATAAAATATTTAATAAAAAAAAATGTACATACATACATACATATATACATACATACATAAAACCACATTTCTTTTCTTTAAAACTATCAACTATTTTCTTATTAGAAGCAATTTCCCCTCATTTTTCATGGCTTGTATTTTGTGTGCAATGCTCTCATTTGCCATAATATCATCTTGAAATTTTTGAGTAAATGCTTGATAATTTCTCTCCCCGTTTGTTTTGAATTTCTGTATAGTTCTCTAGAGCTGCAATGGCCAGTTCAACAATAGCTGCACTCTGCATAATCGTGTTTCGGTCCACACTATACTTTCGGAACCCATCTGTCATGTTGCTTCCTCTGTCAAAAATCTCCAGGACTGCTTTGTAGCACTTCACCACCTTCCATGGTTCAGTAACTAAAATAAACTGTAGATTACAACAAAAAAAGTACACTTGTTAGCTTAGTGGGCACATTTAATAACCACTTATGTATCACAAATGTTGCGTACTGTAATGTATACTCATGTATTTAATGCCAAAGAGACTGTAACTATACAGTAACGTTACAGGAATCATAGTTCATGTTAGGTAATGCATTTACAAACATGAACAAACAATGAACATCATTTATCAACCATTTACTAATGTATTATTAAAGTCTTACATTTTACTAATGTAAAATATTAAAACGTATTATTAAAAGTTGTGCTGGTTAACATTAACAAACAATGATCCACTGTATTTTCATGAATTATTTGTTAATCAATAAATACTTTAATAAATGTATTGTTTATTGTTTGTTCATGTTAGTAAACTGTAATTATGACCTGATATTAAGTTCAGCAATATTGTAAAGTGTTACCATTTGGTAAAAAAGTTCGATTAAAGTTACTTACCAGACTTTTCTGTGAATTCATCGTTTTGTTTTGGGTTTTTCTTTGGTCTTACTCCCGCTTGATGGCAAGAGCTTAAATAATTTTTCTCCATTTAACCGCTTGCTATCATCAAGCACAACCTTCCGTTACCCGCCAGAGTGTTGAAGAATTGTGGGTAGTGTAGTTTTTGTAATGGACTACAAAAGTTTCGTTTGCCAAATAATTGCAAATTCGCAACGACAATAGTGACTTATATACAACCACATCGCTAAACAGTTAATGAAAAATGCGTCTTCTGGAATTAAATAATTAGCGGTAAAATTTTGAATTAATGATCGCGAATTTTACTTCCGGAAGCCTTTCACCTTTGAAAACCCCGCGCTCGTTCGCAGGCCGCGACGTCACAGCCCAATACAGAAGCGGAAGTAATAGAATTCAGCGCAACAGCAGGTAAGCAATGGATTTAATATTTTAAAACAACTAATAATACTAATTAATTGCAAACAGTTAGACATATTTATGTTACTTTCTGCATGTTGAACGTGAATAGATTAACCATTTGTTGTATGCACAATAAAGATTATTAATTGATTTAAAAAAACCAATACATTTTAAATACTAATAGGCCTCGCTGTTTACTTATTTTTAAAGGTGACATTGGCCAGCCATTAAAGCAAAAGTTGTTGTTAGTGATTGAAGGACATCAAACCAAAAAAGAGAAAGAAATTAAAACTGATGGCCTCAGAAAAAAAAGCTTAAAGTAAAAATGAAGTGCAGTCACTGCTAGCACAAAATGAAGCTGTATGTATATATATATATATATATATATATATATATATATATATATATATATATATATATATATATATATATATATATATATATTTATTTATTTATGTATTTATTTATTTATTTATTTATTTATTTATTTATATTTTGTTTTTTGATGAAAGCAACTTCCACCACAAACAAAAGATGAATAATATATAACTTTATAACTTAAATACATGACATATTACAGATATATTAAAATGTCATTGTGTGCATAAAGCATCAAATAATTGTTGATTTGTTGAATACCTTATTTGTCTTTAACTTTTTTATATTGTGTATTTATCTTTGTTTTTTTTTTTATTGCATGCTCATTTTGCAGTATACACGTGGAAGACTTGGCACAGAAGAAAATGGGTCTTTGGAAGACTGGGGGTTGGACAAAACAATTTGAAAAAATAAAAAACATTCTTAAGCCTGTTCATCGCAGGTCCTGCTATCACCTTTTCCCACTTATTGAACAACATTTGCATCCTGGAAGTACCATGATGAATCTTGGCAATTTTGGCAATAACCACTTTTCTAGTTTTGCAGAGATTAATTATCATAAAACTAAAAATATTGTTATGTTTTTATGTTTGACACAACTATGCACAACAATAAAGGTTTTGAAAGTCTAAGTGAAACATGGCTTTGAGTGATTTTGGGGTCCAGGAAAATCAATAATCACTGTTTTAATAACCCACAGATGTTAGTAACATTAGTTATTGTTGGTTTAGTGGTAAGTCATGTTAGTAAAGTGTTAATAAATGTTAGTAAAGCATTAGGTAATGTTGGTATAGTGTACATTTTACAATAAGTGTCTCAATTCTATTAACAAATGCTTTGTTAATGATACATCATGTTAGTAAATAGTTAATTAACGTTAGTTAAGCATTAGGTAATGTTGGAATAGTGTACACTTTACAATAAGTGTCTCAATTCTATTAACAAATGCTTTGTTAATGATAAATCATGTTAGTAAATAGTTAATTAACGTTAGTTAAGCATTAGGTAATGTTGGAATAGTGTACACTTTACAATAAGTGTCTCAATTCTATTAACAAATGCTTTGTTAATGATAAATCATGTTAGTAAATAGTTAATTAACGTTAGTTAAGCATTAGGTAATGTTGGAATAGTGTACACTTTACAATAAGTGTCTCAATTCTATTAACAAATGCTTTGTTAATGATACATCATGTTAGTAAATAGTTAACAAACATGAATTACAGTTGAAGCTGAGGTTTCGATGTGCACTCCAGTAAAGTTCTCCTTTGTCCCTGGCATTGATCAGGAACTATGAACGTATCATCAGCTCTACCAATTATGCAGTAGTATATGAGTAGTTAACATGAACAAAGTTTGTGTATTTCTGAACCTGATTCGTTTGTTCATGTTAACTAACGTGTTAAGTAACATTGTAAGTTTTCATTAACAAGGATTTAGTATTGCTTTATAAATGTGTTGTTCATTATTAGATCAAGTTATCTAATCCATTAACAAATGTGTTAGCGTATGAGTAAGTAAACATTAACTAATTAAGCTGTTCATGTAAAGAGATGCATTAGAATATGTGTAAATTACCATTAACAAAGATTAAGTAATGCTGAACAAAGTCCTTGTTAACTGTTAGATCATGTTTACTAATGCATTAGCTAACACATGAATAAATGTTTAGTTAGCATTAACAAAGGTTAAGTAATGCTTAATAGATGCGTTATTCATTGTTAGTTCATGTTAACTAATGCATTAACTAACGTTAACTAATGCACCCTTATTGTAAAGTGTTACCGGGATTCATAAAGATAAACAACAAAGTCATAAGTGCAAGGCATTTGAAAAGTAAGTGAAATTTTTTTTTAAAAACCTTTACTAACATGGCTATTTTTAAAAACAGCACCCATAAAGTACAAGTATTGGTAACAGTCTACTTTTGTTTTAATGGTCTATATGAAGTGTACCACAGATAGTTTGATAAACTTGCATTCTGAAATATTGTGTTAGTCTTTAGAATTGTGCACCTAAAGCACATTATATCAGACAGTAACATAGTATCATATCAGACAGTAACACTTAAACTACATACACACTGTAAAAAATTATATGACAAAAAGTCATGACAACAAATGTTTTTATGCTGCTTTAACTTATTCCATCAAGTTAATTAGGTTTAAGTGAACACTTTTTCTAAGTTTTTGTAAGGGAGTCCAACAGGGCTGCTTGTTATCCACATTCCTCTTCCTAATTGCTATCGACTAGATCATGAAGACATTGACCAGTGAACGCAGGACTGGAATCCAGTGGACCCTGTGGGGCCAATTGGAAGACTTAGACTTTGCAGATGATCTTGCACTTCTCTCCCACAGCCAGCAGCAGACGCAAGAGAGGACCATTGTGTTGGCAGCTATATCAACACAGGTTGGACTCAACATCCACACACAGAAGACCGAGATCAACTCCAGCTGCAACAATCCAGTAACCCTGAATGGAATTTCCCTGGAGGATGTACAGCATTTTGCCTACCTGGGCAGCATCATTGACCAGCAGGGTGGAACAGATACAGATGTTAAGGCAAGAACTGGCAAAGCAAGAACCGCTTTCATTTAGATCAAGAACATCTGGGCTTCGAGAGATCCTACTTTGACCACCAAGACACATCTATTCGACTCCCTTGTGAAGTCAGTTTTGTTGTACAGGGTAGAAACCTTGAGGATAACCAAAACTACCACCCAAAGAATCCAGACATTCATCAACACCAGTCTCAGAAAGATTTGTATCAGTAACACCGACCTATGGGGAAGGACCTGTCAACCCCCAATAGAAGCTGAAATCTGGAAGAGAAGATGGGGTTGGACAGGGTACACCCTATGCAAACTACTGTAACAACTAGAATCACCAGACAGGCTCTCAGATGGAACCCCCAAGGGAAGCGGAAGAGAGGCCATCCAAGCAACACCTGGCAACATGACCTCGAGGCAGACATCACAAGGATGGCTTACACCTGGAGACAAGTAGAAAGAATGGCCCAGAACAGACACCTCTGGAGATCGACTTTTGGAGACCCATACCCCAGAAGGTGTGGAAGGCATAAGTGAAGTATATGATATGAGTTTTTATTTTTATGAATACAGTAAATGTGGATCCATGTGAATGTGTTGCCATAAAGATCCAATCAGCATATCTATTCAATTAAGCTCCCATATCCCATTATAAAATCACACCACAATAAACTATCAAGCGTCATGTAGGCAGTATCTTATACCTATATCATTCAGAAAATACCATGACTTGCTTATACTTATAGTACATTACACAGCTATAAAAAAACGTTTGTAAAATCCTCTAAATAGCGTGACATTGTTGAGTCATATTTCATAATGCCTTTTAAAAATAACATGTGTATCGTACCTCACCACCTTGTGATTATATTCACACACCACAGCTGTAAAAAGCTGTTGACGAGACCCTGAGGTAGCTCTTTCACTAATTAAAACAGCTTGTGACAAGGATCTCACAAACACTAATGAATCAGTTCAGCCATATTGAACCAGCGCTTTCAATTACAACGGTATTCATGGCCCGGGGAGGGTAAGAGCCTCAGGAATGGCCAGGGTTTAACCAATGAATTAAACATGTGGTACAATTTCGGCATGACATTAATTATTCAGCCCCCGCGCTGTATTTACACTACTAAATATTTCTTTTCCCCTAAATTTCACAGCTGAATTCTATTAGCATAGTTTAGGGGTTAATTTTCCCAACCAGTAAACTGGCAAATGAAAATCTTCCAAAACGTTAACCACGGTAAACTGCATAGTGAACTACACAGTTTATCTCTCAAGTGCAATGCTTAATTCAGTCATGAGGATGATGCTGATGATGATTATAAAAATACAGAATTAAACCCTCAAAGATGTTTTATTGGTGATCGTAGATCTCTAGGTCACACTGTAGACTAATAATCTAGTGGTCCATTAAGCTGTGGATTAAAACCCTTATCTCTTCCCCTTTTTTTGGTCTAACTCCTTAATCCCTTTATCTGTTTTTCTGTCTTCTTACTTGCTCCTTCATGCCTGAATGTGGTTTACTTTCAATGTTCATTGATATTGCGAATGCGATGTTTTAACATCCTTAGAGTCCACTTCTTTAGATCTGATTTTACCTTTTTGAAGTGACCCGATTAAACCCAGTTGCATTTCAGGCATCTAGTTATTTATACCCCTGAAACACAATTTCTACCAAAGGGGAGAGCAAGTACTACCAATAGGGTGATGGATTTGTGGTTTTATCCATAGCAGCCAAATGTTTTTTTTTTTCAGAAATCTGACCATCATTCATTGAGGTAAAACAAGTGTTTAGTTTTAGAAATAAAAATAACAAAGACAATTATATTTCACATCTGCAAAGTAGGCTAGATTCTCATTTTCAAATTTGGAGCTACATTAGTATGCATGGTTTCAAAATCCATTCATTTAATTATTTAGCACACACAAACGAGCAGGGCAACTGTATTGAGCATTAAAGAAACACCACTTTTTTTATATACAGTAGGCTCCTTTTAGTCACCTTGGCTGTTTCTCAATATGCGTTCTTGTCTGTACTTGAGTCCTTGTGAAACATCTTGCCAAGTACAATTCCCAGATGCCTTCCTCTGCCTCTTTTGTCGAGGACACATCAAGAAGTGACTTGTGCTAACTTTCGAAACACTGGTATCCCAGAATGCATTGCATCCCAACCAGCGAAAGCTAATGGCCGAGGAGAAAACCTGCACGGTTTGAAAAATACTCCTCTGTTGTGTCATAGAATAAGTATATCTAACAACCAGTTTTTGGTCTTTAAATCTATTATTTGTTCTCGGATGTATTGACAGTATTTTGTTACGTTTTATAATTGTCTTTAATAATTTTACCATGTTGTACTCTGTTTGTCATTGTTAACCATGTTGCTTAACGTTATCTTTATTTTATATTGTTTACGTCTTGTACTTTATACTTGTATAATGTCCATTGTATTTTATTAAATCTGATAATCAAAGACACAAGTCTGTGTATAATTAACCATTTCACTTCATATTTATGGTGATTTATGATTAAATTTTCTTAAATCAAAAATATTGATTTACAATATTAACATAATTTTAATTATAAAGCCATGCATTATATAATTAAATCATTTTATTGTTAATGTACAGTGAAACCAATGATCTCATGGTGAGGTAAGTGACGTTATAAAGTACACTGCTATTCCATTTGAACAAGTACCCGACTTGTGTCCTCGCGTCCTGGTAAGTTCATTCTTCCAAGTCTGAACTTCCAAGGTCAAACCTTGCGTACTTGGTATTGAGAAGCCCTTGAATACCATTTTTGAATCTGTTCAGCCAATCTTTGGATCTGGCGAGAGCACTTTTACTTAGCTTAGCATAAATCACTGAATCCGATTAGACCATTATCTGGCTCAACATTTTCAGAAAAAGTTTCAAAAGAGTTTCAAGAATTCTGTTATTTAAAGCTTGACTATTCTGTAGGTACATAGTGTACTGCATAGTTGTCCAAACTTGGTCCAGGAAGACCATAGTTTAGCTCCAACTTGTTTTAACACACCTCCCCAGAAGTTTCTAGTATATTTAGTAAGAGCTTGATTAGCTGGTTCAGGTGTGTTTCAGCCACACATTTTCCAAGACATCGGCCCTCCAGGACCAAGTTTGGACACCCCTGGCTGATATGGCTAGGAACTATACTCTGATTCTGGCATAATAATCAAAGAATTTTGCTGCTGTAACATGGCTTCAGTAGGTGCATTAATATTATGCAGAGCCTTAATATTATCCCCAGCTATGTAACTAGGTAAGCTAAAAGTGTTCCTATGAGGACCGGAGATCAGCTGAGTGGATTCAAAAATGGTAAAACTCAACAGTTTAACTCTAGGGGACTTGTAAAATGAGCCAAACAGTGGAACTTTCATTTATTGAGAGTGTTAAGAGTCAGGAATGAAGACTATGCTAATGTGAATGCTGACTGTTGCCTCTGTCCTATGATCCGAGGTGTTCTTACTAGATTACACTACTCCTTCTTCAAATGAGCTTGACTGGTTCGATGTCCATTTTGAGAAATGTGATGGAGTAATGTCGTGACTGAGACTAAGGGCTTACTCACACTATGCTATCCGAACCGTGCCCAGGCCCGTTTCCCGGATCGTTTAAGAAGTGTGAGTGCTCTGAATCGGGCTCGGGCACGGTACACTTGGCCGGCCCTGGCGCGGTTGGAAGAGGTGTGCCAGAGCGCGGTTCACTTGGGCTCAGGCGCAATACACTTACAGTGTGAGTGCAAGCGTGCCTAAGCCCGAAACCTAAAGCAAGAAATGAGGCCGTGATATGCCCCTAAATGACCCATCTGTGCTTAAATTACCCATCTAAAGTGCTCGTAAATAAAAAAAAGTCCTCGCTTACACAAATCTGTTTGATATGGATTAATTAATCATTCGTGTTCAAAGAACGCAAACTGTCGTAGATTATTAAAGACACAAACCCCTCACTGCACTACAGCTGCGCCTTCAGCAAACGTCCTAATTCCTGCAGCACGAGGACTTTATGATTGTTTATGAGCGTGAAAAGTGGCTGATCTGTTCAGCGAAATGTTTGACTGCTTGTCACCGCATATGAAACTACCTAAAGGATATAACTATAACTTACTAAAGAAATCTCCACTGTGCTGAGCGAAAGCGCTTACTGAACTGCGCGTCATCAATGACGTAACCGTGCCCAGGCCCGAATGTAATGTGAGTGCGGGCCGTCGGGGGAGAGGGGAGGGGGCGCAATCGTGCTTCGGCCCGGTTCAAGGCAACTGTACATAGTGTGAGTACGGCCTAAGAGACTGAAGCCAGATTGCTACAATGGATCAGGTTTTTGTTAGTTGAGAGATGTACTGTAATAAAGATGCCTTTCTAGCCTCAACTCAGTGCTGGGAAATACCTATACACTCTCTCAGTCATACACGCATTCATTCACTGTGGCCAATTTCTTTTTACCCAATTCACCTGTACTCCATGTCTTTGGACCAGTGAGGGAAACCGGAGCTCAATTATAATTTAGTACAAGCTAAATATGCCTTTTCCATTGTGTCTCTTTATATGCAAATGTGTTGCTGCATTGTTTTCTAGTGATGGCTGCTTTCAATACACCTTTATGAATCTTTTGTTTCGAACCAGTGCTTCAGAGCATCTATCAAATCTGCAAGGTTTTAAGATTTCAGTAAACGGGCCTTTGTTACATCACTACTCTTTCGAAATTTTCAAACGGTTCTCCATTTAAGGGAATCTTTGAAATACCATCAAATGATTCATTTAAATCGGTGAGTTCATAAAGGTTTTTCTGAGACATTTGTTAAATGAAAGTAATGTTAGTTAATATGCAACTGTTGCTCTTTTTAGCAGAACCCACAATGAAACAAACAAAATAAGCCTGGAAAATTTTATATAAGAATGCAAATTATGCTGAAGCTTAACATTTAATGACATTAGATAATAAGCTAAGTGCATTTGATGAGTTATATTTTCAATTTAACATCTGTTGTGTGTTCGGAAAAGCCAATTTTAATCCATAGTTTGAGTTTTTCTTGCATGTACATGATTTTCGCCTGCCTCATATGCAGTGTTTCGAACACTTTAAAACAGTAGCTCATTTCACACAGTGACACCGGTAAATTTTCAGAAAATTACTGGTAGACTAAAATAAGTGCTGTTCACACATGGACATTCCAGAAAAGATCATTCACACATCCATTTCAAAATACCGGTAAATTCTGACATCATTAACTAGAAATGACCTCTAAACGGCTGCGCTTGTATTTGTAAACATAAAAGGTAGTCATACAAACCATAAAGGTTGATGGTTTCATTTTTATTTAAAACTTTAGCATTCATGTAGCTGCTTTTGTCCCAGAGACGGATCAAATAACTTGATCCGAAGGCAGAAGCGCTAACCGAAGCTAAAAACAGCTTTGTTTACACATTTGACATTACAAATGCTGATGACATAAAGGAACACTATCACATGTCGAGATGTACATTTGACTTTGTGCTACAGCTTGTAAGATGCTTTTTAAAACGAAAGACAACCAGTGTTGTAGGATACTCAAAATCGGACTGTGCGGAGCGCTCCTTCACGTGCACGTGCCTCACGCAGCTGAATGCAGAGTGTGCAGGTAAACTCATTTTACAGATCAATTTTTCCACAGTTGACACTAAGGAACATAAAAGTGTTATCTGACTAACAGGCAGCAGCTAAATGTTTCTGGAGAAGGTTTCAAAGGCATTTATTTTCATAAACACTGCGGATGTGAATTTGTCTGAGTGTTCTGATTGGCTGGTGACTTCTCTTTCTGGAAAATTGATGTGTGAAAGGGGCTAATGAATCATTTTGCAAAGCTATTGTCTCAAGGCTTTGTCTCTCCCATCACTACCCTTTCCAGAAGGGGGCTGAGCCTTTACAACTAGTGCTTTTGATACTCCAATAGAGTGGAGGAACTATGACGTCACCTTGTAGGCTAATCGGCTGCTAGCATAAAACTGATTTCCTCGATAAAATCCCTATAGGATTTTCCCATAGGCTTTTTGAAGATTGCAAATAATAAGCTCTGTGTTCAAACACTGTTCATTACACTTACACGTTTACATTACACTTAAACAACCGGATAATCCTCACTTGAAAATACAACTTTTAGCACTTTTGGATCTTAAATGCAAATGCAAGAATTGAAAAGCTAACATTAGACTATTAAAGGACTACAGTGCTTTCGGTGCGCTCGACTGTGACGTCAGCACCACTCTGCTACAGAAAACTTTTCAAGCTTATTTTTAGAAATGTGGTCCATGACAAAGATTTACTCTCTCGGTTTATTATATTATAATCCACTCTATATATTATAAACAAATACATACGCAAAAACACCTACGTGCCTTTTGGATAGTTTTTTTACGTAGGAAAAACATTTTGTTTTGCTTTATGGTTGTTGTAAAAGTTTTACACTGTATGTATAAATGTGCCTACATAGTATTATCATAAGACTAAATAAGTGTATCCTGGCGTGCATACAGCCCGCTTACCTTAGTAATAGACAACAGAAATGAGACGTCAGGGACAAGTCTGTATGCCTGCAAGTTCCATCATGGGACACAGAACAACATTCAATATTCTTTTTTTGTCACGAAGTACAGCAAAAAGCAACCTATGCAGTCACATATGCTATACCTTTTAAGGAGGTGTGTAAATATTGCAGTTATGACTGTCACGATCACCAGCGATCTTCACTCCATAGATCGCTGGTAAATATGCACTCTCACTTATGGACTACAAATCCGCCATCTAATGGACTACATCTCCATACATACACTCCGCTCACACACACATTCCTCATCTCTACTGATTGCACACACACCACCGGAGGATTGTCAAAGACAATACACCCGATTATACACCCTATTTAAACACCACATACACTCACCCCAGGGCCGAGTCTTGTCTACTGTATGTGACACCACAACGCGTTTCCTTTGTCTTGTTTTGCCGTGTTTTTACCCTAGCCTTGTTTATTTAGTTATCCCTGTCTGCCGCCTGCCTACAGACCTCTCGCCTGCCTGCCTACCGACCTCTCGCCTGCCTGCCTACCGACCTCTCGCCTGTTTTTGTGACTACGATTCTGGATTGCCCGTATACATCTGTTTGCACCTGTGTTGACCATTGCTCATCTGACATCCTCAATAAACCTGCATGTGGATCCGAACCCTGTTGCCAGCGTCACAACCCCGGGTGACAATGACGGAGTTAAATGTGTTCAGATGAAGAAAAAAAACGATGAAAATGTTTTGATCATGTTAAAGCGTAACAAGTATGTAACATGTAGTCCCATTTAGCAACTGTCTTTTTAAAGAAGCGTAACCGATTTAAAAAAAAATCAAGAGTGTGATGTAGCTGATGTGTTTTATGTCATAGAATTAAGCGTGAAAGTATCTTGAGTTTGTGTTAGCCACGAACCTTATTTAAGTAATTTAACTGAAATCCCATTCAAAATACCCACTGCATTTGGGACGAGGGAACCAGAACTGCTAAAATGCTAACTCGCTTCCGGGTTTTTGCATACAAATTGACGTCACAGTTCCTCCCCTCTATGACAACAATCGAAACATCTGTATGCCTTTTATAGCCTTGTCAGTTTAAACTCCTGATATTTCTTTAAGCGCACACTAAAATCCTGCCAGCACAGCAAGAGTAATAAATCATTTTTCATGCTAACTTTTAATACACACAAGCTGATGCCAAAAGCACGCACACACACAAAAACTGAATTTCATTTGATGTTGGTTTTGGCAAAAATAAATAATGTATAAAACGACCCCACACACAGTTAGCAAATTACAGAACACAGATTGCAGCAAGGTTAATCCAAACAGGCGCACGCTAATACCTGAAATCTGGTACATTCCCTCACAATACCCCTATATCTATCCTAATCTCAGCATCAAGCAGCATTAAATGCTTTAATCCTGTTGTTTTCTCCTTTATCCTCCAAAAACTGGGCTTAATATTCAGCAGCATCAAGCTGATTAAGTCACTGTCACATTGACTGACTGCGAGTAATTAGTCTCTCTCAAGACTCTTATCTCAAAGTAACTGAGACACACTATCACATTTATACACGTATAGTGAATCCCGGAACTTTTTAAAAGTGAAGTCTCAGAGGAGTCATTTGTGGTACCAATTAAGTTGACTTTGTATTCCGTGCAGTGAAGGTGGAAAGCCTGAAGTCAGTACGGTTAGAGCTGTCTCTGAATGTTTAATTGAGCAGCACTCACTGCACCCACAGAGCTGAATGTGAACCGCCCCTTCTGTCACATCTACAACCGCAGTCAGCTGTTCTCAGGAAAGACAGCGGCAATTCCTGACAGAACAGCAATGCATTTAAGAGCTACAGAGTGAAGGAGAGATATAGAAACTGACATTGACGGAGTGAAAAGGGCAGGGATAAGAGCTAAAACAAGTCAGATAGTGTATACGTGTCTGCCAGTTGAAAGGATACTTCTTTCCTGCTAAATTCTCAATCAACATGTCTAAATGGATACAGAGTTAAACTCACAGTTTGGATTTAATATGGTTTAATAGTATTAATTG
The DNA here is from genome assembly GCA_903798195.1 of Danio kyathit. Classification (NCBI taxonomy): domain Eukaryota; kingdom Metazoa; phylum Chordata; class Actinopteri; order Cypriniformes; family Danionidae; genus Danio; species Danio kyathit. Next base: position 14,253,212 of record LR812527.1, read on the forward strand.
TGGCATTTAATAGAATAAATGTGACAAAAGTAAAGGGATAGTTGACACACACACACACACACGCACGCACACACACGCACGCACGCACGCACGCACGCACACACACACACACACACACACAAACACACACACACAAGTCAATTTCCTCACCATTACCTCACACTCAATTGCTTCTAACTGTTTATAAACATAGAATCATATGAAAACAGCCATTGATATCCATAGTAGGAACAAAAAAATATATAACTCTACTTTTCCCTGATATTCTTCAGTATACTTCCTTTGGGTTCAACAAAATAACACTGTAAAAAAAAAAATAGGTTACACAATTCCTTCATGTTATCCCAACACAAATCGATTAAGTTAACTTAATAGTTTTTACATATTTAAGCGGATAAAAAATTAAGTTGTTCCAAAAAACCTCAAGAATTGTGTTAATTCAACTCATTTTAAAGAAGTAGTTTGAACAAACAGCAAAATTCATGTTTAGAGTGAAGGTTCGCAACAAGTGAAGGGTTTGTAAATAATGACAGACTTTTCATTTTGAGGTAAAAAAATCCTTTAAGTAAATATAAAGGTGATGTTTTATTATTTCACTATTTGGGTTTATGTTGATATTTTTTTTTTTATCAAAGAAAGATAGATTTCTAACAAAACTAACAATTTAATTAAAATACTTGAAAGCTTACAAGTTTTACATACATGCTGTAACTGATGATTTATATATCAAGGATGTTTAATATCACTTGTTATCTAAAGATTCAAATGTCTCAAGTCTAAAACAAACACATTTAATTCCCGTCTGCTTTCAGCCATTTCCAAATGTGGATTTAAATCAGATACAGTACACATGTGATATCTCTATATACAGGTGAAGTCAAAATTATTAACCCTCCGGTGAATTAATTTGTTTTTTTTTTTCAAACATTTGCCAAATTATGTTTCACAGAGCAAGGAATCTTTCACAGTACTTACTATAATATTTTTTTTTCTGGAAAAAAAGGTCATGTTTGTTTTATTATAGGCTGATATATATATATATATATATATATATATATATATATATATATATATATATAGTGAGATATCTTGCAGAGGGATGCAGCACTCTTAAAAATGCCAAGCTTCTGAAGCGTGATCATCGAACAATCAAGCGTTTCATTCAAAATAGTCAACAGGAAGCGTGTGGAAAAACCAAGGTGCAAAATAACTGCACATGAACTGAGAAAACTCAAGCGTGCGGCTGCCAAGATGCCACTTGCCACCAGTTTTGCCATATTTCCGAGCTGCAACATCACTGGAGTGCCCAAAAGCACAAAGTGTGCAATACTCAGAGACATGGCCAAGGTAAGAAAGGCTGAAAAACGACCACCACTGAACAAGACACACAAGCTGAAACGTCAAGACTGGGCCAAGAAATATCTAAAGACTGATTTTTCTAAGGTTTTATGGACTGATGAAATGAGAGTGAGTCTTGATGGGCCCGTGGCTGGATCGGTAAAGGGCAGAGAGCTCCAGTCCGACTCAGACGCCAGCAAGGTGGAGGTGGAGTACTGGTTTGGGCTGGTATCATCAAAGATGAGCTTGTGGGGCCTTTTCGGGTTGAGGATGGAGTCAAGCTCTACTCCCAGTCCTACTGCCAGATTCTGAAAGACACCTTCTTCAAGCAGTAGTACAGGAAGAAGTCTGCATCCTTCAAGACAAACATGATTTTCATGCAGGACAATGCTCTATCACACGCGTCCAAGTACTCCACATCGTGGCTGGCAAGAAAGGGTCTAAAAGAAGAAAAACTAATGACATGGCATCCTTGTTCACCTGATCTGAACCCCATAGAGAACCTGTGGTCCATCATCAAATGTGAGATTTACAAGGAGGGAAAACAGTACACCTCTCTGAACAGTGTCTGGGAGGCTGTGGTTGCTGCTGCACGCAATGTTGATGGTGAACAGATCAAAACACTGACAGAATCCATGGATGGCAGCCTTTTGAGTGTCCTTGCAAAGAAAGGTGGCTATATTGGTCACTGATTTGTTTTTGTTTTGTTTTTGAATGTCAGAAATGTATATTTGTGAATGTTGAGATGTTATATTGGTTTCACTGGTGAAAATAAATAATTGAAATGGGTATATATTTGTTTTTTGTTAAGTTGCCTAATAATTATGCACAGTAATAGTCACCTGCACACACAGATATCCTCCTAAAATATCTAAAACTAAAAACAAACTAAAAACTACTTCCAAAAATATTCAGCTTTGATATTAATGAGTTTTTTGGGTTCATTGAGAACATGGTTGTTGTTCAATAATAAAATTAATCCTCATAAATACAACTTACCTAATAATTCTGCACTCCCTGTATATATATATATATATATATATATATATATATATATATATATATATATATAATATATATATATATAATAGTATATATATATATATATATATATATATATATATATATATATATATATATATACACACACACACGCACACACACACAGTTGAAGTCAGAATTATTAGTCCCCCTTTACATTTTTTTCTTTATTAAATATTTCCCAAATGATGTTTAGTCAGGAAATATTTACAGTATGTCTGATAATATTTTTTCTTCTGGAAAAAGTCTTATTTGTTTTGTTTTGGCAAGAATAAAAGCAGTTTTGAATTTTTTTAAAACCATTTTAAGGTCAAAATTATTAGCCCCTTTAAGCTATATATTTTTTCAGTAGTATACAGAACAAACCATCATTATACAATAACTAGCCTAATTACCCTAACCTGCCTAGTTAACTTAATTAACCTAGTTAAGCCTTTCAATGTCACTTTAAGCTGTATAGAAGTGTCTTAAAAAATATCTAGTAAAATGTTATTTACTGTCATCATGGCAAAGATAAAATAAATCAGTTATTAGAAATTAGTTATTAAAATTATTATGTTTAGAAATGTGTTGAAAAAATCTTCTCTCTGTTAAACAGAAATTGGGGGGGAAAATAAACACGGGGGCTAATAATTCAGGGGGGCTAATAATTCTGACTTCAACTGTATATACTGTGTATATATATATATATATATATATATATATATATATATATATATATATATATATATATATATATATATATATATATATATATATATATATATATATAAATAAAGGAGGTAGGGTTGGGCGATGTTTGGCATCGTACGATGTCTAATGTGAAACATCGCGATAAACAATGGCATCGTCTACGTAGGCAGAGGTGAATTCATTATTTATAAATAATTAATTAGTTCATAACAAATTAATTATTTGTAGCCAACCATTTCAACTACCTGACCCCCCTCTGCTCACTAAACAAAACAGTTTCACTAATGAAATCTACATGTTAAGGCATAAGTTGTCATTTCTATGAGTGCCATAAAAAGTGTTAATAATGTACACAGAGATGCTGTACAGATGCAGGCAATAGCCACTAGTTTCTCTTTCTCCTTCTTTCTTTATTTCCAGCATATATCTGTGGTCAAATTTGACATGCAAGCATCAATGAAAGCTATTCATTCAACCATGCTGTTGTGTTAAGTAATCATGAAACCACCCAGTGGGAATTTTAGAAAACATTTTAACAGCAATGCCATACAATACCATGTCCTGCCAGGATAAACCAGCTTAGACTAACATGGAACTCATGCTAGTTTATGGTGGCAAGGCAGTCATTCAGGAGATGAAAAGGTGGACTCAGATACCCTGTATTGACCACTTGTTCCTTTTATACAGAGACAAAAAAAAAAAAAAACTTGGCTCTATAGACTCAAAACATACAAAAAAAATCAATTATCCTCTTTCTATTCTTTCTTCCAACATTTTTTAATCAATAAATCATTTTCCTAGCTGTTTTTCTGTTTGTTTAATGTGTTTAATGCTTTGGAGAAATTATAGAAACACTGCACCAACTCAAACTATAGGAATAGATGCACACAATGCATCTAACATTAAAAATAAAATAAAATAAAATAAAATAAAATAAAATAAAAAATTAAAATAAAATATCAGTTATCCAGTGGGTCATATTACAAAGCATGACTAGCGATAATCATTCAAAAAACATTTATACATAATAAAATTTGACTGTTATTGTTCCCATTTTGGCTTAAATACAAGCAAATGTTTACATGTACACCAATATGCTGATAGCCATCAAAATCAGTTTACTGAAATAACCTGTTTCACCAGTTTGCATTAAAATCAATAGGTAAACCCCATTTCCAAGACAGAAAGTAAGCAACATCTAAGTGTATGCATGTATGTTTTCTGCTCACAGCATTTCAGTTGCTAGTCAAGTTGTGATGTTAAAACACATGATTAAAAAACAAAATCAGTGGGAAATATGCACATACTGTATTAATTCTCAACCTCATTCTTCACTCAAAAAATGAACTGTACTATTCCTACAGTATATCTAGCATGCAATGAGATAACTTGTCAACAATATACAGTTGAATGATTAGCTCTCCTGAATTACTAGCCCCCTGTATATTTTTTCCCCAATTCCTGTTTAACGAAAATATTTTTTTCAACACATTTCTAAACATAATAGTTTTAATAATTCATTTTTAATATCTTTGCCATGATGACAGTACATACATAATATTTTACTGGATATGTTTAAGATAATAGTATTCAACTTAAAGTGACATTTAAAGGCTTAATAGGTTAATTAGGTCAACTAGGCAAGTTAGGATAATTAGGCAAATCATAAGCAGTATAATGATGGTTTCTTCTGTAGACAATCAAAAAACATATTGCTAAAGGGGGCTAATAATATCGTCCTTATAATGGTTATGAAAAATTAAAAAACTGCTTTTATTCTATCCGAAATAAAACAAATAAGACTTTCTCCAGTCGAAAAAAATCTTATAGGAAATACTGTGAAAATGTCCTTGCTCTGCCAAACATCTTTTGGAAAAAATATTTGAAAAAGAAAACAGAAATTCACAGGAGGGCTAATCATTTTGACTTCAACTGTATATCTTTTTTAATTCTGAAGTCTTCAGAAGACTTCTGTGAAGGCCCGAGGGAAACACAAACATTTTTGTGTAACATATAACATATTTATATTTTTATGTGTACTATTTTTTTTAAGCCGATCATATTGTGTACCTTTAAAAAGATGTTAATTGAGGAAAGTGTGTAATAACAAGGTTTGTAGTACACACTCAAAAAAATCCCTCATTATGTGTCTATTATGTGTCGTACATTTTGAAAGTCTCTTAGTTTTATTTAAAAGTTATCCTAAATTAACTAAAAGAGCCGTTTTTAAGCGTATTTCATGACTCACATATACAGTTAATTGAGACTGATCTCAGAACTCATTTTAGGACAGTTATTGCTCACTGAGCAAAGCAACAAACTGCATTTTTGCTAATTAAACTGCCAACACCCAAAGCATAGTTTGTTTTGCAAGGTGGTAATCTCATAAAAACTCTTATAAATCTTCAAACTAAAGTGAAGATTAAACTCTAACAAGTCTTTGTTAATTTTAAACACCTAAGATTACTTTTGTTGTCAACATTTCCCTCTCTTAATTCAATCCCACACAAAGCATGCTGGGATCTACAAATCCCCTAACCAGGTAGTTGGACCAACACAATTCCTTCATGTTGTCCCAACACAAAACGCTTAATTAATGGTTTACAAATTTAAGTGGATTTAACATAAACAAATAAATTGGCCAAAGAAAAAACAAGAATTGTGTTGTTTCAGCTCATTTTAAAAAGGTGGTTTGAACAAGCAGCAGTAATAATTTTTTTGAGTGCAGTGGAATTTGTTGGTAAAGTTAATCCAGTGTTTCCCATACACTGAATTATTTGTGGCGTGTCGCCGTAACATCACAACTAACCACCAAAAACAGATTTTCCAAAAGGCCTTGACTTTGTTGAATAAACATGAGCACTGCACATTTCAAATCAAAATGCAGCATGCATGTCTTAATATAAATGCCCTTAGTCCATGTGTGTGTGTTTTTTTAGGTCAATGTCATTTTCATTTAGTCTTTTCTGTAATGTCTAAGAAAGTACCATTTCGGAGCTCGGTGCTGCTGTGGTTATAACCGGGAGACCACTATTTCTGAATCTCCATAAGCACCTCCTGTTGACAGAGAGTCAATCTGCATTTACAAACTGTCTGCCATGTTCCCTCAGACTAACGCAATTCTCGACTCAAAACACTTCAATATATTTGTATGTATTTACTCCCCGGGGGAATGCTGCCACACATAGAATGCACATCTGTGGGAAATACTGTGATACAATTTCATATTTCATTTACTCTACTTATCGAGGTCTACAGTATATAAAAGGTGGGAAAAGTAAGGTGAAATTTTAATCAGTCAGTCATTCATCAAATAAACTTAAAACATTATATACAGTGGGTACGGAAAGTATTCAGATCTCCTTAAATTTTTCACTCTTTGTTATATTGCAGCTATTTGCTAAAATCATTTAAGTTCATTTTTTTACTCATTAATGTACACACAGCACCCCATATTGACAGAAAAACACAGACTTGTTGACATTTTTGCAGATTTATTAAAAAAGAAAGACTGAAATATCACATTGTTCTAAGTCCTGGGTCTAGGTCTAGGTTACTGCAGCCCTCCACCACTTGGGGCTTGATGGCAGAGTGGACCACGGAAGCCTCTCCTCAGTGCTCAGGACCTCAGACTGGGCTGAAGGTTTACCTTCCAACAAGACAATGACCCTAAGCACGCAGCTAAATTAACGATGGAGTGGTAACACAACTCCATGACTGTTCTTGAATGGTCAAGCCAGAGACCTGACCTAAACCCAAGTGAGCATCTCTGGAAAGACCTAAAAATGGTTGTCCACTAAAGTTTACCATACAACCTGACAGAACTGAAAGTGTGGTTGTATTAGATTAAAAGGGTGCTTCTACTAAATACTGAATAATTAGGAATGTGATATTTCAGGTTTTTTTTTTTATCTGTACATATTTTTTTAAATGCAGTATTAAAGAGATAGTTCACCCAAAACTGAAAATGATGTCATCATTTACTCATTATTCATCTGTTTGTGTGTCTTTTTTCTGTTAAACACACACACAAAAAGAAACCGGTAACAATTGACTTCCATAGTATTTGTTTTACCTACTAATGAAGTATGCAGGTATTCAACATTTTAAAAAATACCTTATTTTGTGTTTAACAGAAGAAAATAAACTTTTGAAGGTATTGAACCACTTGAAAGTGAGCTTTTTTTAATTTTAATAGTTTTAATTAACCATTTAACAGGTGTTTTTATTCCAAGCATCTTACATTGTGTCCAAAGTACACATTTTACCAGTTAATTCATGACCTTGGCATTGCTAGCAAAAAGCTCTGTGATTTAAGCAACGGGATAGTATTTGCTTAAAAAAAAAAAATAAGTTGCATTTGTCCTTCAGATTTAAAGCAGGCATAATGATGTATATATTTATTCTCCCTCTCTCTCTCACACTCACAAACACAAGCCGCAGGGAGACAAGCCCTGAAAGATCCATGATTAATTTGGCCCATTAACTGCCACCGCCAAGGGAGGGAAAGCGAGAGAGAGAAAGAAACAAAGCATAACAAAAAAAAAAACTTAGTTCTTACCCTCGATGCTCATTTAAAGAAAGAAAGAAAGGAAGAGAGAAAGAAAGAAAGAAAGTCAAACATACAGTCCCATGTCCTTATCTTACCCTGTCAAGCTCTGAGCATCCCACTTTTCGACCAAGACCTCTCCCACCGTTCTTTCTTCTGTTCTTGCCTTTCTCAGGGTCTCTTCTTCTCCACTGAGACGACTCCGGGGTAATGTTATAAAGCCAGTGTGAAAGCTGCTCCCTCTGAAGTCATTCAGCATTCTCCATCTCCACCTGTCCCTCAAGCCACAGCTGTCTGACAACAGAGCCCAACGGAAAACTGGAACTAAAAACGAGAGCAAGAGGGATGAGGAGGAGGAGTCTGACCCTGACTGGATAGGACTCTAAATGACTAACACCAGGACTCGTGCCAGGACGACTGATTTGCTCTCCAGACCTACATTAGGGCTTAATCTGGAGGATCACCCAAACACGGTGCTGCATTTTCCTTTAACATGAGGCAGTAGGTCACATGCACACACGCACACTTCGCATTTTCCAGAAAAATTAAAAGTAGACAGGAATATAGGAGATGAGGAGATGTGGTGGTGGCAGGGAATATTTCTCTGGAGACAGAAACAGAGAGAGAGATTTGACCACAGCCATGCTCACAGCAGGTGATCCACACACATACGGACACACATTTATGCGCTTGCTTACTGTTCTGTGGTGGTGTAAACAAAATCTTCATGTTACTAAGCAACGGACTGTCTCTGTACAGCAGCTTGTGCACTACACTGGAGTATTAGTGTGAAAGCATGCATTGGAATGATAGTGCGCTCATAGTATTTACTATAAGCTGTGACTCAAGCGGGCTCTGCAATGACTAGGGAGATTTAAAGGGATAGTTCACTCAAAAAATTAACATTTAAGTGGTTTACAACCTTTATGAGTTTCACAAAACACAAAATAGGATATTTTAAAGATCACTAAAAACCTGTAATCATTTGGCTTCCATAGTAGGAAAAACAAATACTATGGAAGAACTCAACGATTACAGGTTTCCAGCAAAAAAAATCTTCTTTAGTGTTTCATAGAAGATAGTCAAACAGGTGTGGAGCAAGTGAAGGGAGTGTAAATGATAACAGAATTTTCAGTTTAGGGTGAACTATCCCTTTAAGGTCAACTGACAGTCGCTACATCACAATTGGTGTGAAAACATGCATTGGAATGATAGTATACTGATAGTATTTACTATAAGGTGCGACTCAAGCAGGTTCTGTAATAAAGGGAAATCTATCTTTAAAGGGATAGTTCACTTAAAAATGAATATTTACTCACTATTTACTCTCCAAAAAGTGGTTTACAAACTTTATGGGTTTCTTTCTTCTGTTAAATACAAATGAAGATATTTGAAAGATAGCAACAAGGAGGTTAGAAAACAATAATATGGAAGTCATTAACTTTTGTTTTCATGGAAACCTGTAATTAAAGTCTTAAAGTCGCTGCATCCCAATTCACCACTTATGATGTGCTCTAAAAAAAGCTTTTTTTTCGATTTTGTGAAGACAAAGATACATGCTTTTAAATGTGCAATCAGAGGAGCAGGCTGTTTATTTGTGCTTTTATGTGTTTTTTAATTGTCGCTGAGACATAATTAGACATATAGCTATCATGTATATTAATTTGTCTTTCAATCATTTTAGTCCAATTAATGTCCCTATATACACATTTCACTTAATTTAATTTACACTACAGTTCAATGTACAGTATTGTATATTTATTTATTATTATTATTGTTATTTATTTTTGCCTATAATTATTTACAAGTTAATGGCCAAATGTATCTATGTGAAAGCCTTTTGAATATTCAAATATAAATGAATAAATAACAGTTTGTACTGTAACCAAACCCATAAACCTACTATGTAGATATCAGAGAGCAATTTAACTTATTAAACCAATGCAGTATATAACACTAAGAGAAGAGTGTTTCTACAGGTGGTTTGTCAAACCCACTCACCTGTGTGAGGCACACTTCAGAAATGCACAATATTTTTTGTAGGGATATGAGGGAATTGTAAGAAAGCGTTTGGTGCAAATGTGCAAAACTGGTGCAAGTGTGGGTTAAAGTGTCAGAGAGATGAAAGAGTGAGTTTTCTACAGGTGGTTTGTCAAGCCCACTCACTTGTGCGAGGCAGATTCATAGATATAAAAATGTGTCTGAATTCAGTGTTTGCATCGAAAGGTCTTGCCAGGTTAATCTAATCTGAACTAATCTTCTAATACATCAACTTATTTTACGGTTACTGTCGAGCAAACAAAAGAAGCACAAAATGTAACAGATTTAGATATTTGCTTATGCTTTTAAAATGTTTAGGGTTCATATTTATATTATAATAAATATTGTTTGCAAAAATTGTCTTTTTCTTTGTTCCTTTTCTTTTTTTGAAAGCTGTTAAATTGAAAGGATTTTTGTGGAACAAGAAACTAAATTTCATGTTTATAAATTTGTAAATGTAAATATGTGTTATGTTTTTTAATTTTTTTATTTAGGGCTACAGGTAGCTTATTTTACATCGTTTCTGAATTTTAAAAATAAATTTGACACACTTGAGTGTTTTTCTTTTCAAACCAATGCAATTTTGACTAAAACTTATTATCCCCACAAAACTGTGGTGACTCAAACCATAAAACCATATAAAAGCTAAATTGGTTTTGTTTTATTATTTTAATATTTAACTGTATTTTATTTTAAGAAGCAGTTACTAGAACAGGGGTGTCCAAACTCGGTCCTGGAGGGCCGGTGTCCTGCTGAGTTTAGCTCCAACTTGCTTCAACACACCTGTCAGAGAGTTTCTAGTATATCTAGTAAGAGCTTGATTAGCTGGTTCATGTGTGTTTGATTAGGGCTGGAGTTTGGACACCCCTGTACTAGTATATTTTACTGACAGGTATTAACATTGCATTCCCTGCTTTAAACTGAAAGTCCTGTCATCACCATGCCTCAAGCTGCTCAAAAGACAAAAATAAAATAATTTAATTTATATATTACATGTTAAGTTCTGTTGCAAATTTGTCGTTAGTTTAAGTTTTGGTCCCATTACACATACAGTAAACCAGTAAAAGCCATGTGCAAAGATGCCAGATTTCATGTCACACACGTTTGGGCAGGTGCACTAGAGATGAATGAGAATGTTAGCTTTCTCCAGGTGTTATGTAGGTGTTCCTGGTGTAAACAGCCATAGATTGCATTTGCACTCACAACCTGAGGGTGGCAGTGTTCACACAATTTTCCACTGACTGACATTAGTACAGTTCAGGCTGTGTGTATCCAGAGTATCCACGTTAAAGTCATTTACTCGGCCCTTTTACCAGTTACACACATTTTAGCCACACACACACACACACACACACACACACACACACACACACACACACACACACACACACACACACACACACACACACACACACACACACACACACACACACACACTGTTAATAAACATATAATATACCTTGATCTGACATCATCAATAAAGAAAAATTTTAGAAAACACACATACTGCACAGTATATTAGACAAGGATATCATTTCTCAAGCTCTTTATGGAAAACAAATGAAATATATACAAATAAAGTCTGTAACAAAGCCTCTCCTGAAGCTGTAAATTTCCCTGTCTTCTGAGAGTCACTGTAAAGATTCAAATGAAGCTGCTAAATGAACCCACATGCATAATGAACTGCATGAATAATTGAAAAGCTGAAGTGGAAATGCTGATCATACCGTAGCGTCGACGAACAAATGAAATGCAGCAGAACATTTCCTAAACTCTGACATTATGAGCAATAATACATGTGCATTTGGTCAAACAAGACCTCCTTGTTCACAAACAAATGTGTGTAAAATGTTCATAAAACACCCGTCGATTTACGCATCAGTGGTTTCATGAGCAGGAATTTGTTCTGCTTGTGTTAACGACGCCTGTAGTGTCTTCGCATATACAAGTAACCACACACTAAACCAACATCACACTTTAATTCACAGGGTGTTGCGCAAAACAACTGAAGACTGACTGGATTAGGCATTTTGATTGGCTTAGCCATGACCTTTAACCCCTGCTGATTGGTGCTCCTGCAATGGTCATGGAGGTTGATGTTTGTCATCAATCACAAGCTTGTAGCTCATAGCACATCACAATGAGCATCTTTTTTCCGCGACATACTAACGTGTTGGTGTCATCCGAAAAAAAAAAAAAAAAAAAGAGAATGAAACATCATAAACATGCATGTGCACACACTTCACACAGCCCCATACGACATTGACAGATCTTTTGTAAGCTGGAAGAACGTGTTGGGAAAATGGTGGCTTGCGTGACATGCACATGGTGTTTATTTGCTCACATACAACAACATAAACACATCCAGAGGTGCACGTACAAATCTCTTACACTCCCTAGCATGGTATACCTCAAACGCAATACAGCCAAACAGTGATAAATTCCCACTGACGCCCATGACCTTGGAGTAATTAGATTGTGATTTGACATAAACAGACATTTTTTGGGGTCTAAAGTCCCCGCAGTGATCTCATCCTTACACACAAACACACACACACGCCACCCCTCACATTACCCATGGTATATTTAGCACTTCAAATCAGTCCTCTAACTCCCGCCGGCTAGATCTCGCAACATTCATTCCCTTGCACTCATTCACCCCTCTTTCCTCATGCACTCGTTTGCTCTTCTACCTCCAGGTCAGCAGGATGTACAAAAAAAAGGCAGCAGAGTTTAAGCAACACATGAACAAGCACACATAGCAAAGAACACAAATCCTACCAGCAAATCCCGTCCGGCGCGTGAGAGAAAAGCGTGAACAGTGGAGAAAGGTAGGGAGATGGAGAAAAACGTGTGTACGCCTCCGCTCTGCTCCACCAAATCAATTTCACACTCTCTCACCTCCCAGTCCCCATGATGTCATTCATTCATCAGTTTGGCGTTGCCATGGAAACGCTGGCCGGCGTGGTTTTGCTTTGGCCGTTTAGTGACACCGTTTCCACTGTTTGTTTCGTGCTTGTGGGCATATGCTTGAGCGTATCCGACCATCCCCCCCATACCCCCCCCCCCCCCCCCCCCCCCACACACACACACACACACACACACAAACAAATCCTCTGTAAGCACTTGGGGTTTGTATGTCGAGGGGCATGCAGGGTGTATTCTTGTTCAAAAGCCAGACCCTTTAAGGGGTAAAAACCCCTGAGGCGCTCGAAGTGAGACTGTTTAATCCAGACACTAATCGAGACCCCCTACACACCTCATCCAGGGTCCAGTCTCATCATTATAAACATCAAAACCACACAAACACACACACACAAATAGACTCCTTATTTCAGTCCTACCCTATTGATTCGCCCAGTCTTTTCAGGCACACAAACAGGATTATGACAGTATCAAACACTCGTGTTGTGATTAATTGGTGAAGATTTTCTCGTGGCATACAGTATTATCATGATATAGACCTAAACTGCAAAAGGTTTTGTTGCTTTCACCAACAAAAATGCTTTCTGGTATATACATGTTCAGATTAAACAAATGTTTTGACCAAATTAAATTGCAGACGGATTATGAAGTACACAAGGTAACACTTTGCCAAAAAGTCTCATTAGTAAATGTTAGCAATAATATTATAAACATCCAGATATTTTTTACTTACTGTATCTCTGTTTAATATCTAATGTTTATCGCCTTTTTCTTTTCTCATATTTAATTTTGTGTTGTCACTTGTACTGGAAGCTTCTGTAGCCAAAACAAATTCCTTGTGTGTGTGAAGCACACTTGGCAATAAAACTGATTCTGATTCTGATATTGCTTGATAATATCAGGTTTGGCATTCTGTCCTGGGAGAGATCCCTGAGTTTGGAGATAATTGAGCCCAGGGCTCCCGCCTGGTCAATGAGAATGTAAGGGGGTCCGAGATTAGGTAGTTCTCGAGAGCTCCCCCTGTTAAAGGAGGAAAAGGGGGAGATGGGGTGGATGGGGGGATTCTTCAAAAAACAAAGATAAGGGAGCAATGCTAGACAGGCTATTTATAGTGAGTTTGGAATAATCTGATGGTCTTACTAATGATTACGGATGAGAGACCAGCCGCGATCAATCATATCATGTGCTCTTCTCAAAAATAGTTTGTAAAACTTCACTTAACAAATTAAAATCAATAGTGAGAAATAGATTTTATTAGTGACTATGTTAATATTAGTTAAGTGATTAACTACAATTTTAAAGCGTTATTATGCTGTGTTCACACCAGATGCGGATGAAGCGTCAAGCGCGAGTGATTTACATGTTAAGTGAATGCAAAGATGCAAATAGACATCCTGCAGCGCGATTTGTGTGCATACCTGTCAACCCTCCCATTTTTCCCGGGATTCTCTCGTATTTTACAGTTATATACCGCTATAATCCAGTATTTCCAGTATTTCTCTGAAGGATGGCAATAAACATTAAAGAGCCAGTCCTTTCTTTATGCAACCCATACCGCCGAACCACAAGGGGCCGCCCCTTGCTCTTAAATGTGAGTCTGTTCTGTGCTTTTATTTTATTTAGGCATGAAAACACTTTGAAATAAATATAAAAATAGCGGGATCCCCTTATTTTTCATTACAGGTGCCGTCGCCCCTCATGCAATCCTCAAAACAGTCATATACCAGTGCGTGACTTTCAGCTGACGCACTCCATAGTGATAAATAGATGCTGTTTCCCAAACGGAACCTGTACACGTACACGTGATTTGAAGCAGAGCAAAAGTCTGGCTTTTGGGTGCGTGTTTGAACAGACTTAAACACATAATTAATAATAATAACATCTAAAGATGTCGATCTTGGTGGGGTTTTTTTCAAACACAACTAATTTTGTCCTAAATGAGCTTAAAAATTTAGTAAAGCAATTGAATGCTTTCATTATAATGTTAGATTTGTGCATTTTTAAAGTGACACCTGTTATTTATTGTAATCAAAAGAATAATATCAATAAATAGAGCTGTGAACCTACACTGGTCTCACGATTTGGTTCGATTACGATTATCATGCCATTGATTCGGTTCAATTCGATATCTCGGTGCATCACGGTGCATTGACTATGCTTTCCATACACAATTACATATTTTTTTCACAGCAGCAATTCTTGTATTAAAATGTAAAAATATATTTAAATTTAGATACTAATTGTAACACAATTTTGTCCTTTAATACAAACAGTCAGATATATAAACTGTACCTTTAAACAACACAAGCATTTATATTAAATAAACAAATATAAATATCCTGCTCACTTTCTGATCCTTGTCTACTTAGTTCTCTTACACCCCTTTGATTGGTCCCGCGCTAAACAGAAAGGGCTGCGATTGGCTCTTGCGCGCTGTGCTCTCTGTCTCTAGAGAGAGAGAGAGAGAGAGAGAGAGAGAGAGAGAGAGAGAAAGAGAGAGAGAGAGAGAGAGAGAGAGAGAGAGAGAGAGAGAGAGAGAGAGAGAGAGAGAGAGAGAGAGAGAGAGAGAGAGAGAGAGAGAGTTTACTTTGACTCTCTCAATCGCAGTGAAATAGGGGCTTTTGCTGTTCAGTGTCAGTGAAAGACTGTCCAGCAAACACACACGCAGTAATATTGAGCACAGTTTCTGCATTTTTAAGTAGTTGGAGCGTTGTAAATACCCGCGCTCGCCTCCCTCGCCATAGTAAGCTACAGCGACATAGCGCATATGAGATAAATTACATCAGTACAGAATAACCGGTTATGATTATTACTGAACCGATACCGAATTGTCCGCGTCTGCATCGCGGTGCACCGAAGAAACAATTAATTTTGACACCCCTATCAATAAATGAGAGAATTATTCACTGCTCTTTAATCAGAATGTGTAAGTTACAGTGAAGAAAAGATTAATAAGATTTGATGACTTAATTCTATTTCTTTATAATAGCTATTAATTTTAATAAGCTGAACTGTTTGATAATTTATTTGCTGCTAATGTATACTATTTATTTATTCTTTTGTATATAATAATAATAAAACATATTGCTGACAGTTTAACTGTTTATTTACAATAAAACAGCTCCAGATGAACATATTTAGTAATTAGGGGATTTTTGAGGCGGGGATCCCTTATTACGGTGGGCATATCCCTTATTTTCACATCCCAATGTTGACAGGTATATTTGTGCGAAAAAAAGAGGCATGAATGACGTGGTGTGAATTGAACATTTTGCGCGTTTGATGGGCTTAACGCATGAATTTTGTGATTCGCTCGAGTTGGAAAATCTGAACTTTAGCAAACATTCGCATCGTGTTAACCAATCAGGAGCTTGCTCTTGTAGGGGAGTGATTATGACGTAGCACCTGCAGTTGGTGTCCCGAGTGAAAATCCTCGTGCCGACACTGAACAACAGCTCATCAAAGTGGGCTCGGCTCAGTCGGAAGCAACGCTGAAAGCTTCCATCATCCAGGTATAGTTTCTGGAGGAGTTTATGAACTCTCAGAGTTGGGTGCACATAAACACAGCTACTCTCTCAATAAAATCCATGTTAGCCATTTAGCAACAAAGCTAGAGTCACCGGGCAAACAGAAGCCCTGCCCATCATGCAATTCTTTTTGTGAAATTCTTTTTGTGAAATTCTTTTTGTCAAATTTTGTGAAATTTGACTCGTGATTGAAGCAAGTAAACTCAAAATGTTCATGTATATTTACGAGTGAATAGCACAACTTATTTACGCATGCTGCGTCTGGTGTGAACACAGCATTAGGCATTAACTAAGAAAGTATTTCAGCATGTCCAAGGCCAGATTAACATGTGAAAATGTTAATGTTTGAATTATTAAGCTAAACAATTAAATCTCCAAGAATTTGAAAACGTTATGACAAGTGTTCATTTTCTTATAAATCACTCTAAAAGTTGAAATAATGAATAATTATTTACTGTTTTTTTTATTTTTATTAACCATATAGTCCATTTACATTATCACAATATATTGAATTATGGAATATCAGAGTATGTCTACACACAAGCAAACCACAGATGCCCTTTATAGCCATGTCTAGGCGGTCAGGTTAAGTGCCCAGAATCTCCACCAAGTCTCCTGCCATAAATAGTTAATGGAACTGCCCCCCTTCATTACGGTGCAATCTCTGAAAGTCTTGAGTCTGACCTTGGGGGGTCTGCATCTTCATATAAACCCTTTACTTCCTCATATTAATCACAGTCCATAAAAAAAGATAAGAGACTCCCCGGGAACCACCTCCCGCCCCCTTATTACTGTCTGCACCAGAAAAGCCGCTATCACTCTCAACTGGAATATCATCAGTCTGATTAATTCTTAGCAGCAGACTGAATTACATATTCTAGTGGAATAAAGGAAATTGATTCTGTAACTGAAAGGCCACATTCCCTCAATAGACCTGCATTAGTGGAATATAATGTGTGGATAGCAATGACCTTGTTCACAAATGAACTGAATGATAGTTTTCAATTGTGTATCTTAACAGACCTGGTGAACAGTGTAAAATTATTCACATTAATCATTATTACAGTACAATATCAATAAAAGGCAACAATTACTTTTTTTAAATATATCATTTACATATCATTTTAAATATTGTTTTTATAATTAATAACAGTTCACAACTATTGTGATTGAAGTAATTGGATACTTTAAAGTATTTGATGTAAAAGTAAACAGAATCTATCCAAAAGTAATTATAAAAATTGTTCTTGTGAAGGTAAAATATGCCCCTGAAAATCAGTTCTTATATGTAAATGTCACTTATTAACAAATATGTAATTGTTTACTCTTTTGGACCATAATTGTTTTTCAAATTATTCAAAATCCAAATATGCACAATTTCTTACTACAAAGCAGCTGAAAAAAACAATATGACTAGAAAAACTGATGATTTGTGAATGATTGATTTTTTAAGGACACAATGTACATTATTATGTACATACACAATGTGGTGTTGGGATGCATTATTTTCGAATAATTCAACGGCCTGGAGTCAATTATTCCACATATAGCGGGTGTGTTTCACACATCCTGAAAAGTGAAGATCTAGGGCCGGTTGCACCAGCTGTGCGTAAGTTAAACGTAGTCTAGTTGTGACCTAAAGAGACACTAAGGGCCCCATTTTAATGATCTAGGCGCAAAGTCCAAAGGGCACGGCGGAAAAGCATTGTCTAACAGGGTTATAGGTGTGTTTTGAGAACCAATCGGAAATCAATCAGAGTCTCATCTCCCATTCCCTTTAAGAATCAGTTGTGTCGCGCCATAGCGCATTTGCTCTTTACATTGCGGACTTTGTAAGTGGAAAAACTTAGCGCTTCACTAGCGAGAAAACAGTTAAACAGACCATCTACAGCGCAAGAATGAGAGAATAAGTCTCCTCATTCTTTACTTTCACTTTCACTCTTGTGGATAAGGAAACGTGTTGTACGCACAGACATCCATTAGCCTACATAATTAATTTCATTTGTTATGTGCAAATATTTATTTCAAAACTATTTCTAAATTCAGTTCTAATTTCCAGCAAACAAATAAATGAACAAACAATAATAACGAAGTGTGGTCAAAAAATATTCATAATAAATAATAATACTAATAATAATAACAACATTATACAAAAGCAATTTGTCATGAATAAACTGAAAAAGCCCCCCCGAGATGAAGGCATGAAAGCAGTAGTTTTTATATTTATGTAGAAAGTCTAGAAAGTAGTAATTTTTGTAATATTTTAATCCTTTAAGTCTTTTTTATTTGTAAAGATATTTGCGTGTTGCTCTACATCCTCTGTGTATTAAGCAATGTTTAAGCGAGGCGCACAACTAATGTGCTCTGCGCTGGACTTTAGACCTCCTCTTAGCTGGTCTATTAAACAGTCTATTCTAGTTTCTCAAAATAGCAATGCGCCTCAACACACCTCCCTTTTAGACCAGAACGCCTATGGGCGCACATATGAGTGCAAATGCAATTGCCATTTAAACAGCGTGGTGCAAAACGTCAAAATGACGGGATGACATTAGTTAACATTGAGGAGCTCACGATAATAATGAAGAATGGTCTTCCTCTACTCACAGCCTTAATTTCCTCCCAAATCTCACATTTTCGGTGAATGAAAGAAGAGTTAATTTTCTTTCAAGGAGTGTTTTGTGTTAATTGTATCAATTAAAACGAGGACTTCTTTATGGCTGAGCTTTTCTTCCTGCTCTTTCTCTTTCATTAATGGCTGCATTCTGCTTCCTGCTTTGCTACTGTTCGGACGTCTTTGCCTACTGCTCCGCTCTTTGCACACTTGCTTTTCTATTTTATACCCTAATTTTAACTTGAGCCTATCTGCACAGTACTCAAACAACACAGCTTGAAGATCAACATCAAATCTACGAATTTCCTGGAATATAGCTTTATTAA
Organism: Danio kyathit; assembly: GCA_903798195.1. Lineage (NCBI taxonomy): Eukaryota > Metazoa > Chordata > Actinopteri > Cypriniformes > Danionidae > Danio > Danio kyathit. Next base: position 14,272,262 of record LR812527.1, read on the forward strand.
CAAAAGCGGATTTATCGACCAAACAATCCTCCCGCTACCAGCTGCTTACATTCCTGAGACTGGAAAACACGGCTGTGAAAATGGCTCTGGATCGGATAACATCAGAATCTCACTGCTGTTCAAACTGCCACAAACTTCTACAAAAGATTGCAGTTCTTGAAACAAAGTTACTTGCGATCCGACCAGAACTGCCGGAACATACAGGACTGCTTTATTGTGGACCGTCACAGCATTCAGCCGGTGAGTTCCATAAATTTACTCTAGCTACTGTTTTGAGGACAGAAAAACAGAATGAAACTATTGAAAATGAGCAAAACAAATGGCATAAACAGGGTGCGAGACCAAAGGGTACTCGCGGGGTCAGATCATACGCTGCTGCATTAGCGTGCTCTACCCCAAATACAGCTTGGACTCAAATACAGCTTCAGAACAGATAAGAATTTTTGAGTAATATGGGTGAAGAATCCCCAAATGCAGTCAGACAGAGATCACATGACTCAGCAACTAATTCTACACGGAACAGAGGCTCAAGGCCGACTAGACAGCGCCATTCTGCTCCAATCGCGCCTGAAATAAGAACACTAGTTGTAGGAGATTCAATAATCAGAAATTTTAGGAGCAGAGCTACAAACACATACTGCTTCCCTCATGCAACAGTTTCTGATATAAACAAAGAACTTGAGGAAATTCTGAAAAAGCACAAGATTGCAAAACGGATAGTCATCCATGTGGGGAAAAATGATATTCGGAAGGAACAGTCAGAACTGCTCAAGAAAGATTTCTGTGAGCTCTTGGAAACAGTTGAAAGATTGAAGATTCAGTCATTCATCAGTGGATCACTCCCTGCAAGAGGGACAAATATGTTTTCACGGCTTCTTGGCCTAAATGTATGGCTGCAGAAAACATGTAACAGGAAAGGACTGAATTTTATTGACAACTTCAATCTCTTCTGGAATCAAAGACAACTGTTTACATCAGATGGCCTTCATCCAAACAAACTTGGTGCAAAAGTGCTAAAGGATAATATCTATTTCTCCCTCCATCATTCATCAACTGTGTGTGCCACTGAACTCACACACACACCCAGAAAATGCCTGAATGACCACAGGGCCTCAAATCAGCTCCCGAGTGGACTTGGGGCTGACGCATCACACAAGGACAGTGATAACGCTACGCAGCCAAAACAAGTACTACTGATAGAGACACACTCGCTTCCCCTCTGCTCAACACAAACAGACTGTGATGCATCAGAACAGCATCAAGTCTCGTTACTCAACAATGCTCCTCAGGAAAACAGCCAGGAAAACCTATTTCAGCAGCCAGAATCTCCAAACCCACAACCTCTGTCACCAGACACATTCTCACTGTCACCCTGCTCGCCTCTTTTGGGTTTTTCAAAAAAGAGGAACTGGTGTATGCTGGAACTAAACTTTCACACTCCATTGCCGCAAGCCCCCAGCTATCAAGCAAAAAGCGGCCTGCTCCACAACCGCCTCTGAGCCCACCTGGAAGATCCCTCTGACTTTTGCCACACCGCCAGGGCCCAACCAACGCCCCATCATCAGCTGGTGAACACAACAGCTCACATTGATGTGTGTCGGGGGCCTGCTTAGATAACAGTGTCTTTATCAAATGTTTACAGAACAAGCAGGAACCCAGTATGCCTGTAGCCTCTATGCAGATGTGTTGTTTTATGTGAAAGAAAACCGAAGACTTATTCAGGCCGTATAGCAAATCATTCAAATTTGATGTCTATTAAATGTAATTCTGAGACTACTGTAGGGAAAACAGCTAAAACTGTTAAGTTAGCACTTTTAAACATTCGATCACTTAACAATAAGTCACTTTTAGTCAATGATTTTATCAACACAAATTGCCTTGACTTTATGCTTTTAAATGAAACTTGGCTAGATGACAGTTGTAGCGCAGCAGTTCTGAATGAAACAGCTCCTTTAAACTTTGATTATTTGAGTGTTTGCAGAGTTAATAGGAGAGGTGGAGGCATCGCTGTCCTGTTTAAAGATGTCTATGAGTGTAAACAAGTGTCATTTGGTGACTATTTGTCCTTTGAATATCTGAGTATAGCACTAAAAGGTGCTCCACGAAATTTACTGATTATTATCTACAGACCTCCAAAATATTCTTTAACTTTTATTGATGATTTTACAGAGTTGTTATCAATAGTAACCTCTGAGTTTGACTATTTTACTATTGCTGGGGATTTTAATATTCACATTGATAATCCAGAAATCAATGCTGTAAAAGAACTCATGACTGTTTTTAACACTTTTGATCTGACTCAGCATGTTCATGGACCCACACACAATCGTGGACACACTCTTGATCTACTTATAACTAAGGGTCTACACATTTCATCGACTGTTGTTAAGGATGTTGCACTATCTGATCATTTCTGTATTTTATTTGATATATTGATCACTCCAGCCATTAAAGACAGATCTGTCTCTGTCAGAAAGAGATACATAAATGAGAACACTAGTGAGCAGTTTATGAAGGCCATATCACTATCACCAAGTATATCTGCAGACTCTGTTGACTCTCTCCTTAATTTGTTTAACTCTAAAGTTAAGAATGTCATAGATGACATTGCTCCTGTTAAAGTCAGAAAGAGAACTGGGATGAAAAATGTGCCCTGGAGAAAAACAACAGCAGTTCTAATGATGAAAAGACGGTGCAGAAAAGCTGAGCGTATGTGGAGGAAGACCAAACTAGTAGTCCACTATAATATCTATAAAGACAGTCTTCATGCTTTTAATGTGAAACTAAAAACCGCTAGGCAGACTTTCTTTTCAAGCCTTATAAACAGCAATCTAAATAATACTCGCTTCCTCTTTGCAATGGTAGAGAGACTCATAAACCCCCCCAGTACGATTCCCAGTGAACTAATCTCGGAAAGTAAATGTAATGAGTTCGCTCATTTCTTTACTGATAAGATTAATAATATCAGAAAGGCAATCAGCTCATCCAATCAGCCAAATTGTGTCGAAGTCAGACAAACTCAACCACAACTTAAGAAATCAGACATTATGTCTGATTTCATGGCAATTAATGGTAAAATCTTAGTGGAGATCGTGCAAAGTATGAAAACATCAACCTGCAGTCTTGACACGCTCCCCACATCATTCGTCAAAATGGTGTTTAACTGTTTAGAAATGGATCTCCTAAAAGTGGTAAATGCTTCACTTCTGTCAGGGATTTTTTCAAATTCACTTAAAACTGCAGTTGTTAAACCCCTCTTGAAAAAGAGCAATCTGGATAACACACTATTGAGCAGTTACAGGCCAATCTCAAATCTCCCTTTCATTGGCAAAATCATTGAAAAAGTTGTTTTCAACCAGGTTAACACGTTCTTAAACTCCAAGGGGTGTTTAGACAATTTTCAATCTGGTTTCAGAGCACATCACAGTACAGAGAGCGCTCTTATAAAGATAATCAATGATATCCGCCTAAATACAGATTCAGGTAAACTAACCCTCGATCGAGGTAATGCTCGATCTTAGTGCTGCATTTGACACTGTCGATCACAGCATACATGTACTTCTGGATAGGCTGGAAAATTGGGTTGGGCTGTCTGGGACGGTCCTCAAATGGTTCAGATCTTATCTTGAAGGGAGAGGTTACTATGTCAGTATAGGTGACCATAGGTCGAGGTGGACACCGATGACGTGTAGTCCCACAAGGCTCGATTCTGGCACCTCTCCTGTTCAACCTTTATATGCTCCCTCTGAGCCAAATAATGAGAAAGAAGCAAATTTCCTACCACAGCTATGCTGATGACACTCAGATCTACTTAGCCTTACTGCCTAATGACTACAGTCCTATTGACACCCTCTGCCAATGCATTGATGAAATGAACAGTTGGATGTGCCAAAACTTTCTTCAGTTAAACAAAGAGAAAGAGTGTTTGGGAACAGAGATGATGTTCTCAAGGTGAATGTGTACTTTGACACAAAGAGTCAAACAACAAAAAATAAGGTCAAGAATCTTGGTGTGACTCTGGAGTCAGATCTGAGTTTCAATGGTCATGTCAAAGCAGTTAGTAAATCAGCATACTATCAACTCAAAAACATTGCAAGAATCAGATGCTTTGTTTCCAGTGAAGACTTAGAGAAACTTGTTCATGCTTTTATCAGCAGCAGGGTGGATTACTGTAACGGCCTCCTCACGGGCCTTCCCAAAAAGACAGTCAGACAGTTGCAGCTCATCCAGAACGCTGCGGCCAGGATTCTGACCAGAACCAGGAGATCAGAGCACATCACACCTGTCCTCAGGTCTTTACACTGGCTCCCAGTTACATTCAGAATAGATTTTAAAGTATTATTACTTGTCTATAAATCACTAAATGGCCTAGGACCTCAATACATTACAGATATGCTTACTGAATACAAACCTAACAGATCACTCAGATCTTTAGGATCATATCAACTAGAAACTCCAAGAGTTCAGTCAAAGCAGGGTGAATTGGCTTTCAGCTACTACGCCCCTCGCTGCTGGAATCAGCTCCCAGAAATGATCAGATGTGCTCCAACATTAGGCACATTCAAATCCAGACTGAAAACACATCTGTTTAGCTGTGCCTTTACTGAATGAACACTGTGCTACGTCCGACAAATTGCACTTCTATGTTTTTCTCTTCTTTTTCATTCTTTTATAACCTGTTTTAAAACATTTTTGTCTGTTTTTAATTATCTGTTTTTATTTTTATTTTTTCTTATACTTGTCTCTTTTATTCCTGTTTATGTAAAGCACTTTGAATTGCCACTGTGTATGAAATGTGCTATATAAATAAACTTGCCTTGCCTTGCCTTGCCTTCATATGTATGATATAAAAAAAAAATAAGTTTAAAGTTTTGATAAGCTGGCAATGCAGGTATGTGCGTCATCTGTTATTAGTGACTTACTGTAATTTAATGTGCTATAAAATGTCATTTCTAATTGCTTTTTATTGGATATTACATCATTCAATGTGACTATGCATGACTTTAGCTTACGACCTACAAACTACGTTTTGCCTTAAGAACATGTGGTGCAACCGAAGTATGAACAAATTTAGTTACAAACTAGCTACTGTAGTAGTTACTAAGCCCCTAGTGTGGACTTTACGTTCAAGTATAAGATCAGCTGGTGCAACCCTACCCTGGGCTCTCTACCCTTGCCCTCTGATGGCAGTACAGGCCATAAACACTGTTATGTTAATGAATGGGAGTTGAATCCAATTAAAATAATAATAATAATAACAATAACACTTTCCATAAAATGCCTGGAGTCAATTATTTCCCTTATACTACGGCTACCACACCTTAAGACACTGTTCAGATGTTGTATTTTAAGACATTGGTCAAGATTTTGTCCTCAAACAACTCCTCTGTGTAGTACTACTGTATCTCATCCAAAGACTTCTGTTTTGGTTTGATGGAGCTGTAATGTGGTCAATACCTGTCTGGAATTACTTTAGCATTGTCGTTCCCTGAAAAAAAATAAAAAAAATAAAATAAACAAAAAATAAATCACACCTAAAGGCTATTTAGGTGTGATTTTATGCATTTACGTCCCACAGACAAACACCAACAAACAAAAAGTCTGTCGGAGCTTGGATCAGTGTGTTACCCTTGTCTGTGTCTATTGGAGTTTGTTTTTATATGGAGAGTCTTATTAGTGTGATAAGATTTTCCAACAAACTGCAATGATCTCAGATTTAATCTGACCAGATAGGCTTCATGTAAATGTCTTTTTAGCAATGAGAGGGATAATAATTAATTATTTAATCATTGCGTTTGGCAATTGTTGGGGATAGTGTGAACATGACAGTATTTATTTATTTTTTTTTCACAACATTTTAAACACAATGGCCAACTTGTTTGTTGGTGCTTGTCTGTGTGGTGCGAATGGGATTTTATAATGTTCAGCCAATCAAAATCAAGCATTCAACAATGAGTATGTTTACATGGACACCAATAATTAGATTTTAATGCGATTAAGACAATACTCTGATTAAGAGTCTACCATGTAAACAGCCATTTTTGATTAATTTAATCCAATTAAGGTCATAATCGAACTAAAGAGAAATCGAATTAAGACATGTGGAGTATGCCGATATTAGTCGCATTATTGAAGTGCAGTACAGACATGTAAACACCTTAATCAAACTATTACCGTCATGTAGGACTTTTAGCTGCGTTTTGCAACAGGATAGTCTTCATACACACACACACACACACACACACACAGCTGTTTGACACTTTTTGCACCTACCGAGTCAGTGAAGAACACAGACACCTGCTTCGTGAAATGCGTAGGGTTTTTTTTTCTTCCATTCAGGATGCGGTATGAACTTTCAACACTCTTCCAGCAGTATATAGTTGCATCCAATACCTCGTTTGTCACGGTGGGCATGCATGAAATGTTCCCGAATAAAAGTGAACTGCAGTTAAAGTAGACAAATTAAAAATAAAACACCTGATATTACATGAAACTCCGGAAAAAAATGTGGATATCGTGGTGACGCAATGATATTAATCGAATTATGTGCTATAACATGTAAAACGGGATCATGAAAGGAAAATTCAAAAAGCAACTCATGTAAACACCTTAATCTTATTATTGTCTTAATTAGATTAAGGCAAATAATTAGATTACTAATGTAAACGTAGTCATTGTTGTAGTATAACGCTTATTAATCCTCATTTACAATGGTTGAATGATGCAAAGTAATAAATGCTCTATACTCAAACCTATACCCCAAAAAATATGTTTTATTGTTGAGGCTGAGCAGAAGCAAACATAAGAACTAATATCTTACCTATTACAGTTAAAACAACTATTCTACTAACCAGCAAAGCTCGTCACACTTGACAGTTACTTACTCACTGACTTTACAGTTGTGAAATGTCTCATGCGAAAAAGTTTTAGTTTCTAATTTAAACTCTATTTGACCTCAATTGTTAGATACTTCAAAATCTGAAAACATTTAAAAACTGTTATGAAAAGATCCTGAAAGCTTCAAATTATTTTTATTCATTTAGATTTATCTTTGTTTTATTTATTTTTAATACATTCTCCTTTTTGCATGCTGTCTCCCAATATCTTTGATATTCTTTTTCTCTGAGGACTCCTTACATAAGAATCTGTCTTTTTTTCTTATTCGAGCACAAATACCTGTTTACGCTGTAAAACTGTTTATGCTTTCCACATATAGCAACCTCTGCGATGCTATGTTTGCGAAGCTGTCCAAAGTTGACCTCAGCAATCAGACACAAAAATCTCAATTGCACCAAAGTTTCAATGAAGTAAACAATGGCTTGCTGTGTCATCAGGCAGTTACAGCCTGCTTTATTACACTCGCAGACAGGAAATCAATCATCGCTCTTTGTCCTGCTGTCAACAAACCTGAATATAGTGCAGGAAAGTAATGCGTGGACATCAGAGCAAGTGATGACAAATGATGTGGGGAACACAGACGAAAGCATGTATAACTCAGAAAAGTATTTATGAGATGTCCTGTGGTCATTATGACTCCTAATTTGTCATTATGAGGTCTTATACTTGATGTTCTACAACTTGATGTTCATCCTCCTTAAACCCTCCAGTGTGTTTTAGACTGCAGTTCTGCCTCTTTATATCTGGGCAAAGGAGAACTGGCAACCCAAACTGAGCCTGTATTCTCCAAAGGTTTTTTCTACTTCTGTAAAAAATGGTGGAGCTTTTTGAATCTCTGCCACTGTTCCTTCTGGTTTGCTTGGTTGGTGTTGGTGGAGCTGCTCTTCTGTGGATCATTCTTCAACAGTGACATTCGTACAGTATTAAACTGAACTGAGTCGGTTTTAATTGAACTAGAACTACACCAGAATTCTACCACTACTCTGCTCTCTGCCTGATTAGCTGAAATGTACCACAATCTACGGGCTGAATGACTATAGATGATTTGAAGTTGACTTTTATGGTATTAAAAAGTCATGGTGATGTCTACTAGTCGCTGGTGATGTCATCAATAAAAAGCAAGATGTGAATATTTTTGCAACACGCCATAATTGACCCGTTGCTAAGTCCTGCCCTTCTTAGTCTGTTGCTACGCCTGTCAAGCTATTGTGCCTGCCACGTCTATTACAATGTGTATAGGCCAGTGTCAGACATTGCCAGGGATATAATTAGTCATTTTTGGCAAACAGGTGAGATATCCGAGAAAGCCAGACAAAAAAGGACTGCAATATTGTAAAAAGGATTGACGCTTCAACATAGTGAGGATCCGTATGCAGGTCTTTTTTCGGATGGTCATGCAAGCAGTGGTCAAAACAGGAACAAACAGATGTATTAGGTAAATCCAGAGTCGTAGTCGTAATATCAGGCAGATGGTCACGAGGCAGGCGGCACACAGGGATAATAAAAACAAAAACAAAGCAAAGGTCTAAACACAGGAATCAGGACAATGAAAACCGCGTCGTAATGTTCACTTATTCAGATCGCAAGACTCACCAACAACTGTGTGTTTGAGAGGTGTACTTAAAGTCCATGTAATCAGTGCAAAAGCAGCTTCAGCTGTGAGTGTAATCAAAGGGGACTTGGATCAGATGTGTGCGTGTAGCATGACTGAATATGTAGTCCATGAACGTGATGGACTTGTAGTTCATGTGAGTGTGTGTTAACCAGCGATCTCTGGCTGTGATCGCTGGTGATCGTGACAAATATGCATTACAGGAGTATAATCACAACATAATAGGCAACTGATTAGAAAATAATTGAATCAAAATTGAAGCTAGGTTCGCCTAGCCGCCTCATAGGCTAACCATTCAACAGCGTAGTTCATGCACAGCAGGAGAGGTGAAGACCATTCAACAGCTTAGTTCATGCACAGCAGGAGAGCTGAAATCTAAAAATAATTTAATAATAACAATTAAACCGAGATTTCTCGTTTTTAGCCAAAAAGCCTGATAGATAAATTGTTGTGCAATGAAATATAGCGTTACTAACGACAAGGAAACACGCATGGACAGTGCTTTTACATAATTCATTCATAGAAAGAACAGCCAGAAAGGTGAAATTGATGGGTTTGTGCCAAATATTAGCATCATTGACCCAAAACAATGTACAGCACATGTAGCTTTCTGTATGTTTGTGTGCTCTTTATACCGTTTATATTTAAATTTGCAGTTAATTGGAAAAAATAAATAAATTGAAATGCAAATCAAAGTATAAACAGCAGAAGTGAACAAATAGATTTTCCCTACCAGCAAATATTAATCAGGCACCAAATATAAAAGCAGACACTAACCTGGTATAACGTCATCACCAATGACTAAATCTCCAAAAGACAGACGAAAACATCAGTGATTTGTAGCTCTGACATGGGCACGAAGCTTATAAATTACTCAAAAACAGCTGCGGGTGAAGCATATTGATCGCAAGTGATCAGATTGCGATCACATCTGGGTTTTGTTCTGTTGATATGTAACGTTAATTTCAAATACTCGTAGCTTGAAACAGATGGAAATATGATTGCTATTAGTATGACTACTATGGCGAGGGCTTAAATGGAGCAGTGCTCATAATATCGAGCGAAAAAATAGAAATAGACAGCTGGGAAACATAACCTACTTTGTATTTTTTGTAGGAAACACAGTTTAGATCTTTTTAGGGTAAGAGGTGTGTGAGGTATTGCCGTCTATCACTGAATGTGTCAGGAATATTGAAAACAAAACCAACTTAACTCCTTTAGCGCCCCTCACACAGCTTGATCCACGCTGGCATTTCTCTCCTTGGGTTTTAAGTTTTGAAAAGGGAAAAAATTCCACCATCCAGTCCAAACTTTTAGGATACCGGGTATCAGATCTGCACAATCCATATGCACAACGTTTTGGCCTGTTTCCCTTGCTCGAAAGCTTGACAGAGCTACTGCGCGTAGCTACGGTTGCTAAGCCACGATTGGTGGATGGCGGTTTTTGGGTGTGGCTTAGCGAAGGGTCAATTTGTAATTTATTTGAGAAAAATACATACACATGCTGTTCGAAGACCATAACAATACAATATTGCCAATGACTAATTTTAGTGCAACACAAATGCATTGTTGACACTGTTCATTTCGCTAACAATGCAACATTAGAACAGGCTAATTTTAGTGCAAAAGAAATGCAGTCAACACATTGATCACTGCACGTTCTAAGAATGTAACAATAACATATATTTTAGTGCAAATGTAATGCATATTTCGTCAGCATATAGAACAGTGATTCATGGCAATTCATGGCTAACGCACAAAAGATCGAATGCTATTTACAATGATGGAATGAAGGGATATTAAGTACTTGCCATGATATTTTCCACACCTACGTGGTGTGCTTTAAGATTTTTGCACATTCCATGGTTTATTTACAAAATATGTCGGTATCTACCCTTCGCAGCGTAAATACGATTGGCTAGCATCTACTTTAGGGTATTCGCATGGAGCGATCTAACTGGCTGACACCCGTTTGACGGATTAAGGTTCATGTGAACCATTGATGCTGACATAAGAAAAACAACACTTAAATTAATTTCAATAATCCATTTTGGTGAACCTACCTTTATTTTGAATATGATGCCACAAGCTTGGCACACCTGTCTTTGGGAATTTTTGCCCATTCCTCTTTGCAGTTCCTCGCAAACTCTATCATGTTGGATGGGAAGTGACGGTGTACAGCCATTTTCAGATCTCTCCAGAGATGTTCAATAGGATTTAGGTCTGGGCCACTTAAGGACATTCACTAAGTTGTTGTGAAGCCACTCCATTGATATTTTAGCCGTGTGCTTTGGGTCATTGTCCTGCTGGAAGATTAACCGTCGCCCCAGTCTGAGGTTAAGAGCACTCTGAAGCAGGTTTTCATTCAGGATGTCTCTGTACATTGCTGCATTCATCTTTCCTTCGATCCTGACTAGTCTTCCAGTTCCTGCTGCTGAAAAACATCCCCACAGCATGATGCTACCACCACCATGCTTCACTGTAGGGATGGTATTAGCCTGGTGATGAGCGGTGCCTGGTTTTCTCTAAACGTAACGCCTGGCATTCACTCCAAATTCAATTTTAGTCTCATCAGACCAGATAATTTTGTTTCTTATGGTCTGAGAGTCCTTTAGATGCCTTTTGGCAAATTCGAGGGGAGGAGTGGCTTCCGTCTGGCCACTCCACCATACACGCCTGATTGCTGGATTGCTGCACAGATGGTTGTCCTTCTGTATGGTTCTCCTCTCTCCACAGAAGAACGCTGAAGCTCAGACAGAGTGACCATCGGGTTATTGATCACCTCCCTGACTAAGGCCTTTCTCCCCAGATCACTCAGCTTAGATGGCCGGCCAGCTCAACTGAACTTACCACAGGTGAACTCCAATTAAGCTGCTGAAACATCTCAAGTTTAAGTGGAAACAGAAAGTGGAAACAGAAAGTGGAAACAGAAAGTACCTGAGCTCAATTTAGAGCTTCACGGCAAAGGTTGTGAATACTTATGTACATATGATTTTTCAGCAACAGTTTCAAAAAATCTTTCACTTTGTCATGGGGTATTGTGTGTAGAATTCTGAGGAAATAAATAAATTTAATCCATTTTGGAATAAGGCTGTAACAAAAAAAAAAATTGGAAAAAGTGAAGCACTATCAATACTTTCCGGATGCACTGTACATTATAAAAGCGCTATAGAAATAAAGATGAGTTGACTCCTATGGCAATGGCTTGAGTACAAAAGCTCTCACAGGGCTAGTGCTCTTTCAAAAGGTCATGATATTTAGAATTTTGATGCTAAAGTGTACAGAAATTCTAGATACTAAATACAGTCAAGCCTGAAATTATTCATAAATACCCCAGGGCTATGGTACCTTTATGGTACATAATATAAACCGTTTGGAATTAAAGGTGTAACTTATAATAGTATGCAAAAGTGGCAGTTTCTACATAATTTTTGCTGGTTACCACAGTCAAGATAAAAATGTATCCTGTACAGTAACTGACACACATACTGTATCTTGTGGGAGGTTGTATCAAGTGTGAAGTGACATGGTGTTAAATGAGAAAAAAAAATCTACAAAGGGTAACAAGTTTTGGTCTTGTAGTGTCTGGTGTAAAGAAATGAATGTCTCATCCCACTCATCAAGTGTATGACCAAGAAAAACTTAAAGTGCCACAAGAATAAAACTCTCAGATGTCTCTTTCAACTTCTGCTTTGCTATTAATACATTACTGAATGAGTTTTTAGAAAGTAAAACACATTACAATCAATGTCACTTTTAAGTAAAGTCAAGCCAGTAGCTATATTTGTGATGCTTCCTAGCAGCTATTTCTGGCATGCAAAGCAAATCTATGACTAATAAATAAAATGTCCTATCAAAAACTGCAAGCCAAAATAACTTTTTCAAATTCATTCATTCATTTTCTTTTCGGCTTAGTCCCTTTATTAATCAAGGGTCACGACAGCGGAATGAACCGCCAACTTATCCAGCATATATTTTACACAGCGTATGCCCTTCCAGCTGTAACGCATCACTGAGAAACGCACATGCACTCTCATTTACACGCATACACTACAGACAATTTAGCTTATTCAATTCACCTATAGCGCATGTCTTTGGACTGTGGGGGAAACCGGAGCATGTGGAGGAAACCCACATGAACACGGGGAGAACATGCAAACTCCACACAGAAATACCAACAGACCCAGCTGAGGCTCAAACCAGCAACCTTCTTGCTGTGAGGTAAATATTCTACCCACTGCGGCACTGTGCCACCAACTTTTATGAATTTAAACAAAAAAAAATAATCTTTCATGAACAGATGCAGAAATGATACTTATGTTAAAGTTGCATTTTAAAAAAAGCTAATTCTCAATGAAATGGTCTCAGTTGCACATCTTAGGCCACTGAAGCCCTCTTTCCACCTGTTAACAATATGCATTTTCTTTGAACTTATCAGAAGTGGTAAACTGAGATGCATTATTGATTCCACCTGCTATTTACATACGTTCAAATGTATCTCTTGTGACCACTGGTGTTTACACTTTGTTAAGACCCTTCCCTCTCATTAAATTACACACTACATCATGGGTGCATGATAACTACAATTTTGATTGCAATCCATGTGTTTTGTTCAGACTTCTGTTCAAAGTAGATAAAGGTTTTAAACAAATGCAATTGCAAAAAAATTATAAATTTCATTAGGTAACACTTTACAGTATCATTTGTGAACTTAAAAATTAACAGTGAGAAATAGTTATATTATAGTTAGGATAAAATAATTCAAAACATATACAACTGAAATGTATTATTTATTAACCAAATTTAATAAAATTATTATGACTTTTGATTTTAAAGCCTTTTGTTTTTACTTTGACTTTAGTTAAATTAACTGATGTTTTCAAATGTACAAATTTAACGAACAAAAGTTTCCGATGTTGTTAGCCAGATTAATGTGAAAAAGTTCATGTTTTAAAATAAACTGCCTATTAAGTCTTCAAGCATTTGGTGCTGTGAAGAACAACCACTGCCAATACAACAATCTCAATATTCTTAAATGACACTCTAAAAAATTAAATAATAATATGTAATAATTAAATCAATAATGTGCATGTTCATTATCACAATAAATTGCATTATTGAATATCCACAATGAGGTACAGTATGAATGTATTGGTGCACATCTCCCAACATGTCCCATGAAATTGAATACATTTTTGAATATCTTTGAAAATAGTCCGAAGCTGATGAACTCCTAACCTTATCCACTTTTAAACGGACTGACGAAAATGCATGCTTTACCAGGTGTACGAACTTACTCCGATTGTAAGCCTAATCTTGACATTAACTGTAAACCTATCCCTCAGATCTGATTGGATGATTGGAATGTTGTTCTAGGATAAACAAATATGTGAAATTAGGACCATGTTTGGTAAAACTTTCTATAAAGCTAATACTTATAATGAATTATAACTCTGTTTATACAACCCCAAATCAGAAAAATTTGGGACAGTATGGAAAACGCAAATAATAAAAAAAGAAAAAACAGTGATTTCTAAATATATTTTGGCTTGTATTTCATTGCAGACAATACAACAAACATTATGTAATGTGTTTTTAAACTAAAAACATTCCAATTTTGGTTCTTGCAACAAATTTAAAAAAGTTGGAACAGTAAAGCATTTTCCACTTTGTAATGTTGCCATTCCTTTTCACAACACTTAAAAACTGTTTATGGACTGAAGACACAACGTGATGAAGTGTTGCAGGTGTAATTTTGTCCCATACTTCCTGAAAACAAGTCTTAAGATTGGCAACAAACAGTACTGGGTCTTTGTCACATTTTGCGATTCAAAACAAACCACACATTCTCTATTGGAGACAGGTCGAGACTGCAAGCAGGCCAGTCAAGTACCTGTATCCTCTTCCTCTACAGCCAGTACTTTGTAATGTGTGCAGACACATCTGACCAATGTACACTTTTCCACTTTATGATTGTCCATCCTAAATGTCACTTTCATAGGAAGTGTTATCGCATGTTGCTCTAGCAAAATTTGGTTCTATGTCCACAATTCATTAAAAAAGGGATAAAGTACCTGGACGACTTTTTAATATTGTATATTATAGTTTTAATGTAAAGTGTGCATTTGACTGACATGTTACTATCCTATGAGGCCACTGGAGAGGATTATGAATGGAAGAAACACAACTTATGCTGTAGCTCACATTACAGTGTCAACATGGTTAATCTATTTATGTAGTGTGTCCAAATTAGATTCATATTACAAACATTCATACCACACAATACCTTTTTTATTTTTAACAATTGCAAATTAAGTGAATGTCTAAATGACTTCTGCAACTGGCTTTTTAATTTAAAATGCTTAACTTATCCTGCTATATTTGTATGAAGTCTCTTTGCTAAGACATCCTCCGAAAATTCCAGACGAGAGATTTTTTCATGACCTTAAATGCCAGTTATGCATGTGCGCTTGTCACAACTATTTCTGTCACAAACAAGCCAGCATACAAACCAACTTCAGCATGAATCCCCTCATGCTTTCTCCTCTCACAGTCTGAACAAACTGTGAAAGTGTGAAGTTACTTGACGTTTTCGTAAAGAAACTGTAAGCAAGCACTTATGAATGAAGGTCATTCGTTTTTTCACACTCGGCATGTAAACAAATCATATTTGTCCATCAATTCTTATCCAGAGAACTAATGTAGCACCTCTGAAACTAATAATACAACAGATTCTGACTCAGAGTACTGCATGAATGAATTGATATACACTAAATTGGCTGGCTAAATTAGATTCAGTGTTCTTCATACGAAGATAATGTCCTGCCAGCACTCTGTTTATGAAACTGATGACCATAAATTTGAACCTCACTGGGAATGAAACTGTATATTATATGAAAACTGCAGCCCGAGCACAGCTTGGGGGGAAAAACACTACAAAATGGTGAGAAAAAGATATAACAGAGCAAAAAATAAAAGTAGGTCAGATACACATCTCAACCAACCCACAGCAGAGCAAAAAGACATCAAATAACAACGGGTTGTAGGAGAGCAGGAGCTGGAGCTCAGAGATGTGAATGATTTATGAATTGATGCTGATCAGTGGCTTTGAGCTTTACGTTCTCCCAGCTTAATAAGAGCAGAGAGAATCAAGCCTGTTATTCAGATGAATCCCAGGAGTTTTTTTTAAGGGTTCACAGTCATGTGACGCTTGTCCATAAGCACATGGTGGGTTGAGAAGAATGAAACCTGATGAGTGGCTTTTCCTGATTTTTGATTTGTAACAGATTGGGATGCAAACCAGTGAAACCTATATGTAGACAGTAACCAGTGAAGCAGAAATTAGTATTTTCAAAGGACCAATGAAACCAAACTAGTGAAGGCAAACCTGATTAAAATGAAAACTCGATCAATCATTAGCTTTAAATGTATAAAAATTTTAGACAAACAATGACAACCTGGAGTAAAGGCAGAGTAAAAGCAGGTACGGAGCAGTAAGGACACAACACAGTAACAATGAACAGAAATGCAAATAACATAAAACACGAGAAAAAAAAGAAAAAACGAGCACAGGAATCTTGTAATATTAACTGAATAGAATTTTGAAAAGAGATAAGCTTCAAGTTCTGAAAACTGACAAGAGTAGCAACCAAAAGATGTACAAACTTTGGGTATACAGAGTTTAACAAAACTACTAAAGTGCAGATTTCAATATGTAATAAATGAGTTTTATAAATGAACAGACACCAGTAAATATATTGTATCTTTCTTAGTGTTCAACAGAAAAAAAGAAAAAAATCAAATGGAGTAAATTATGAAAAAATGTTCATTTTTATCTGGTCTATCCTTTTAAATAAGATGATAATGGTTTAAATAAACTCTAGTATTTTTTTTTTCCAAAACATCAACTTCTGAGTGAGTAAATAGTCAGAATATTTTAAGTTCTGATGGAACCAGTTGTCAGACTGCATGATTTTAGTCCCGATTTTGACTCGCCGACAGGTTAAGAAATTGCAGACAAATGCCTGAAATCGAATGCAAATTGGGGCTCGTTCAGGTGAGTAAAAATCACACAGTGTGAACTATCAAAGACGCCATCTGAGATAATAGTTGATGACTCGCCGACACCCATGAGATATTTGGCATGCTAAATATCTGGACCTATCAGCGATTCAAATCATGCCGTGTGAAATGTGTTCTGATTGAAAATAACATTGGCAATTACCTACAGCCAATGATAGAGCAGCATACACTAGTATGGGTTTCTAAAGGCCACCAGGAGGTTGAGAATAAGTTAAAAGCGCTCATTTTCTGTTTATTTGGACCCAAGAAATGGAGGAAAAACTAGTGTAAATTTGGCAGGAGCGCCCGTGTCTGTTTGAAATGTCATGTGAGCAATATCACAACCGGGTAAAAAAGAAATAAAAGTTGAGAAATTGCTAATTCCCTTCAAAGCCAGGTGAGCAAAATAAGTAATTTTTTTTCTCATTATGTAGGTAATAACAAAAGATATACCATGTGACCTCACGATGCTTCCATGCCCTTTCTCGCATGTGTTTGGTTGTGAGACGTAGTTTACAAACCGAGACAAAAGTTGTTGACGATTCTTCTTTAAAGTCATGCAGTGTGAAACCCCATGTCACAGATCCATCTTGCAATGTAAACACACCACCAATGGAATGCTACCCCAAATAGTCAAACATCTGTGACACGACTACTTTGAATATCGTGCAGTCTGAACTCAGCATTAGCTACACAGCCTAAACTGTATCTATGTAAATTATAATGAACATATATATGGTTGTTATTGCAGAGCTCAATCTTCATGAATATTAACACTGCAACTATCAGAATAAAATAAGTTCTCATTTAAGATGTCAGATTTATATTCAAAGCTTCTTTTGAGATATTGGAATTAAGCCTTGAATGTCTATCATCATATTTATAAAGTCATTACCCAATAAAATACAATCTTTTTTGTTTTTGTATGAGTTTCTGTCACTTTGTACCTCATTTTGTCTAGCAAGCAGGACAGAAACCACACTGAATTGAATTTTCTGTTGTGAAAGACATGTCTGAAGTTATGTTTTTGCTATCTGAAAACTATATTTTTTGTTAGCAGGAAGTAGTGAATGAGGCACGAATATTCAAAGGCATAAGTAGCGGATGTTGAAATGCTGACGTGGTCAATTTGTACTAAAAAGTCCTTTGTGTTTTGTAATTTTAATAAAATAAGTGTTAGAAAGAAATACACATTTATGAAAAATCTGGGTATTATAGTTGGTTTTATTTAAAACACAGATTATTATATTATAGTAGTTGGGTTTATTTGAACCCAGTTGCTCAAAATCACAGACTCTGTAGTTCTAGTGTTAAAGAGGATACGTATGCATAATTTAGACCAAGTTTAATCCCAGATAGCAAGCCGACATTGAATCAATGTCGATTATTGGTTATAAGCGTCAGTATCAGTCGTCGATCAAATTTCGACATTGAATCAACGTTCTTTATTTGGTCGGTACGTCGGAAGGTTATTACATCGAAAATAAAACATTGATTCAATGTCGAAATGAAGTTGGCTCTTCAACATATAGGCTACCCGACGCATCTGGTCGAAATCATAACATTGGTTCGATGTCGAAATGAAGTTGACTCTTCAACATATAGGCTACCCGACGCATCTGGTCGAAATCATAACATTGGTTCGATGTTGAAACTTGATTGGATCACTCAGAGTCGGTTCTTCTGCGCGAGTCAGCGTGAGGCGCACATGCAGCTCATCATTTGAATCAATCAACTAACAAACAGAAGGCAGCAGACGGAACTCTAATCTGAAGGTAAGTACGTTGTATTCGACGTTTCACATGTTTTATTTGTCGCTTTCCCAAGAACTTATGTCAAAATGTAACTTTTTAGATGTGTAAATGAACTCTTTACCACTTCCTATACGTTTTTTAGTAAGCCTACATGTCGCCCTGTGCGTACCCAGGCCATTAACTGCAGCTAATCTATAAAGGTAACATTAACGTAAATAAAAAGCTGTTTTGGTTATTTAATTTTTGATTTCAACACTATTAACTTCACTTTATGACTTCAATGCTTTTTAACCTGTGTAAAAATATAAGATGATCTGTCAAATCGATTTGGAATGAGCATAAAAAACATATGTAAGTTAATGTTGCTCTAGCTAACGTATAGGCTAAGTTATGAGAAACGGTTCGCAAATAACATTACGTATCATCGAGCTAACGTTAAACGAGATTTTTTAACACGTTATTACGCTAGCGAAGTGAATCGCTGTCAGTTTACTGTTTTGTTGCTCTATTTTTTCTACATTTAGTGAGGAACTCCTCGCCAGAGACGCTCCACAGCATTGAATTAGAAAAGCTTTGCCATTTCGTAAGTTGCCCACTCAATCTGTTACGTTAGTTCTTTGTGGTTTCGTTGGTTCTGTTCCTGATTTCCTTTGTTCACAAACCATGCTTGTCTGTTTTTTTCTGATTGTAGTGCTATGTTCTGGTGTGCATTTTTTTTTATTTTCCTGTTTATTAAAATGTATTTTGTCAACAAGCTTTTCTCTTGAGGTTACTGCAGTTTACTTGTTCAAGTATCTAAAAAAATGTTTGTAAACGCATTTATTTTTAAAAATATTTTATATCATTAGGCTTTCAAGAATTTCACAAGAAAATGAAATCCAAGATCATTTAAATTCTCACAGTATACCATGTTACCTTAAAATTCTGTGTGAGGAGTCAAAAATTGTGGCAATTTTATGGTACTAATACTGTGGGTTGAACTGAACATTTACCTTGGAATTGTACTTTGTAATAGTAGATACTGTACCTGGTGAGATTTTCCTACTGAGTAACATGTGTTTTTTTTTCTTTTTCTTACACTTTTTTTTTTAATGGCAGTTTCTCTGGAATCTCCAGTTGAAGACATCAAGATCTGTAACCTGTGCCTGGACAGACGTCTATTCCAGTTCTGCCTACACCACACTAATCTCTCTGCCTATGTATGGATCACTGACTATTATGTTCTCTGAAGGTATTACTGGAGCAAAACAACAGCACCCATGACTGAAGTTTCTGTTAGTGACCAGTATATTTGAAGTCTGAGAGTTTTTTTTTTAGTTTTTTTTTACGAGTTGCAAATGGTTTTTTTCCTCTCTCACACAAACACACCAAACGACTGGTTGTGCCTATAGTACAGTGTACTGACAATCTTTTAGCGTTTTTATGGTTGTATTAAATACATCTTTATTGTTACAAAAATCTTAAGTAATTGTCACAACACAATGCACATTCGAGTTTTAATGAGAAGGAGAATTACTCAACAGGGCTCAACACTAAGGATTTTTTTACTGGCCTGGTGTGGAATTTAAAATTGAAATTAAGATGGAGAGCAGGAAGTAAAAAAAACTGAATGGGAGACGTAAAGGAAAGTCCGTATTTTTTAAATTCATACAATATTACTAAAAAGAAATAAATAGAAATATTATGAAGAGGACCGTTTTCTACTGAAATAACATATGCTCAGCTCTGACGAGACGCAGTTTAAAGTAGTTTTGTTTTTTTACATATAGATTTTCATTGCTTTAAATTATTTGAATATTTTTACATTTACAGTTTATATATAAAACGAACGCTTAGCTTATTGTTCGCAGTGATCGTTATAATAGGATCATGTGCATTGCATATGATTATGCAGTATACGTTACATTCTTTGGTCGCAGCGCTGTATTTTATTTATTGCATTTAGTCATTAAACAATGATATTTTGAAAAAAAATAAATAATTGTAATTAATAAACAAGCTTGCAATTCTTCCCGGTTGTTGTAATATTTGAAGCTTGTTCTCAGACAAGTGTCTGGGTCACTAATACTTCGTATTTCTGGAAAATCCGGGATGGAATTCTAGTAAATGGTGGCACTGTAGACGAATAGCTTCCCGATAGTTTCACACCACCTAAAATAATTTGTTTTTATTTATTTATTTATTGACCTTGCTAATCCAGCAAGAATATTTTTTCTATGGTTGCATCTGAATTTTAGTTTCTGTGATTATATCTTTCTAAATTAATTAAATAAATGTTGTTCTTTAAACCGCTTAAACATTGTGATTTTAACCTGTGTTTTAACCCTAATAGTTCATTTTATTATTATGCACATCTGAAATAAAATGCATTTTTTACTCTAATGAAAAATACATGTTGAAATAGAACACAAATAGACAAATGTATTTAATATTCTACAGTTTTACTTTTTGAGTAAATGGTTTTGACTATTTTAGTCAGTAATTTAAATGTTCTCTCTGTTTGTTTAAGTGTAGAAGGTTTGAATGAATTCATGCTCTTAACGGATATTCACAGCTGTGTATTTTTATCAATAAAAAATGATGACAGATTGTGGTGTGTTTTGTCATATATACAGAATAAATTATATTATGTATTCTTGTAAAAAAAATGGTGATTAGGTCATATGGATTGGTTTAATGTTGAAAATGTTGTTTAAGCATTCATTTCAACGTTAAATCATTTAGATAGATTTTATGTTGAATATGTGTGGATTCTACGTTGTTCCAATTGACTTAAAATCAACATCGTTTCAACATTAGATAGACAAACTAATTAGGTCGATTATATGTTGAAAATGTGTGGATTCTACGTTTTTCCAATTGACTATAAATCAACATCATTTCAACATTAGATAGACAAACCAATTAGGTCGATTATATGTTGAAAATGTGTGGATTCCACTTTGTTCCAATCAACTATAAATCAACATCATTTCAACGTCAGGTGGACAAACCAATTAGGTTGATTACATGTTGAAAATGTGTGGATTCTATAACGTCGTTTCGATCGACTGAATATCAACATCGATTCAACGTTGGGTAAGTAACCAATGGTGTCGATTTCAGGTTAGATTTGAATGGAGTGCCTGACGTCGTTTCAACATTACCCCGATGAGCAAAACGATGTTGAATCGATGTCAAAAGAAACGTTGATTTTCGGTTGAAATGATGTCATTTTGCTATCTGGGATCTCAAATACAGCATTGAAATTAAACTTTAAGTCTTACCTGTTTGTTATATAAGGGATAGTCAATGGCTTGCAGTGCATTAAAGGATTTTAATGCATGACATGGCTGCAAAGTGCATTTGTCATGGTCACACAAGGAAGAAAGGATAAAACTTCAAGGGTGTTTATTCAAGCATTGCAACAACAGTAGTAAGGTGAAGCAGGTGAATGGCGTTGTAGCTGGTGAGCGATCTCACACACAAACAGTTCAGTGGGTAATATCAGTAGTTTGGTAAACACCAACATAAGAATAGTCACTTCCCTTAAACAGGTGTATTTGCATTCGCAGGAGGAGAACATCCATGGAAGAGCACAGGAGAATTCAGGAGAGAAGACGAGGAGGACTATGTGTCTTTGGTTCCAGTTGATGACTGAGTGAGTGAGGTGAGTATATATAGTGCGTGGGTGATTGCAGGTGCAGGTGTGGGTTGAGGTGCAGGTGCAGGCAATCAGGTGAGGGTTCACGGGTGTGGTGTGTGGTGCATGGTGGATGGTGAGGGAGAGCGGTGGTTGGGACAGCAGGAATGAGCGGAGGGTGGGACAGCATTAAATTAATTTAACGCACGGCAAACCGTTGATTACCCCCCTTATTCCATGGTCATTTGCCAAGTTAGGCCTAAGTTTAAACTAGTTTTGCTCTTTGCAGCTGAATATTGTCCAAATTTTCATCAGTTTTGACATGTTAGTTTTTCTAGTCCCTCCACTGAATCAGCAGTGACAGGCTGACAGAGAGAAAGTGTGCATTCTTCTGAGTGTGCCAGTTTAGGTTCAGTTCAAAACACAATTCAGATTTTTTTATTATAATGTGTTAAAGATGCCATTTTGGGGGCATGTACACAGTTTGTTGTTTTAGGGGCGTGTTGCTTCACATGAAAATTTGTTTCGACTTCCCACCTAACTTAACAAGGGGGCGGAGCCAAGCACTCCCCACTTTGTGTATGGCAACAGGCAGACAGAGAGAGAGAAGCAACATGAGTGAGAGGACCAGCATTCAGCCGTACATGTGACTCGGACACAGACCAAGCAGAGACTACAAAATCATTTGTATCTTTGTATAGTTTTACAGCCAACTGTGTGCTAGTTTAAAGCTCCGAACTTGTAGCCTACACCGAGACTAATAACCAAGCACACTGAATTAACTTTGACTGAAGGCCATCACACACCGGATGCACCGCGACACAGCGCGTACATGACAGTATCGCACACTTGCGGCGCCGGTGTGTTTCACCTGATAGAAACTTATGTTTAGAATTCAAAAATGCATGCCGCTGCATGGGGCGGCGATGCTTATCGCCGAGTGGCGCTTCTGGTGTACGACCTGCTTGAGGCCATAACTAAAGGGCGTCATACACCGCATGCGCCGCTCAGAGCCACGACACGGCACACCAGACGTGCACATTCGCATGTTATTTAAAATGAAACTATTCAGATAACGCTCTGTGGTGCGCCAAAAAATATGAACAGTGTCCTGAGCAGGGCCAGCGCATCCATAGAGGCGACCTAGGCGGCAGAATAGTGAGCGAACCCCCGGTCCTCACTTTCATCCGCGACACCCTCCCGGTCCTCACTTTCATCCGCAACAACGTGAAATGCATGTCGCTGCGCGTTGTTAGTTCGTTATTTCCAATGGAGGGACGCGCACGTGAGGCAACGCGCTCGCACTTTCCAGCTCCACCTAGTTAAGATGACAGGGAGCTTCTGTGACCGCGGGAAATGGAAATCTGCTGAAGTTTAAGGAAGACGCAATGAAAAGTACACATGTATGCAAACCCACCAAAACTCACAAACACTAGCGGCGAGGAGAGCGATAACGTGGTGAATGTTGAGCCCAATGAGCCTTACATCTAAAAATAGAGCAAGGGTGTTTCTTTGGTGACGTCGCTTTGACTCACACGCTGAAAATGGCGGACGTGAAACAACATACTGAGGATATGGTAATGTGCACCTGTCAATCAATATTGGTGGGTGGGGGGACCGCACTCCTACGTCAAGTTGTGGTCGATCTCAAAACCACTCCAATTGGTCCACCGTTTTTATGTTTTTGAATTTAAAAAAAAAGGACTGGGTGTATTGTATCACCCCAATATGACGGTCTATACACTATACCTACACATATGTCTGTCCAAACAGCTTGAAAAAGTAGATTTTTCACCATATGTGCCCTTTAAGATGTGATTTCATCAATCTGATCACAGGTGGACAAATAAGACATTCCCAGTCATACTTGGAGTGTGTTTTCAGTCACATGTTTCTTTTGTATACTTTTCACCACTTCTATGATGAGGGAGGATCTGTATATTGGCTTTCTCTTAACATTACCTTTAATACTGCCAAAGTTGGGCTACCTACAGCAGAATTTCCACCATTTACGTTTCATAATAAACATAGAAAACTTAGTAAAAGTTCCATATTAATTAAATATGCTTTAGAAATATGTTACTTTATGCATTGGCTAATGAAATTAAAGATATTTTATTTCCTATCAACTTTAGGCCTTCACGCTTTATTCTGTTTAGTTTTTATAAAATCCGTTTAACAAATATTTTTGAACATATAAAGTAAATAAATCATGTAATTATTCCTCTTTCGAATCAAATTATTAAGCTAGGAAAATTAATCTCATGGAATTGATCAACAAAAAGACTACAATCATTGCTTGAAGTAGAATAACGTTATGTTTATTATAAACGCATTAATCTATACAAGTCTATACACATGAAATAAAACATTCACAAAGTTGTAACTTATGAAACACTAGTTCAAGGGCACATAAGATGCATTTTAAGTAGAAAGCAGCCAAAGAATAAAAAAAACATACAGTATGTGGACAGGTAATAGAACATTCTGCTTTATTTTTCTTCTTTAAAACAAAAGCAATCAGCCAAACACCCAGGATAAGTGTAACGTTAATATTAGTTATATTATTTATGATCATAAATTAATGATGAAACTTATCTTTGCGATCTGTCAAAAAGATACACCTGAGAACAAATAATAGGTTCAAAAGTCCAAATATTGCCTGTTATATACACCAAAGTTTAATTATACATCACGTTTTAACAACAGAGATGCAAGAGTTGAGATCCAACGGCAGATCCTAAGATGATCTGGCCGATATAAAGCTTCGCTCACCGGGAAGCTATTTGCGGAGCTGAAGTTTTTAAAGACGACCTATCCTTTTTACATTTAAAATAACTATATTCTTGCTTGAAAAACTATTAAAACATGATTGTGGCATAATTGATAAGTATTTTTTCAAATTTTGCAGATTTCCTGTGCAGCTTAACTTGTACAATGGTAACTTGTTTATGGTAAACAAATGTTTGGGAGAAGCGCATTTATTTGGAACTGTGATTAAAACTGACTGGAACTACCTTTGTGCGTTTCAATGAAAGTAATGCACACCCTCCAGCCAATCAGAATCAAGAATTTCAACAGACCATGGAATTAATAGTTATAATCCACTCCAGAGCACATCCATCCTGACATGAAGATGAACACACACTAAAAGAAGTAATTAGTTAAGTTTACTTAAAGTGAGTAAACCTGTGAGTAAATACTAGTCAACTTGTAAGTTACAACAGATTTCACCCAGAACTGAAAGTTATGTAATCATTTGCTCATCATTCATTTGTCACACACTGATTTGACTTTCTTTTTTCTGATAAAAAAAATAAAATAAATAATAATAATAATAATAATAATAATAATAATAATAATAATATATATATATATATATATATATATATATATATATATATATATATATATATATATATATATATATATATATATATATATAATTTTTTTTTTTTTTTTTTTTGAAGAAAGCTGGAAACCTGTAACCACTGACTTCCATAGTATTTGTTTTTCCTACTATGGAAGTCAATGGAAACAGGTTTCTAACATTTTTTTCAAAATAATCTTTGTGTTCAACAAAACTCAAAGATTCAGAACTACTTGAGGTTGAGAAAAAAGTTGATTTTCATTATTGGGTGAACAATCGTATCCCTCGTAGTCTATTCTTTTTTAAGTAAAGTAACTGATTGTGTTTTACAGTGCAGCAGCATAATATAATACAATCATTGCTCAGATGTGTCCAACATACATCCAACTTTTCTGCTTATTATTGGGATTAACAAGCCAACAAGTCATGATGACCTACAAATCAGAATCAAGTATTTCAGAGAGCCGTTCAACAACTGAAAATATTTGTAGGGCTAATGAAAGTATATGAATAATCTAACTGCAATGTGAAACCACTGACAGACTAGGTATAGATCTATAAACCTATTATTAAAAAATAAATAAATAAATATGATTACAATACAAAAGCCCTTGGCTGTATGAGCAGGTGTTCAACAGTAAAGAATCAATGATTATTTATGACTGTAGACTACATATTTTATAGACAAGTACTGAAGCGGGTTAATGGTCAAACGAAACTCCCTCTTCTCTCATTTATTACAAACATGAATTCTGCAGCAAGCTGTTCTGCCGCATCAGTAGTCTGCAAAAGGCACTGCATCGCCTATCAAAAACCCATTTCTGTCATTAAACGCTGACATATGACTGGGGGAACATTAGCTTGCTGTCAGTGATTTAATGAGAAGATGAAGCCTTTCAGGCACTACAATTGGACAAGCTCTAGGTTTGCAATGAACGCAAATATTGCTGGCTCTGTCAGTTCAGGTCGGTTTCAATTCTGCAAGGATGTATCTGGTTTACATCTGGTATCACAATGTTTTTTAATACTAGAACTGCCGGAGGTCGCTAAGTACGGGTAAATTTTACCCAGCACAAATTTTGTTTAGAAAGTGCTAAAAAAATACTATTCTGTTTTTTTGCCACTGTTAACAAAAAGTGTCAAAACTCTCGAAATAATTATTTCAGGATAACAAGATTATTTCAGGAGAACAACAACAGTAAAGTTTGAACATTCATGAGTAGGTTAAAATATCGAAATTTGAGCCATCATTCTCTGATGCATAATTTATTTCTCCAGACTCTCCATCATTCATTGCATTTTGTGTTTTTAATAGCTCTACCACCCGTCTTCTTTTAGTCATTGTGACTTTATTAATTTATTATAACCACTAATTCAGTGAATGAAATTGTAATTGTAATTTCAAACATAAGCAGTGCAAATACAAGCATTTTTTATAGTGGGTAAATTTGACCCACGCTGGCGCTTACAGGTATAAATGTCTCACTTTTTAATCTGTTGTTATCTAAACAGTTTTTAATATCTGGGAATTGTAAATATGGCAATTTTAGTAAAAGTCAATGACTGGGAGGCTTGAATGTTTTATTGAAGGTCTGTTATGTACATTTGAATAACAGTGATGAGTAAAATTGACCCCATGGCTGTTCTAGTGTTAATGAATGAGAGAGACACATTCTTTTTTACATCTAGTGTTTGAATCTGTTTGTCTTTTGTCCACTTTCCTGTTTTTAATAACACTTTCTGTAATGTTTAAGAATGAGGTAAGTAGGTGGAAGATAGGTGGACCACACAAAAGTCTACATTATGGAAGCAATCTGGACAGATGTGTTTGAAACGTGCTCTAAGAGGACAAAAGTGAATGTGACCAGGTGTAATCAGGCCCAAAGAACCTAATTGTCAATTTGAGATTTTTGATTATCGGTGTAGGGATGCATTTTACTCAGACTTAAATATGCCATGTAATAAAACAACAATAACTCTGGAATCTGAAGAAAAAGGCCCAGGATAAAATTTGACATATTCCTGCCCTCTTTCCTGAACTTTCCTTTCTCTCTGGTAATGATAAATCCTCAGGTGTGACAGGTAACAAGGTTTTGTTCAATATTTTTGATAATGTTTGATTAAATCCCAACAGATGAGTAAATCTTTAAGTTACTGGTTAACTTTGACAAAATAACCCTTCATTGCTTTTATAGGGTATTTAAAGAAAAGGACGAAATGTCTCAGGCTCGCAAGTCTGTATCCAGAAGAGCTCTCAAGCTCAACACTATGTATAATTTGGACTTTCATCTATACTCTTAGATTTATCTTTGAGTAATTGATGTTGTACATTTACTTCTGAATTGGCTTTTATTATTTGAATTCTGTAATTAGTAGGGATGCAACAATACAGTTAGCTTATGGTTCAATGCATACCTCGGTTTTTTAACACTGTTTTCGGTTCGGTTCGGTTCTGATGGCTTAACACATAAGTGTTTTTTTTTTTTTTGTTATTCTATGCTTAGGCAATAGGAACAGTAAGAAAGAGAAAAAAATAAAAACGATTTATTGCAATACTCCTTTATTTTACTTCAAAGCCAAGAAAGGTACACTAGTTCCTAGTGGATATGTTTGCTGGAAGGATTTAGTGAGGGATTGTTGTTTTATGGAGGTCTTTACCTTCTCTGCTATTCTGCCTTCAGACAGTGATATTGCTGGGTGATGGCCACGCAGATGTGCAGTCATGTTGGAAGTGTTTCCATTCGATTAGTCTATACCAGGGCTATTCAATTAGTTTGTCATGGGGGCCGGTTCATGAAAAGCATCCCAAATGAAGGGCCGGAGAGATATGACTTGCTATATGAGTGATAACACAACAGTAATATAAGAGCCCATATATGTTGTATTTTTGCTCCTTAAGACACCCACGTTGGCATTTTCTACATTAAAATGTTATTATATTGTATTTTGAAACTACATAATATCAGTGCATTGTACAATAGACTATTTTTTTTTTTTACAAACTTTCAAATGTTGTAATTCAGAGCACAACAAACGCAGTGCATTGCCGAAGTAGGCTTCTTCTACATTCAGACACATTCATATGTTATTTTTTGAACTGCATAACAATTAGGGATGCAACAATTATAGATTTTGGTTGTACGATTATATAGTCTGAAGAATAATCATGGTTTGACGGTCTTATGTAAATTCAAGCTTTATATTAGGTGAGCTATTTAGATGACCTGTTGTTGCCATCATGTGTTCATGCATACATAATCATCTTAATATTAATTCGTCTTCCATATCTTTTGTTTACACTGCACTGAAAGGCATGCAGAACTCTCACCGTGAGAAGTTTTCTACTTCGTGCGCCCGCAAAGACGCAATCGCGTTGCTCCGCTTGTGCGCGCATATTGTCATATATTCTTACATTAGAAACAACAAACTTGCAAGCGGAAAAGACGTGATATGGGAACGGCCGCTGCGTTAATCCGGTGTGCGTGGGTATTAGCCTCAGTGTACATACTTGGAACTTTAAACTAGGGCACAGTTGGCAACTTGGCATAACTTTGTTTAACTGCAGCAGTTTCGTTTTGTTCCATGCAACAGAAATGCGGCTTAGAGAAGCCTTTACGATTATTTGTGACGAATAAAAGGGCAGTTAATTGTGAAATCGGCTAATCGTTGCATCCCTATTGATGATATCAGTGCATAGTACAAAAGGCCTTTTCTACAAACATATCCAAATATTTTTGGCTGCCCATGGTATTCCCTGAATGTCAGGTGACTCACGCATTGCGCAGCTTGCAGCTTGTGCTGTATTGAACAGACGCACGTCACTTCATTACTGTACCGTTCCTACTATTCTCAACGAGCTGCGGGTGATGCCGCCGGCCCCTCCCCCGCCTCAGAGCACTGACAGGCGGCCCAGTCCTCGTACAGCAGTCTCTCCTACATGCAGCCTGACAGCAGATCACCCCTCTGCGTACCGACGACAAATGATTTAGCACCGGCAGTGTGAAGATATTTCCCTTGTACAGTCAAACCAATCTGCTTCTCCTTTATTTTAACAATTTGATTTGACCGTTTATTCTTTTCTTGTTCACAATCAGAGATGTTTTAAGTAAGAGTTTCAGAACTTGTCTGAGTTTATTACGTCTGAGAGATTACTGCAAATTCACTACTCATCTCTAATGATATACTGTATTCAAACAGCAATAAATTTAGTTAAATTGACATGCTTGCATAAAGTGTAGTGCAAATATAAATACCCCATTTATTTACCATGGGCTGTTAAACAGAAACGGTAGAACGTGCTGACGTCAGTAATAAGCAAATTAGCGTATGACGTAATCTAGCGACTTTTAGCGACTTTTCGTTGAAAATAGTTGGCAACAGTGTGTAGACTTACAGGCACACACAAACAGTCAATTCGGAGAGAAATGGATGAATATTGTATTGAGAATATTGAATATTGTATTGTATCGAACGGTTGAATATTGTATTGAGAATTGTGGCATCTCTAGTAATTAGCATGATACACTTTTACCTAGAAAATAAATGTTAACCTTTTTGATTAATTCTGGAGTCTTCTGAATTCATTGTATCCAGTATATTATGCGGAGTTTGCGCTACCGCTATATTGTGACATGATTTTCTAGATTTTAGGCGCATTAGACTGTATGGAGCAGGAGGCACGGCAGCATGAAGACCTTTTAATCGTTTAATCACTGATATTAGCAAGTTGTATGGAAATGTCTAAATTAACTACTCTTTTAGTACGAGTGAGCAGGAGGCAACCAGAGACTAATTGGGTATAAGTTAACTCCACATCCTCTGACTATAGGACCATTGTTTCCTTTACAAATATTATAGTGAACATTACATATTCTATTCTAAAACATAAAATCACTTACAAAACACGTATTCTAATATTATATATAAAGCATACAAAAATAAATAAATAATGAGGCTATTTATTAAGAAATGAAATTTTATATTTATTATTTATTAGGAAATGAAAAAAATCCTAGTAATGATGATGATGACAATGATTATTATTATTATTATTATTATTATTAAGTAGGATTTTTTTGACACATGCAATTCACAATTTGACACATGCAAACCACTGCAGAAATGTTCTAACCAACAGGCCCATGCCATATACAGTACAGATACTTAATAAATAACCTACTACAAATTAAAAGCAGGGCAACCCAGTGGCGCAGTAGGTAGTGCTGTTGCCTCACAGCAAGAACGTCGCTGGGTTGCAGGTTCGAACCTCGGCTGGGCTGGGTCAGTTGGCGTTTCTGTGTGGAGTTTGCATGTTCTCCCTGGGTTCGCGTGGGTTTCCTCCGGGTGCTCCGGTTTCCCCCACAGTCCAAAGACATGCAGTACAGGTGAATTGGGTAAGCTAAATTGTCCATAGTGTATGAGTGTGAATGTGTGTGTGGAAGTTCCCAGAGATGGGTTGCGGCTGGAAGGGCATCCGCTGCGTAAAATCGTGCTGGATAAGTTGGCGGTTCATTCCGCTGTGGCGACCCCGCAAGGGACAAAGCCGACAAGAAAATGAATGAATGAATGAAATTAAAAGCATTAAAGTATGCTGTTTTTTGCTTTCACAAGCTTTGGAGACCTAACAAATTTCACTTTTAAATAATAGGTCACCTATAGACCAATTACCAACCCACGTCACACATGACGTCACACGGGTCCCCGGTTGCAGAAAAAGAACAGCTGCAATAGCAAACATATCGTGTTTTGTGGTAGGATGCCAAATTTGAATAGAAAAAAAATAGAAAACTTTACTTTTACCATACACCACACTGCTTTTAATGCCGACTGCAGACGTCTTTGGCTAAAAGGGAGCTGAATGAAGAGACAACCTAATTAGAAATGCTGGACTCTGCAGTTTTCATGTTATATCGGATTTCGGCAAAACAGTTACATATGGTTAATTAAACTGCGAACACTGAATGCTAAGAATAAAACGTGAAAGTGTAAGTTATTAAAGTTGGTTTTATATTCACACATTCATTCAGTGACAACTTGTGACACACTCCCTATATTGTTAACCACGGCACTTTGAATATTCGCTCTGAAATAACCTGCAAGTGTGACTTGAAAACAACATTAACACTGCTTATTTGACTTTGAACAATGTTGTACTTTGATAGTCATTGGCTGCTAATATGATTTCGTTATTTAGAGTTTGCAAATAATACGTTTATGAAATTATATTATTAAGGAGAAAGTCCGAATGTGCGAATATAAAACCAACTTTACCTTTAAGTGTAAATTCACATACCCTGCCGTAAGTTTAGGTGTAGTTCGCTGTCAGAATACAGTTGTTCTGCTTTTTGATGATCACCCTGGCCTTGTATAATGTTAGCTCTTTCTTTTTTTCCCTTGTCTTTGGCTCGGCAGAACCTCGGTTTTTAGTACTACATAGTTTTGAATCTGGTAATCAGGGAACATTATTTCTTGCACATGACCACACAGAACACAATTGTTGGCATCCAAACACTTGTAGGCCTTTAACTTCTCTCGTAAAATCCCTTGGAGCTTCAATGAGATTGTATATTTCAGGCTGGATGCTTGGTCATTTCGTCTTATTCAATATCCATTGGGAGGGTGCTATCGCAAATGGACCTGTCAGATGAACGCCGCTCACTTTAACGTTAATTTGACTAAATCACTGTGCTTATCACTGGGTGACAAGCTGTTATAATACGCTGAAAGCATTATGTAAATAATATATATAATATGTAATCAATCTAACTTGTTTCTAAGACAACAACAAACTCTGAACCGCATCGGATGTCATTCCCTTGCTGTGAATGGTAGCGCTCCCGGTTTTTTTCTGCCACCTCCCTGCATGCGCATCCTGAATGTTTACAAACATAGTAATTGGTCTATAGGTTTCGTCATGAGCCACGGCTGTGTTCAAAATGACATCAATGTTTTCAAAGTGCACTGCGAAGGGAGCACAACTGTAAACATGAAGATCGCTAAAACTGAACTGTAAAAATACTTTGAAAGCAAATTACACCTAAGAGAGATGACTTTAATGCTTTAATGCTTTTTTAATCATTCCAAGTTTAAATGTCAAAATGTTCTAAACGAATACAGCATATGGGGGATAACTGGGAATTGAACACAGCCAGGAACTATGTTTCTAACTACAGCTCTAGAGGTGTAGTCGCAAGCATACAAGTTTGTAACACAGTTTGTAAATGTTCATTGGAACGATGGATTTGGGAAACGCCAAATCAACGAACTTTGTTTGTAACGACGCAACTTGCGACTTTAGTTGGCTAACCATAGTTTTCGGAAATGCACTCATAGTCGGCTAAAGTATATAGTGTGCCCTCTGGTGGATTTACGTGAGAAACGAGAGAAATTTTGCACGAGAGAAATTTTAGATAGTACACAGCGGCCTCCGGTGGATTTGCTAAAACAAAAAACTGCGAGCAGATGTACCTCCGGTTAAGTATTTCGCTGTGCCCAAAAATGTAGAACTGGGTACATATCCGCAATGAGCCTGGGTTGGAAAAATGATAAAAACTGCTATGTTGAAATACTTGTATCTTGCAAAATAACTAGTAAAATTATGTATTGACATCATATTACACCTAAAACAAAATAAGTTAATTATTAAAGAATTAAAAAGCAATTGAAAAGCATTAAAATGTTACAGGAGGGCAAATAATTTTGTCTTCAACAACTGTGTTGTTCACATGCTGCTGTAGTGAGTATGTATCAAAATCAAAATTCAGGATCACAGTGCAGCAAATCACCTGCAGCTACAGTGCAGCTGTGTTGACCAGGGCAGTGTGTCACAGCACCCACAATGTGTCACATATCCGACTTCTGCCTATGGGCTTGTAAAGCCAAAGACCCAGCCAAGTCTCCCTTCTAATGTAACTACACATTATCGGCAACAACACATTAAATGAGCCCAAGATCATCAGGTTTGGACTGTGAAAAATTGGAAGAAAATGTGTCTGGTGTGATGAATCAAGATTTCTGATGCACCACGTCAATGTCTATTTGCAAATACAGTGATTACCAGCAGAGGCACCTGATCCACTGTTGGACAACACAGGCAGGTGACACTATATTTGTGGCTGCACGTTTTCTTGAGACATTAAAGCATCCTCATCCCGACAGCACAATCTCTGACAGCTGTCAGGTGTCTGAAAATTGCTGTGGACCAAGTGCACCTATTCATGGCAACAGGATAACGTGCCAAACCACACTGCCAGAAACAACTAAGAATGCTTTGAGAAACCAGTGGAGAATTTCTGTTAATGTCTTGGCCTCCAAAATAACCTGACATAAACCCAATTAAACACTCATGGTTCAATTTGGAAAAGCAGGTTCACATTGCATCACTACCACCCTGCAATGAACAGGAACCACACAAAAAAATATTAATTGGATTTACCACATTTTTTAGGTAACTGGTTGAACAAAATATAAATGGGCTGCATTTAAGCAAAAAATTTTATTTAATAATGTTCAAATTTAATTTGTTTGTTTAAATTAGTAAATCCAATGAGTCATTTTATCCAATGTAGAGGATCTGCTAGTGAGATATCACCACCTCACCAAACTAAAATCTGTAGTGTACTGGAATTCCTACAGGTTATTAAGAATGTGGTCGTAACCAGGGCTTGACATTAACTTTTTTGATCACCAGCCACTGTGGCTAGTAGTTTTCCAACATTACTAGCCACTCGCCATTTTCAGTAGCCACAATTGTATTGTTGGGAAAATATATTTTATACACATAAATATGACTTTGACATGCTAAAATTACTTAATTTAGATTTTGCGTTATCTCCACATGCCTAATTCATTTCACTTTTTGTGTGTCGTGTATGAGCTTGCTAAATGTTCATCAGCAAATGGGTCATGGTTTCATAGTATTACAGTTAATTTTATTTCACATAATTTTCAGAGCTCAAAATGAAGGATTTACCAAATTTATCTCTGACCACACCAAACATGACCAATTAATTATTTTCTAGCCACAAATTTTGAATGTGTCAAAACAAGTAAAATATAGCTGTTTACTATACTTTTTATTTAACAAAACATGTGCACAGTAATCTGTCCTGCTAAAGGTCCCAGATCACCAGTTTACTACACATAAATGGGAAGTAATCTCCCATTAAAGCAATGTTATTGTAAAAAATGATAATTAAATCACATTACGCAAAATAAAGGAGGTAAAAAAACATCCCGTGTGATAATGAAAGGATCATAACGCACACGGTTAACGTTAGACCCATAAAAAAATCTGTTCTATAATGGTGAAAGTGAAAGCAACCGGTGCTGCTTACAAAAATACAAATCTGGAGCTCTTGAAAGCAACAAGACTGAGGGTGCATGTTCATCACTTTTTGTCTAGTGTATTTGAAAGAGAACTGATCACATCAGCTGTGTTTCTAGACACAGTTGCTTCACGCAAGGAAATGAGAGTGCGCTGTTTTAAACAGTCGCGCGCATCACCTCAGCTGTTAGCGCGAGTGATCATCCTTTCATTCGGTATTCATCTGCCTTTTTATTGCTCACGTGAACGCAATTATTTTTGTCAGTCGTGTTGCTTTTCAATTCTAAGATCGCCTTTGCATGCATATTGGACCATCCTTACTGTCGAACCCTGCTTTTATGAATTATTATCCGGGAAAATTATTTTCAACCAGCCAAAGTGGCTAGTGGGAGTGTCTGTCTTACCCGCCACCACTGAAATCTACCCGCATTTGGCGGGTGTTAATGTAAAGCCCTGGTCGTAACGTAATGGCACATACATTTCAAACATGTTCCATTCATTTCCCTTGAACTGGACTGATATGCAACATATGTATAATATACAGCAAACTTAATACAGTATTTATGTAAAATGCCTAAATGTGACAGGGAACATTTGACTCCGTAACTAGCTGTTGTTCAACTGATGGTTAAAGGTATAAACCACTAACAAGGTTGACAATAACATTGCAGAGTTGCAATGTTTTTGAAGTGTTTCAGTCAGGTTTCAGGCCTCATCACAGTACAGAAACCGCATTAGTGAAAATAACCAATGATTTACTCTTAGCTGCTGACCAAGGGTGCATCTCGTTATTAGTATTGCGGGATTTTAGTGCTGCATTTGACACCATTCACCACAATATCCTCATAGACTGCTTAAATTCTACAGGTGTCCAGGGACAAGCTCTACAATGGTTTAAGTCATACTTAGCTGACCGTTACCAGTTAGTGAATATTAATGGACAGCTTTCACAAGTCAGGCCAGTAAAGCATGAGGTGCCTCAAAGATCAGTTCTAGGCCCTTTGCAGTTTACAATATACATGCTACCCCTGGGAGACATTATTAGAAGACATGGGATCAGCTTCCACTGCTATGCAGATGATACTCAATTATAGATTTCAACTAAACCTGATGAGACGTCTGAATTGTTTAAGCTAACTGAGTGTATTAAAGATGTTAAAAACTGGATGACCAACAATTTTCTTCTCTTAAACTCAGACAAAACAGAATTATTACTTATCGGGGCTAAATCCTGTACACAGCAGATCTCACAACTCAACCTACAATTAGAGGGATACAAAGTTAGCATTAGCTCTACTATAAAAGATCTGGGTGTCATATTAGACAGCAATTTAACTTTGAAAATCATATATCCCATGTCACAAAAACTGCCTTCTTTCATCTGAGAAATATCGCTATGTTCCAAAGTATGCTATCTATCTCAGATGCAAAAAAAGCTAGTTCATGCTTTTATGACTTCTAGGCTGGATTACTGTAATGCTATGTTCGCTGGCTGCCCAGCATCCTCTATTAACAAACTTCAGCTAGTACAAAATGCAGCTGCCAGAGTTTTTCAGAGTTCTGCTCCACGCATCTCATTTATATACACTATGAACAGCAGCTACACTAATTATTCTCTTTATTCTCTTTTTCCACCTGGGGATACTCATCCCGAGGCCCCAGAGATTATGCAGTGCCACTGATGCGATCCAAGACCTGTGAAGAGATGATCCCATGGTTTCCACAATCCCGGACCAGGCCGTATCCTGAGCAGCTGCTGTGGTGGTCATGGAGGAGTAGAGAGCGTGCGTCTGATTCCTGTGACACTCCAGGGACAGCAGAGTCTTTGCTGACGTCCAGCGTTCTTTAGCGCCTAGACTGCAGCTCTGCACAAGACGTTTGGCCATAGGAGAAATAGTCGGGCCCAACTGAGCCTGGTTTCTCTCGAGGTTTTTAATCCTTCACTTTTGCCGGTTGGTGAAGTTTTTTCAGTGACGGTTGGGTCCCATGCCTCCTGTTTAAAATCGTACATTTTCGTTCTTTATACGAATTAAACTAAACTGACAAAACAAAAAATAATAATTATTTTATATTTATTATACGTTTATTTAACTTAATGTGTAATGTGATGGGGATGCTGACAACAGAGGTGCGTATGCAAATGCAGGGTTGGTCAGAAGGGTCAGGCAAGAAACAGTCAACACAGAGGCAAACAGATGTATACAGGAAATCCAGAGTCGTGGTCAGTAAACAGGCGGATGGTCAAAAGGCAGGCAGCAGACAGGAATAAACAATACAACAAAGCAAGTGCCTAACACAGCAAGGCAAGGCAAACGCGTCGTAAAGTACACAAACAGATAAACAAGACTTAGCACTGATGCCTGTGTGTGTGTGTGTGTGTGTGTGTGTGTGTGTGTGTGTGTGTGTGTGTGTGTGTGTGTGTGTGTGTGTGTGTGACTGGATATATAGTTCTTTAGAGTGGTCCGCATGTATACCATCTGCAAGGATTAGATCGCTAGTGATTGTGACTTAATGGAGTAAACCAGTGCTTAATTTGTAAATTGCAAGGTCCTGAAACTGATCAGGGTGACGAATCCAGAATGTTACCAGAGGAGGGTGAGGTTGTCGCAGACGAAAATAAAAGTATGTGAGGATGGGGATTGGTAAAATGAGGTGCCGGATCAGATTTCAGAGGTGCTGGATCCGGATCCGGCTTGTTCCAGCACAAATTAAGCCCTGGAGTACAGATACAAAAAAAAAAAAGAAAAAGAAATTTACCTAATTATTTCATGATAATTGAAGCTTGATATAGGTTTCAGAACACAGAGATGGACAATAATAGGAAAAGTGTGGGTCTTTAAGTTGATATTTTAAACAAAAAAGACCCTGAAAACTGTTCACATATAAATATTATTTTTAGATATAACTTGATATATTTTTTTTTGTATTTAAAAACAAAGAATAAACTCAATGACACAGAAGGAACTCAAACTATACATACAGTACACAAAATATAAGTGTATTTTAATTTTAAGGAAAAATCTAATCAACTCATTCATCACACAATCCCAAGTGGTCCATTCCTTGCCTGTGTCTGGCGTGTGATAAGAATTTGTGTTGTGATCTGTTGCCTCCCATGCGAACGCATTGATCTCCGGCCCCGCGGTTTTGTGACAGGATTGATTTCTCTGCTGTTTTAGTCACGGCCGCGCATGGGATGGCTCTAAGAAAAGGTGAGCATAGATCTCTGTTATTGTTTCAAATCTTTGAGGATATTCCATCAAATTATGACAGACTTTCTCCAAGCGTGCTAATGCATTTTATATCACCAGACAGTTCACTGACCAATGAGATTAAATGTCAGTGGTGTCCACTACAGGCTGAGAGGACTTAATTTCACATAGTGAAGATTAGAAACTCAGTTATGGTTCAATTGAGGAAAACTGTGAGGCTGAGAGGCCAATCATGGAAAAATACACCGTTTATCCTTTCTTTTCTTGCACCACAGAATTTAGAAAATGCCAAGAGAAGAATGGCAGAGACGTCACATTGAAACTCATTTCCTAGGAATAAGACTGTGCTAATGAAATAGAAAATTGTATTTTTTTGCATATAGGATCTGCTTGCTGAAACTGCGACCTGGCCTCAGACAAGTAATTGAAAATGAATGGATTTTATATTTTTATTTTTTGCATGCGTGTACATTTTTTAAAAACTGTTATGCAGCTCTTTCTTTAGACAGACCTATATATATATATATATATATATATATATATATATATATATATATATATATATATATATATTGACATGATAGCATCATGCAGTTGCTGCAGATTTGTCGGCTGCACATCCATAATGTGAATCTCCCGTTCAACCACATCCCAAAGGTGCTCTATTGGATTGAGTCTGGTGACTGTGGAGGCCATTTGAGTACAGTGAACTCATTGTCATGTTCAAGAAACCAGTCAGAGATGATTTGCGCACGCCCAGTCACGCGGCTAGTGATTCCCTTAAGATAAGAGCAATTACAATAAAAAATATCTGAGTCTTCTCACATTGTTTCTTTAGGCTGCCCCACAACATTCTTCCTTGATGGGGGAACATTAGCCAGTGGGGGATTGTCTTTCATCTCTCCATGGTGTGAATTGCAGAAATATTCATGGCCATTGTCACAGAACACATACAACAATGCTGACCACAAAACTGACTTTACAAAATGTAAATCATTGTAATGTTTTCTTTGAATAAGAGAACAATCCTTTTCACATAAATGGGAAAGAAGGCAACAAAGTGGCTCAGTGGTTAGCACTGTTGCCTCATAGCAAGAAGGTCACTGGTTAGAGTCCCGACTGGGTCAGTTGACATTTCTGTGTGGAGTTCACATGCTTCCCCACAGTGTTCACGTGGGTTTACTCCTGGTGCTCCGGTTTCCCCCACAGTCCAAAGACATGCAGTATAGGTGAATTGAATAAACTAAATTGGCCGTAGCGTATGTGTGTGAAGGAGTGTTTAAGCATGTTTTCCAGTACTGGGTTGCAGCTGGAAGGGCTTTCGCTGTGTAAAACATATGCTGGATAAGTTGTTGGTTCATTCCGCTGTGGCAACCCCTGATGAATAAAGGGAAGACGAATGAATGAACGAATAATTGTGAAGTAAATATTTTAGCATACAAGGCTGGTTACTCAAAATTCTTCTTCAAGCCTATTCAGTGTGGGTTTTGGACCTCATTTCAGCAATATTAAATTAAATGCGGTATAACTTGGTCATTGTGACAAATGTGGTGGTATAAAGTGAAATGATTTTAATATAGTGATAAAATCAGTCAATCTGTTAATCTATTTTGGGGAAAAGGAAGACAAATATGGTCATAAAGATAATTTCAGAATTTATAAATGAGAACATTTTCTGTAGAATTTTTTAACTTACCTAAGCCACATACCTACTATGTAGATATCAATTTATCATACTGAATTTATTAAATGCCTTTAAATCATAAAATATTGATACTTTTAACGTCATAGTTAAAACCAATGTCATAAAACGTCATAACCAAACTTACTCAAACACAAAAGTTGTGTACAAATTGCATTATCTGATGCCTTGGGAGTAAAAAAACAGATTGGTGTTGAAACAAAATAACAGCTTACAGCTTTGCAATGACATGAGGATGAGCAAAAGTGCCTTTTATTTCATTTTAAGGATGAACGCTTCCTTTAATGTTTGATTGCCGGAGTGTCATCCAACGTGTCAATCATTGGCAGAGAGCAGGAGGGAAGGAGAAACAGATGAAAGCATGACTCCAGAAACAACAAATGACTATGATTCTGGCATTTGTGTGTCATTCTTCTCACCAGCCATCTGTTGTTTGATTGTAGTGAATGCTCACCGCTCTGCATGTGTGCTGGGCTGGACTGCTGTTCTCAGATCAGGCCAGACCACTACATAAAATGAACATGTTTAAAAGACAGACGCATCCCAAATCTCCTGATCCCCCCCTTTATCCAGTCAGATAGGGTTTTTCTGCTCTCTATCCATCTGTTTCATGTATACGCGCACACACACAAACATATTCATCATGTCTTTGTTCTTTATATTTCACCCATGTTGTTGTGTGCTCTTTATCTTCCTTCACTATATATTCCATCTTCAGCTCATTTCCACAGCTCTGCGATCTACTCATTCTGACATAATCTGGCATTCTGCATTTCTCTCGACATCTTCTTTCTGTCCATTCCTTTGACCATTGCTAAACTCTGAAGAGACACCACTGAGAGATGAAATAGTTATCTTGAAATGAAACTGAAGTATCACAAAAATATTTCCTGTGGAATGAAGTTTATCGTTTATCACTCACAGTATAATAGTATTATGTTATGCTTCATTTTAAAGCTATGATAAAGTGCCTTCCAATACTCCAGAGACAACAATAATTGAGAAATTGTTCATAAAAACTGCTGGTGCTATTGAAATTACAGCCTAATTTAATGCAGCTTTCCCAAAGGAATAAATCCACCTTCAAAAAAAATCCAATCCAAATCCTCTAACAGATTGTTAGGCTGCGTTAATTAGGGCATCCGGAGCCGGGAACACTTCCCAAAAAAACAATATTTGAATGGCATCTTTGCTTATTTTAGTCTGTTTTTCATTACCCCGAGGTCTCCATAATCCTGGACCAGGCCATATCCTGAACAGATGCTGTGGTGGTGAAGGAGAAGTGGAGAGCATGAGACTGATTCCTGAAAGACCTCAGTGACAGACAAGTCTTCGCATTGATCCCTTGGGCCAGCCTGAACACCCGCCGGTGACCTAGTCACACCTGCAGCTTCTCCAAGATGGACGCCCAGCGTTCTCCAGCAAATGCTGCCTAGACTGCAGCTTTTGTTCTTTTTTTTCTACTTCGTCAATTGGTGAAGTTTTTGTTCCTCGCCACTGGATTGCTTGGTTTGGGACTTGTGGAGCTTCGCATGGATGAATTTGCTCTTCATTGTTTGGACTTTCAGCAGTGAAAATTAAACCACACTGAACTGAACTAAACTGAACTGAAACTCTGAAACCTGGACTGACACGGTTTTAATTTACCAGTACTTCTATGTTAAGCTGCTTTGACACAATCTACATTGTAAAAGTGCTATAGAAATAAAGATATAAATAAAAGACAGAGATAAATTTAATTGAAAAAGGCACTAAAATGTTAATTCTGTTTTTAATGTCTCACCCTCATGTTGCTCTAGAACCACAGAGACCTTCATTTAACTTCAGAACACAAATTAAGATATTTTAGATTAAATCCGTTCTCTGACCCTACAAAATCAAAATCAATACATTAGTTAAGACTTTAAGGACCAATTCTCACTATTACCTAGTTGCTAAGTTATTGAGATATTGGCTGCTTATTAGTACTTATAAAAGCACATATTCTGTATGATCGTATTCTACATCTCTATTCCTACCCAATACCTGAATTACCTTAACTATTAATTGAACCTTGAACCTTAAAATAAAGTGACCAAAAATTCTTTCCAAATAGTACTATTCAGTTATTTGCTGGAGTTGTATTGATACAATATATATTGAAGAAAACAAAATACAGCAACGTCAGGTTTTTCCAATATCATGCAGCACTACCATAGACAGACACAAGATGCTCAACATCCAGAAACTGAGCTGAAAACATTGACAAAACATTACATGTGACTTCAGTGGTTCAACTGTAATCCTACAATTTTAATCATTTTGTGTACCAAAAAAACCTGTAAAAACAACTTTGCTTGTCAATGTCTTCTCTTCCTCATCAGGTCAGGGTGCGTGTTTACTCTGAGCATTTTCTATTAGAGTAGAAAACCCAGTTATAATATAATGGAGGTGTGAAGCTTGGTGTGTTAGGGAGCTCTAAGGTAAAATAGTTTTTTTTTTTTTTTAAATTACAAGACAAATTAGGAATTAAATGGGTAAACTACACTCTAAAACATGCTGGGTATCAAATATTAACTAATCCGACATTGGGTTATGGCAACCCAGTATGTTTTAGAGCGAAACCCAGCATGTTTTAGAGTGGTGTTTCTCAACCACGTTCCTGGAGGACCACCAGTTCTACACATTTTCCATAGCTGCGTCCCAAATGGCACACTACACTATGCACTTACTCATGCATAGCATATGTATGTAGTGTCATCAAAAATGGAACACTAATGCTTTTTTTACTAAGTGGAAATTCAAACCATTTCCCAGATGACGTTTGGCAGTTGCCAAATTAATGAAATAAATGACCAAACTACCAAATAATACCTGCCATGAGTATAATCACATTCACCATCGGGAGGCGCTATAATTACTCTCGTAGGAGAATTTTGCATTCACAATCCAAAAGTTATGCCCCTTTTGCTATGTGAGCAAAGCTACGGTCGTTGAGTGCATGATATATCCATCATTCCACACTTCATTTTACCAGTTGAAAAAGTGCATCATCATTGGTATTTAAAGTGCACTTATTCTTTTTAGAATTTCAGTGTGAATAGTTGTAGTAGTTGAAGTAGTGGTTGTAGATGTCGTTGGTGTAGTAGTATCAGAAGAGGTAGATGTTGTTAGTTTCTATGTTTTTTTGTGTAAGCAAGTATATTTTACAGTAAATTAGAAATACTCAAAAAATGTCTCTGTCAATGTTTTGTAAACGATTTTATTTGATTACCAAAGTCACACAATTGGCAATTCACATCAGTCATCCATAACGACACTTTTTTCCTCATAAATGCAAAATATTAAATAAAATAAAATCAATCATGTTTGTTCTACAGTCAGCCAACACTTATCCTGTTGATTAGCATTATTTTTTGGGGGTTGTGCATTTTAATTCACAGAATTTCTACAAAGCATGTTGTATACTGTAAACTCGCAGGTTTTTTTTTGTCACATCCATAACGCATATACATACACGCATACATACAAACTTTTTTTTTCCTTATGCATGTACTCCTGACCCTGTCCACCTAGTCTTTACATGCACACACACACACACACACACACCACACACACAACACACACACACACACCACACACCACACACACACACACACACACACACACACACACACACACACATATACACGCATCTGCCAGTATCTTGTATTGTTGTTGTTTTTTCATGTTTTTGTTGTTGTTTTCTTTCTTTGTATGTGAGCCCATTTTGTGTACTTCTTGCATATTCTAATAAAAAAAAAAAGAAAAAAAATTCATTGTGAATGCACTACTTACACTATTTATACTATAAAGTAGCGTAGAATAAGGGACACACCTCATGTCTCCTTGACCAAACACACCTGATTCAGATCATCAGCTAGTTAGCGAGACTGAAAGACCTGTATATGGTGGTGACAGAGAAAAAGAGACATCCAAAACA
Source organism: Danio kyathit (assembly GCA_903798195.1). Taxonomy (NCBI): domain Eukaryota; kingdom Metazoa; phylum Chordata; class Actinopteri; order Cypriniformes; family Danionidae; genus Danio; species Danio kyathit. The sequence goes on from LR812527.1 coordinate 14,315,778, forward strand.
TGCAGTGTTGGTGGTCCTCCAGGAAAATGTGGTTGAGAAACACTGTTTTAGACCTCTAGTTAACCATTCTAAGCCCAAGTTTTCTTGTAATTTAAAATATGGATTCGATTTTAAATCACACTTTTTAAACCAGCCAGTTAGGCTTCTCCATATTTGAGCCAACAATGGGTTATAACAACATTTTGTACAGCTTAGATGTCAATAGCCACAAATTTATACATGTGAGAATATAGCTTGAATGAATAGATTTTCTTTTTATGATTTTGACATTATTGTACACTCATTCCATCTGCCTTACACATGATATAGTATATAGATTTCTTTTTATATGTCATCAAATCAAAGACAGGCTCTCAGGAGTGCCTGTAATCATTGAATCCTTTGATTTTTCCAGCAAAAAAACAATCCTTCACATTAAAATAATTATTCTACAGGCTTTAATGAAGTATCTAATATATCAGTAATGTCCTGATTTGTAAGCTCCATTGCAAACTGTCCACATGTGACAAATAAAAACTATTTATATATGTCAATAGTCCCCTTTAAAACCATACCAACTTTTAAACAGTAGCATGCAAGTGTGTATTAGATGTTTACTGCGCTCTCTTTGCTAGAAGAGTAAACAAATGAAGTTGCCATAACTGTGTACATGTATGTGGGTGTGGGTGTTTGTGGGGGGCTTCTGCTTCATGCCAGTCTGTATGCAATCACTGATCCAGGATACTTCTGCCAATCTGCTCTGCGCACCTGCCCATAACTTGCATACCGTTCCAAAGCCCAAAGAGGCCTGCCAGCTGCTCCCAGAGCTCTGACACACACACACAAACATCTTCATCCAAATACAACTAAATTAGCATTCTATAAATAAAATTTAAGTCACTTACACTGAAAAAGAAAACTATTTTAGTCACATTCATTCAATGACAATGGAAACTGAACTTCAACTCTGAAAACTGGACTGATGTGGTGTTCAATTTACTCAAACTGCTTTGACACAATCTACACTGTAAAAGTGCTATAGGAATAAAGATGAATTAAATTAAATGTATTACTTGCAGTGTTTTTGCAATTATTTAATATATTCAAAAGATAATACTGATTAAATATAATTTCCTAACCTTATTCAAGTGAATCTAGCAGCTAACTGGACCATATAAATGCCTGAAGGTTATGCCAATAGTCAAAGGTCTGTCTATGAAAATCTATTTAATCTTAGGTTACTCCAGAAAGTCTCTTTCTAAAATGTGTCTGGGGCCAAATTGGACCAATTTGTAAAGTGTAGAGTATGTCATTCTGGATAGAAGTGTCTCTTAATGTAACTAATTTCACTCCTGACACAAGCATGACCGTCTGCAGGTCTCTCTGCATGTCCAGACGGGCCCAGACGTCAGTCCTGACACTGTTCCCCAGCCAAGACAGTCCCCAATTATAGCCTGGAATGGGAAACAGAGTAAGCAAGACCACCTCTTGCCTGCCAGAAACAGATGAACCGTGAGACCATCCTCTCAAAAATTCTGGAGGAGCAGAAATCTGTATTTTTAACATTCTTCTCTGATACACATCTTTCATCTTCTCTCTCTAAAAGAGATTCTCCCCCAGAAATGAATAATTTATTCACACTCATGTGATAAATGAGATACTTTGAAGTATGTTTGGAGAAAAAAACTAATTTGCAGCCTATCAAGTGTCATTCAATGGACAAATGCATGCAAATAAATTGAATACATTAATAATTAATAGTAATGATGGAGATCAGGTTGCTTATATCACAACAGTATATATATATATATATATATATATATATATATATATATATATATATATATATATACGTGAAGTTTTTATGTAAATTAAATAACTGATTGCAGTTATGGTTCTGACGTATTTTGCAATTTTCAAAAAGCACCTTTTTTTGGTTTATTTTGGTATATTCTCCAAGCAGGTTTTGCGATTTTGCAAACGCTAAATCCAACACAAAAATCAACAAAAAGTCGAAATTTTCTGCGATCCTGCAAAGTTCTTAATTTAAATGGTAAATAATCGCAAAAACTGTAAATAATCTCATAAAACATCCAATTCCCAACGATAATAAAATTATATTTTATTCAGTTTCCAATTATTGTTTTACATTACTTCTACACGCTGCATATGCAGTCTACGTGATGTATTTGAGTGTCTCTCAAAAAATGACGTCTTATCTGCTTCCTCACAATCCTGACATTACATGGAAGTGAGGGGGAGTGTTTTCCAGCCTATGCAGTGTGGGGAGTCAACGGATCTTTCCAGAACAGAACAAATCACACACCATAAGATTGAATGGTTCCAACATGTCTGTGTTAAGAGTATGGAATGACTTACCTGTTTGTGTTGTCATTGTGTGTTTGGAGCACGTGGTTTTGTTTTGACAACGGGCCATGTGCTTCCTTGTCCGCGTGTTTTGTTTTCCCCGCCTTGGAAATCTGTTAATCAATTAGCAATTCTCCCCTTCACCTGTTTGCATGATTTCTCCCCTATTTAGTCCTCTCTCATCTCTTGTCTTTCGTCAGTCCGTTTTGCATGCTCGTGAGTCTTGTGTCTAGATCCAGCTGTGAGTAAAACTGTCTTGTCGTGTCCTGTTTCCTCAGACTCCAAGCACCAGTTTGTTTTGGTTTCGTTTTTGCTCTCCCTCCTTTGTTTTGCTACTTTGTCCTGACTTCCATCATCCCGCTCCCTGTGGTCCGGTCTGGCTGCCCAGTTCACGCTACAATATCTCTGTCCATGGCGAAACGCTCACCAGTGCCCGAACGGCTCTTCTTTTGCTCTGCTGGAGTGTTTTGATATCGCTCTTTCGCCACCTGGTGGAGAAGCACGAACTCACCAGTGCCCGAACGGCTCTTCTTCTGCCTGCCCTGTAAAGCGTATGGTAGCGCTTTTCTGCCACCTGGTGGTAGAGTCTGGAACTGCGCCAAATTCTGAGTTCTGCTTTTTTTTGAGTTTTTGAACTTGCCTCTTTAAGGAAATTTGTGTTTTGAGAAGAATAAATTTGGTGTTTCACCTGCAAATTGAATCTGTCATTTTTACCCTGACAGAACGGACTGACCATAATATGGATTCAGCAGGTGCAGAGCATGTGAGAAACGCGGTTGCGCAGCAGGGCATTCTCCTTGGCCAGCACGCTACGCAGTTAAATGCAGCCTCGCAGGAGGTAGAGATGTTAAGGGCCCAAGTAATCGGGCTTAATACTCAAATTCAAGAACTTCATGAGAATGCCCGGGGTGGCAGACAGACGGATATTCCTCATCTTGAACCTGAACCTCACGCTAACAACCCACCACCCTATGATGGGGATCCTAGTTCTTGCCGGGCATTCCTCTCTCAGTGTACTCTTGTGTTTGCTCTACAGCCCCGTCGCTATGTTACTGAGGAGTCCTGGGTGGCGTTTGTAATCACCCTTCTGAAGGGCAGGGCCCGTGATTGGGCAACAGCAGTGTGGGATGCCCGTGCCCCTTTCTGTGCCACATTTGAAGACTTTCGTGCTGAAATGACCAAACTGTTTGACCGATCAGCTCAGGGAGATGAAGCAGCCTCTCAACTGGCCCAGCTGAGTCAGGGAGGACGCTCTGTCACTGATTATTCTGTTCTGTTTAGAACCCTGGCAGCTGCCTGTGCATGGAACGAGGCAGCTCTCCGTGCCAGATTTAGAGACGGCCTGGATGATAAAATACAAGATGAGATTGCCACCCATGATCTTCCCTAAGACTTTGATGCCCTGGTGGATCTGGCCCTTCGTGTGGAGACCCGATTGCATCGCCGTCAGCATAGACTAATCCCTGGTGTCTCATGGATAAAGGGCTCTTCAAGTGTTCTCCGCACCCCATCACCCACCCCCTCGCCAGAGCCTATGCAATTAGGTCGTCTGCGACTTACTGTCGAGGAGAAGCGTCTTCGTCTGGCTCGAGGCCTTTGTCTCTACTGTGGGAAGCCGGGTCACAGAGCATTGCAGTGTCCTTTAAAAGCTCCAGCCCAGCAGTAAACCGGGGGATTCTGGTGGGCGCTATCCCTTGTTTCGACACCCCCACACACCGCACCTCTCTCGACCTCCATCCAGTTCAATGGAATACCCTCTTTTTCTGCCTTACTCGACTCTGGATCTGAAGGAGACTTTTTGGACAGCACCATGGCCAAAGCTTGGGGCATCCCTGCCATTCCTCTCTCCTCTCCCATCACTGTGCGCTCCCTTAATGGGTTGCCATTACGTCCATCACCCATTCTACCCCTTCTGTAAGTTTGATAGTTTCTGGAAATCACCGTGAGATTATTACTTTTTATTTATTTGACTCCCCGAGTGCTCCAGTGTATTGGGGCACCCGTGGTTAAGTAAACACAACCCTCATGTTGATTGGTCAGGGAACTCTGTTGTCTTGGAGTCAGTCTTGTCTTTCTGTTTGTCTTGGTCCTGCCCGTGTCCTGGTTCTGTGTCTCATGTGTTTCAGGTGGAGAGGGTGGATCTCTCCGGAGTCCCGATGGAATACCACGATCTCCGCCCGGTTTTTAGCAAGTCTCAGCCACTTCCTTGCCTCCGCACCGGCCATACGATTGTGCCATCGAACTCCTCCCAGGCACTTCTCCGCCAAAGGGTCGACTGTATTCCCTTTCTGCTCCTGAAAGAGAGGCCATGGACAGGTATATTCGAGAGTCTTTAGAAGCCGACCTCATCCGTCCCTCTTCTTCTCCAGCCGGGGCTGGGTTCTTCTTTGTTAAAAAGAAGGATGGTTCTCTGCGCCCTTGTATTGACTACAGGGGTCCTTAATGACATTACTGTTAAGAACAGGTATCCTCTGCCTTTAATGTCTTCTGCTTTTGAGTTATTGCAGGGAGCCAAGGTCTTTACTAAACTAGACCTCCGTAATGCCTATCACCTTATCCGGATACGTGAGGGGGATGAGTGGAAGACTGCTTTCAATACACCAACGGGGCACTTTGAATACCGAGTTCTACCCTTCGGGCTCACCAATGCCCCTGCAGTCTTCCAGGCCCTGGTGAACGATGTGCTGAGAGACATGGTAAACAGATTTGTCTTTGTGTACCTTGATGATATTCTTATCTTCTCTGCGTCTGAACAGGTACACACAGCATGTCGTCAGGTGCTGCAGCGGCTGCTGGAAAACCAGCTTTATGTCAAAGCGGAGAAGTGCGTGTTCCACAGCAAGTCAGTTTCGTTCCTGGGGCATATAGTCTCGACGGAGGGTATCAAGGCTGATCCCTAAGGTAAGGGCCGTTGCCAAGTGGCCAGTTCCTGACTCTCGTAAGGCTCTGCAGCGGTTCCTTGGATTTGCCAACTTCTATAGGCGGTTCATCCGGAACTTTAGCTCGGTCGCTGCACCCTTAACGGCTCTCACCTCACCTAAGGTACCGTTTATATGGCACAGTCAGGCACAGGGGCCTTTGATGTTCTAAGTCCCGTTTCATCACTGCTCCTGTCCTTTCTCTTCCAGATCCTAAACGGCAGTTTATTGTTGAGGTGGATGCCTCGAGGTCGGAACAGGCGCGGTCTTGTCTCAGCGATCCTCTAGGGATGGGAAGGTGCACCCGTGTGCCTTCTTCTCTCACCGTCTGAGCCCAGCTGAACGAAACTACGACATTGGTAACAGAGAGCTGCTGGCGTCAGGCTGGCCCTGGGTGAGTGGCGTCACTGTTGGAGGGGGCTGCACAACCGTTCTTGGTCTGGACGGACCACAAAAATCTAGAATATATCCGTTCAGAGATTGAGTTCCCGTCAGGCCCGATGGGCACTCTTCTTCGGACGCTTCAATTTTCCCTCTCGTACCGGCCTGGTTCCAAGAACATAAAACCTGATGCACTCTCCCGCTTGTTTGATGTGCCAGGAGGAGAGGCTACTCCCGAAGCCATCCTTCCTAGAGGGGTGGTGGTGGGGGCTCTCTCCTGGGACATCGAACGGCGGGTAGAGGAGGCCGTGCGAGGAGGGGGAGTCCAGAGGGTGTCCAGAGGGAAGACTATTTGTGCCAGCCAGGCTAAGATCTGAAGTCCTCCAGTGGGGTCATGAGTCCAGAGTAGCCTGTCATCCAGGAGTCCGGAGATCGCTGGTCAATATCCAACAGCGATTTTGGTGGCCATCAATGGCCCAAGATGTCAGACAGTTTGTATTGGCTTGTTTGTATGCGCCCAGAATAAGACATCTAATCGGCCCATTGGTCTGTTACGTCCCCTTCCAATTCCCTCGACCCTGGTCACATGTGGCTCTTGATTTTATCTCTGGCCTACCCCCATTGAGAGGTAACACTGTAATCTTAACAGTGGTGGACCGTTTCTCTAAAGCGGCCCATTATATTCCTTTGCCCAAACTTCCATCAGCCAGGGAGACTGCTCAGTGGTGGTTGACCACGTCTTCCGGATTCATGGCCTTCCGGTGGACGTGGTCTCTGACAGAGGACCCCAATTTGTCTCCCGGTTTTGGAAAGAATTCTGTAGACAGATCGGGGCCTCTACGAGTCTGTCTTCAGGTTTCCACCCTCAGACCAATGGGCAAACTGAACGAGCCAATCAGGATCTTGAAAGAAGTCTCCGCTGTCTGGTGTCTCAAAATCCGGGTTCCTGGAGCCAGCAGTTGTCTTGGATTGAATATGCCCACAACTCCCTGCCGGTAGCTTCTACAGGTATGTCCCCTTTCCAATGTTCTGTTGGTTACCAACCCCCTTTGTTCCCTGCTCAGGAACCCGATGCCGCTGTCCGTCTGCCTTGGCCTTTGTCCGACGGTGTCGCCACACCTGGAGGAGGGCTAAGGAGGCCTTGGCCCAGGCTTCCAGACGGACTAAGAGGGCGGCTGACCGCCACCGGCTCCTGCTCCCCTTTTGTTTGTGGTCAAAGGGTTTGGCTCTCTACAAAGGACCTGCCTCTCCGGGTGCCTTCTCGCAAGCTGGCACCTAGGTTCATTGGGCCATACCGAATCACTAAAGTCTTGAGTCCAGTGGCAGTACGCTCAAGCTTCCTTGCACTCTTGGTCGGGTTCACCCTGTTTTTCATGTTTCCAGGGTAAAGCCTGTGGTCCAATCCCCACTCAACCCTGTTGCTTCCCCGGCCCCCCCTCCCCCTCGTTTAGTGGATGGCACACCGGTCTATACTGTGAGAAGACTCCTTGACCGGAGATGCCGTGGCCGGGGTTTCCAATATCTCGTGGACTGGGAGGGCTACGGTGCGGAGGAGAGGTCTTGGATTCCGGCACGGGACACTTGGACCGGTCGTTGATCGTGGACTTCCATCGGCGGCGAGGTGAGCCCTTCCGGGGACGCCAGGTGGCGCCCCTGGGAGGGGGGGTACTGTTAAGAGTATGGAATGACTTACCTGTTTGTGTTGTCATTGTGTGCACGTGGTTTTGTTTTGACAACGGGCCATGTGCTTCCTTGTCCGCGTGTTTGTTTTCCCCGCCTTGGAAATCTGTTAATCAATTAGCAATTCTCCCCTTCACCTGTTGCTGCATGATTTCTCCCCTATTTAGTCCTCTCTCTCTCTTGTCTTTCGTCAGTCCGTTTTGCATGCTCGTGAGTCTTGTGTCTAGATCCAGCTGTGAGTAAAACTGTCTTGTCGTGTCCTGTTTCCTCAGACTCCAAGCACCATTTGTTTTGGTTTCGTTTTTCTCTCTCCTTTGTTTTGCTACTTTGTCCTGACTTCCATCATCCAGCTCCCTGTGGTCTGGTCTGGCTGCCCAGTTCACGCTACAATATCTCCGTCCATGGCGAAACGCTCACCAGTGCTCAAACGGCTCTTCTTCTGCTCTGCCGGAGCGTTTTGATATCGCTCTTTCGCCACCTGGTGGAGAAGCACGGAACTCACCAGTGCCCGAACGGCTCTTCTTCTGCCTGCCCTGTAAAGCGTATGGTAGCGCTTTTTTGCCACCTGGTGGTAGAGTCCGGAACTGCGCCAAGTTCTGAGTTCTGCTTTTTTTTTGAGTTTTTGAACTTGCCTCTTTGAGGAAATTTGTGTTTTAGAAGAATAAATTTGGTGTTTCACCTGCAAATTGAATCTGTCATTTTTACCCTGACAGTCTGAGCTTGATTTCATTTTCAAAGCAATCCACAGGCACGCAGCAAAAGGCAAATCCACAGGACCACTTGCCATTTGCAATTTCAACTGCGTCCTAATTAAGTCTACCTCTTAAAACAATAAAAAGGTTACACTCAAAGACCCCCCCAAACCGGTTTTTGAGAGAGCTCAACAAACCCCTGTTGTTTCATGCATGCCTGCAAATGGCGTCTGCGAGTGAATACACACTTTTAGGCAGACACAGAAGCGGTCAAAACTTCCATAGTTTAAAACGGACTTTCAATTAAACCATGTTTTTTTGAGTAATGTATGTGTGTTTTATGTTTCTGTAGGTTTTTGTGTGTACATGTTCCATGTGTTTAACGTAACTGTTATGGAGAGGTAATGAGTTACAGCCGTTGCTGCTGCATGAAATCTACAGAACGTTTGTGAAACATTTCATATTTGGTATTGATTGAAACCTAAGAAAGTTTCAAATGCATTGGTTTATTTGAGGAAACCATACTATGAAAAGTGTCCATGTTATGATACTTTATTTTAAAACAACTTAAAATAAAGACAGGTAACGCATTGATTCTCACATGATGTGCGGTAAACCCAGCCTCCCTAGAGAAGGGAATGGGGGTGTGACTCCCACCCTGCAGCTTCTCTTATTGACAATCCCTGTGTAGGCCCAGCCACATCCAAAACCTATAAACTTTGAACAATGAAAGTTTTACGTCGTCTTTTGCCGTGTCTTTGCCGCTCGTCACTGCCTGGGACGTTTGCTCTTCTCGTGCTGGCCGTTACATCACCTCACCGGAAGCCTCGTTGCATACACAGAGCAAACATTCTCTTGCTGCCGGCTCGACCCCCTATCAGCTTGTGCAACCGCTTCAACAACAAGCCATCGGGTCAACTCATCATAACTCTGAAACACTGCCATAACTACAGATTTCCACAGAGAGCCAAAACTCCAGGAAGGACCTCACCTACAAACCGCCTTGTCCAACATCCAGATCCCTAGCAACCGACTCCAAGCTTCCCTGAAAGTAAGGAAACCCCTCTTCCCAGACGAGGGAATTCCAGCACATCACTGAAGTTGCTTACGCTGAACAATCAGCTTCGCCAGGAACTCCCTTTGGACCAGTCGAGGAAACCGCAAGTAACACAAACAATTTTTCTATCCATTGCTGAACTGGTGTGAATTATTTAAGTAGTAAAGAATAGCAAAATTACTGCTTTTTATGGTTTCTCAGGTTGCAATGCTAAGAACTTAGCAAATGCTAGAAGTTGAATTCTTACTCGCTCTCCGTCATAACTCTCCTCAAACTGCTTGTGTGTATGTATGTGCATTTTTTTGTTTTATTTAGATTGGCATTTGTTGTAGAGTAGCAATAACTTGTGTTTCGTTTTAGGATCCGTGTTGGTGTGTTTTGTGCTTTATAAGTTACTGTCTCAGCTTCAAATACTACTACCTTGCTCATTAATTAATTAGATACTGTATTTATATTGTATAGTTGGCCACATAATAATATATTACAGGATTGCTTTACACTAACCATTCTATTTGCTGGACAAATGAGTAGGTTAAGTGTAAGCTTTCAATAATTCTATGTGAATCATGTTAAAATCTTTAGATTTGATTCCCCAAAGTTTAAACGTGATTTAAACCAAAGAGCTGATTTCTTACATAGTGGTGGAGAAAGTTTGGGCAAGCAGATCTAACTTTAAAAGCACAAAACTCAGAAAACACGTTGTTAATCTTTCTATTTTGTCCGGAAAGAATAGATTAGAGGGAACTGTCACATGTTGCAGTGCCCTTTTCGGACACTTGAAGGCACTAGCTTGTTTTGTAGTTTAACTTCATTTTCTATAATCCTTTGTAGGGATGCACCGATACCGATACCAGTATCGGGTATCGGGTCGATACTTGGTTAAAATACTCGTACTCGTATCGGACATGAAAGGCCGATACCACGCACCGATACCACTCAACAGTAATTCACTATGGATGTGATTGTTGTCCTACCTGACTTCAGTGTCTTAATGTATTAATTAGCCTAATGTATTATATATTAATAGCTTAGTCCTTATAAACAACTCGTGTATAAAATACATTATTAACGAATCAGGCAGCTGAAGAATAAACCGAATATGAAATATGATCCTTGCAAAATAATCACAAATAAGCACTCAAACAAGCTAGCACTCATTTTAATATAAACTATAAATAGAAAAATTAATAAATTTTGAGAAATGGAACATTATGTAAAAAATCTACTACAGGCTAAATAAAAGCGCCTGAGTTTAAACATCACTGCAGTCACCGCGCACGTGTCAGTTTACAGCTTCTGTAAAGATCAAACAGCCTAGTCTAGCCCAGTGCTGAACTTCACGAAACCAGTTTATTTGTTGCAGATTTAAAATGCCTTTTTTTTTTAAATCTCTCAAGTTAATATAGACTGTCGGGTAACACAATCTTCCTCAGAGATATTGGAGTTCAACAACGTGGTGCGCAGTAGGCCTATGACTATCGACGGTACCCTGCAAGTTTACACACTGCATACACAGGCCTACAGCTCTAGTGTGTTATGAATTGCATGTTTTAAATGACAGCGAGTCATGCTACATTTAGTTTTTATTGTAAAATATACATTATAACCCAGTACACAGTAAAATAATATTTTTGAATGGCTTGCCTATTGGCAGCGCATAGGCTATAACCGTTTTAAGCTTAAATAGGCTAAGCATATGTTTATTAATATTAAAACATGTTAATACAAAATAGCCACCCTTTGATTTTTTTTCATTTCCGTGTATTTTTTATCAAACGAAAAATGCCATGAATTGTTGATTTTGGTTTTCATTTTATTAGAATAACATAATTATTAGGCTACACAAATTCTACATTGGCTCTGATTGCGTCAGATATCGTACAGATAGACTTTTTGGCTCAAAGACATTTATGCCTATTATTTCAGTGCTGTATTTGACAGATTTCGCAAAGGCTTCAGCTATTCTGTAAACTAGTAACAGCCTCAGTTTTGTGGCTTGACTTGTGCGGCGTCTCCGTATCAATCTCTGGATGACAGCGAGAGAGACATGAGATCAGACCTTAGATTCGATGTGTGGCCGCACGTCACAGTTACTTTACTGCAATTTTAAAATATTGGCTCATCTAAATGAACTTTTCATTCGATTAAAAGCCGTAATATTGCCTGACATAAGCAACTTTCGGTTTTGGAATAGAGGCTTCAGTGAAGACGCACACACACACTCAGGCAGGGGCGGACTGGCCATAGGAAGCACCGGTACGGTCCGACGGTCAATCTGGCCTGCCACCGTGATTCTGGCCCGACGCGCACCCATCCCGTCCTCGGTCCACACACCCCGCTCTTCACTTTCTTCATATCGCATCGGATGTGGCCTGCCACCAGGACTCTGGCCTGCCGCGCCTCCTCCCCGCTCTTCACTGTCTAGATCCCATCAGATGTGGCCTGACTGACAGTTACTTTTGCCCAGTTGAAAATGCTTTCCCATTCCGCCCCAGCACTCAGGATAGCTACACTCTTGCTTTTACGGCTGTACGCACTGTGCGTATACTTATTATGCGAGGGCGGGAATTAATGCCGCTTTTTTATTTATTTATGACATAATTTAAAATGATTATTAAACAGTATAAACTACTTTAAAGAGACAAACTATATACAAAACTCGTTTTAAAAATATATTTTGTCAAAGAAAAATATACGAATTATATTTTAGTTTGAACCCAACTGTGAGCCCAACTGTGGATGATTTTCGGTCAGTGGAAAGTAAGGATTTAATTAATGCTTCACTATTGTATCACAATCTTCTGTCATATATTTGCAATTTTTTTAATAGGCTATGTCATAATTTTAAAGATGACGTCTTGCGTCTGATTTTTCCTTGGTGCTGATGTGCTTTTATTATATTTAGATTTCAACAAAATATTAAAACTAAAAAGGAAACGAATTATGTCGTAAGGAATGCCCTAAATAATTTAACCTTTGACAGTAACCATCAGTGTTTCTTGACATGATTGGGGAAGGAGGCCGGCTGTGCTGGATTTGTGCGTACCTTGGAGTTAATTCCTGCAGGCTAATTCCTTCCATGCACTCTTGTAGGCCTATTCATTATTGATTTTTAACATTAAATGCATAATCAAGTGCAAAAAAGAACAGCTGAACTTCGGAAAATTGCTCATTGCGTTGCCGCCATGGTTGCTTTGTTTCTCTGCAGTTGGCTTGTCAATGGCTCGGCATTGCTAAATCACTTTTTATATAAAAAATAAGATTTATTAATAAACATTGTGAGATGATGGTCGCGTGATTTGTAAAATGAGAGTATGCGTTTCGTATTTATGGCTAATAATCCTATCTACCCAACCCACCCAACCCACCCATAAACATCAAGTAATTTTTGATTACCTGACCGGCGGATCAAAGGCAGGACTCCGGAATATGAAAGAATCCTGCATAACAGAGTTTTATGCGTCCCCAATATGCAACGAGAGTGACTCCATAAGGTAACGTACACTGCACACTTTGTAATGTGTGAAGTCGTGCACACATGTAAGCGCAAGGATAACTCATCCTTTAAATGTCCATGTTTAATCCTTAAGGTCTGGGTAGCAGGGTTATCAACAATGTGTATATTTTGGCTTGTAACAGCCTCCTGTTAAAGATTTTTGTGTTCATCCTTGCTACAGGCAAAAAAACAACAACAACAAAAACGAACAAATAAACTTAATTGAAACCAAATCTATGAAGTATCGGTATCAGTACTCGGTATCGGCGAGTACACAAATTAAAATACTCGTACTCGTGTCGGTTTGTAAAAAAGTGGTATCGGTGTATCCCTAATCCTTTGCACTTCTGATTGTATTATGTTACAGCTGTTTCTTGTTTGTTAATTTAGCCCTGTCTTTATGAACCCTTTTGTCTTGTGTTTTAGTTGCCTTAGGATTTTGTTTGACCCTCATGTCTGGATGTTCTAGTTTTTGTATTTGCTTATTCTTGGCTTCTTGTTTGTCTTGTTAGCACTTACACCCAGTTTAGTTCAGTTAATTCCTACCCTGTTTTTGTATTTGCTTATTTTTTCAGTTCTTTCGTCTGGACTCATTACTAGATTTTGTATCTTGCTTGAAGTTCCTGTGCAAGATTAGAAACTCTTGTTTTGTCAAAATCAATTGCTGCACGTGGATTTTTGTGTTTTGTAATTCTCCATCTCTTAGGGATGCACCGATACCATTTTTTTGGAACTGATCCGATCTCGATACCAAAATTCTGAGTATCGATCGATATCGTTCCGATCCCGATACTGTGCCGTTTTTTTCCGCCAAAGCAGGGATGCTTAAAATAAACTATTAACCGTTAACTCAAAGGGTGCGTTTGTAACCGATTAATGGTATCAGTTAAACGATTAAAAAATATTGTTTTATATATTTTTAAAGTTTGCCTGCATAAAGGGGCGATCACAGCGAATGCGTTTTGCGTTGAGACTGAGAGGTGCATCTTTTGAATGGTTTACTAATGTTTTGCCGTTGCGCGCTATGTGCGCTCGAGCGGAAAAAGCATGTTATGTTACCTCAGTCGCATCTTTTTCATTCTTCAATCAAATGAAAGCAGAGGCGGGGATTCCTTTGAGGTGACAGGAGTGTTTGTGTTGTCAAGACGGCTATGGCAAGCTTTTAATGATGGAAGAGAGACTTGTGGTCGCTGTTTTAAGTCATTCAAAGCTGTATGACTTTACAAATCTTGAATATCATAATGCAATTAAAAATTACAATTATAACAACATTGACAGGAACACTTGCGCACAATACAGCTCAGCTGATTCAGTCGTTTCCTAGTGACATAAAAAAGAGCACCCCGCTCCTTTTTTTCTTGTCATCAATAAAGACAATGAGGTGCGCCTCACGTTTTTGGAATGGAAAAGCGCGTGCAGTAACAGCGACATGTGCCTATAGATGTATTTTGTCAAAGAAGCTAAATGAAAGAAGGATAGGCCTATTTCTAGACATAGTTTGACACAGACGAGTTGATAAACCAGCGCTGATGCGAATCTCCTCTGTGCTGCCAGAGCCGTGTCATAAACTCAATAAATAGGCTATTGGTGATTTAGTGTCAACCAACACCAAACCTTTTTTTCCATTTGGAAAATTACAGTTATTAATAGTTCTTATATAATATAATTTTTTAAATAGCCTACATAGCTAATCAATCAATCAAACAAATCCAAAGTTTTTCTGGATTTTTGCATAATGAACCTTGCACCAAACTGAGGCTTTCATTTTACAGCTTAAAAAACATGTATGCAAATAATGCAATATCATATGTAAACAACAAAATTGTTATATGCTATGTAGTAGCCAATACTTCAAAAAATCAACATAGAGCCTTTAGGTTCATTGTCATTGTCTTTAATTACACGCAGCGGGCACACACACGAACCGCAAATGAGACCAGGAAATAAGTCCTAGTTGTAATTAAAGAGATAATCTTTAAACTAATGAATTCTATTCTATTAAACATGTTGACAGGAGATTTGTAATTTGATAACAGTGGAGCATTAATTAAATGCATTTTTTTGGGAGCGATCTATTTGAGGTAGCCTAATATTTTTATTTGATGGAAGAAAAAAAACATGATTGGACAAACAGCCTGCCGGTTCTTAAAAAAAAAAAATCAGTCAGTGTTTTAGTTTTGTAATCTAAATTTGTCATTTAAGTGAAGATCTAGAGCAGGATTTATTTTATTCTTTTTGTTTAGTTTATTCTGTTTTTCTATGCTGCTGAAAACACAGCAGGTGAAGATGCTCTATTATGTTCTGTATGCTGCTCGCATGTTAAGAAAAAATCAGTATTTTAAAATGTAATATTTAATGTGTCACAAAATAAGTCAATTATTTTTTTTATTAAATAATATTTTAATAGGCAACGCAGTGGCGCAGTAGGTAGTGCTGTTGCCTCACAGCAAGAATGTCGCTGGGTCGCAGGTTCAACCTCGGCTGGGCTGGGTAAGTTGGCGTTTCTGTGTGGAGTTTGCATGTTCTCCCTGCGTTCGCGTGGGTTTCCTCCAGTGCTCCGGTTTCCCCCACAGTCCAAAGACATGCAGTACAGGTGAATTGGGTAAGCTAAATTGTCCGTAGTGTATGAGTGTGAATGTGTGTGTGTGGAAATTCCCAGAGATGGGTTGCGGCTGGAAGGGCATCCGCTGCGTAAAATCGTGCTGGATAAGTTGGTGGTTCATTCCACTGTGGCGACCCCGCAAGGGACAAAGCCGACAAGAAAATGAATGAATGAATGAATATTTTAATATTAATCTGCTAACGGTTAACGGTTAACATTCGGTTAACGATCCAAAATGAACCGAAATGAGCAGTTTCTATCTCTGGTGCTAAACTCAAATAATATATTTTAAAAAAAAATAACAGACCTACTGTATAGTTATACATGTCAGACGGCACAATCTAACTAAAAACATGCTTGCTGTAAAACTAAGCTACATTTTTTGAGCATTCGTTGTGATATTGTCATTTGCTTATTCATATTAAGATTTTCCTTTGAAATCTGCAATAGGCTAGGCCTACTATTGACATTGTTGGTAAAATTATCAGCCTTTTATTAAATGTATTAATTTTATTAAATTAAAGCCTGATATTTTCCTGCAGGTTTGATGCAGATTAAACTAAACCATCTGATGCCAGCTTTAGCCTACTTAATAATTCCTCTCCAAATCTCGCCGTGACTGAGGCGGAGAAAGTTCAAAACAAGGTCCGCATGTATGCTTCAGCGCCAAAACACAAACTGGTCTGTTAAATAAAATATTACTCTATTAAAAATACAGTGAAATATTCACAGTAGCCAGAAGTAGTAGTAGTTTCAGAGTAGCCTATATTAGGCTAAATAATTTTCTATTAATAACAATCCATATTGCGCCCGTCAGTTTCACCTTTAATTTATTTAATAAACTACTTTGACCACAATGGGCCAGGCTTTAAAACTATTCGCAGAACTTAATGTATTTACCTTGGAAAAATAAACTCAATCTGAAGGATGGAAGAACAAACTCATTGTAAGAATAATCTTACGGAGTGGCGCACCTCGCCTCTGCGCATGCAGCCGGCACGTGAATGAAAGCGATTGATGCATCGGAGACAAAGCGCGCAGCGCTCCGGGATCTGCAGACATTTGCAAAACAGCAGCTCAAATGAAAGAAATGAGTGCGTTGAGGATCTGTCCAATGCATTATTGAGGCTTTTCTAATTAAACATTTCAGGTAGGCCTACTTTGTGTGTGAAGCAGTGATAACTGTCTCCACTCCAGTATTGCGAATGCGATCTGTTGATCTAGACACAGCAGCGCAAACATGATGTAGGCTAGAAACAGCAATGAAATAAACTCCTGCTGCAGGTCAAAATGAACCCATTTAATGCAAAACTAAATGCATTTCTCCACTAATTATTTAAACTAACAGGAACAAATAGTCTTAGAGAAAATTTTTCCTGTTGTCAAACGCGACAAGCAGATTGAATTGTAAATGAATGGAGAATGATTGACAGGCGCAGCCGCGCAGCGGCGGGAAGCGCTGAAGTGAACATGAATTTAAACACTTGAATATTCATCTGTACTTCACATTAAACTGTAGAATGGCTTCAGAACATTTGGGATATAGTAGGCCTACTTGACAATGTTCTAGTGCCTTAAAATAGGCTTCATTAGTTGGCTTATAAACACAGAATATAGCGCATGCACAAGATCGGATTTGGATCGGTACCAGATGACCGATACCCGATCCAGCAAAAATATGATATCGAACCGATATCCGATCCAAGTATCGGGATCGGTGCATCCCTACCATCTCGTGACATAATCCTAAGGCCATTCAGCTCCAGCAGAAATTTTTTTTTTTTTTGGAGGATGAGTTTCCAGATTCTTTCGCCTGCAACTGAGAAGGAGCGATTGCTTCGTCTCCAGGCATTGGTGGCAGAACGCCAACAGGGTTTGGAGGTAGGAGCCTTTGCCCAGTCATTTTGGACTTTATCAGTGGGACTGAGACTGTCTGACTATGAACTTATCAAAACCTTTCATCAATGTCTGGATCATCCTTTATCTATGAAAGAGATAGGGGATCTGAAGATTTTTCAATTTTGGGATTTTGTTCTACACCTTAAGTGTAATAGTTTAGAGTTTGATTATTTTTCCAAAATTGTCATCACCCCCAAATTTTCACCTCAAACAACCATCATTCAAGAGTTTGTCACTGAGGCTGTATAATGTTTTGACACTCTTTCTAATATTCTGGCCAATGTTAAGTCTTCTCCTAAATTGATTGATCATTTAGAATCTCAGCCTAAAGTGATCACTAGTCCAGAGACTTTGATTGAGTTTACTGTTTCTCCAGGACCTCTTTCGATGATGGCTAATGACATGGAGGCTCTCCTTAAGAGATCTGCTATTCATGAACCATTCAGTAAGAGAGCCATTACTCCAGATTTTTTTGCCCAGGATTGTCACCACCTTACAGCCTTTGCCAAGGTGATTAGCAGTTCAGAGATTTTTGTTCCGTGTTCCTGCTCATTTAAAAATTCAGCCTGACATGAATTCCAGTTTAGCATCTGCTCCAGAAATCGCCTTTGAGTCCTCATCCTCAATTGTTGTTGAACTGCTGTTTTCTATTTTTTTCTGACTCTTTTTCAAGATTCATTGAACCTTATTTTTCTAATATTGTTGAGTCTTCATTTTTAAGTTTCTTTGAGTCTTCAAGCGCCAGTGAGCCTTTGTCTTCAAGCGCCAGTGAGCCCTCGTCTTCAAGCGCCAGTTAGCCCTCGTCTTCAAGCGCCAGTGAGCCATCGCCCTCAATCGCCAGTGAGCCCTCGCCCTCAAGCGCCAGTGAGCCTTTCATTTCACAACCCAGATCTATGGGTAAGCCTTTTCTAAGCTGAGAATTCTTTGCCACCAAAACAAACCTTTGTTCCAAATAAACCAAAGGTTAATTCATCGACACTGTCAGGGCCTTCCTTCTACCTCAGTATGTGGCCACCAATCCCAGCAGTTGTACCATGTTGGACTTATGACTGGCTTAAAGGTACTTTTCCTCCATTTGTACCACTATGGTTGCCTTTAGTTTGGGCATCGTATGTTCTAGGCTCTTTTGGTCACCGGTTTCATGGACTCTACCTTGGCTCATTTGGCTTCATTTTGTTCCATTTTATTTTGTAGATTAATGCAGGTATGACCCACCATCCCCCCCTAGTCCACCTCTGTTCCGTCTCCCTCCTAGATAGGTGATCAAGTGGAGTGTCTGGAATCCACTCCCTTTGAGCGGGGGTAATGTCACATGTTGCAGTGCCCTTTTCGGACACTGAGGGCAATAGCTTGTTTTGTAGTTTAACTTCATTTCCTATAATCCTTTGCACTTCTGATTGTATTATGTTACAGCTGTTTCTTGATTGTTAATTTAGCCTGCCTTTAAAACTCTTTTGTCTTGTGTTTTAGTTGCCTTAGGATTTTGTTTGCCCTCATGTCTGGTATGTTCTAGTTTTTGTATTTGCTTATTCTTGGCTTCTTGTTTGTTTGTTAGCACTTATACCTAGTTTAGTATTTGTTGATTTTTGGATTCTTAATGGTTTTTTGTTAGCATTCCTGCTTATTTTTGGGATTTTTTGTCAGTTCTTTTGTCTGGACTCATTACTAGATTTTGTATCTTGCTTGAAGTTCCTGTGCAAGATTAGGAAACTCTTGTTTTGTCAAAATAAATTGCTTGCACATGGATTTTTGTGTTTTGTGATTCTCCATCTCATGACAGGAACAGAAGTTTTGTTACTGCACAACTCTATTGTGGTACCAGTAGTGTATTGCTTGACTGCATTTAGTGTGTTCAGGAAGTAAAACTGCATTTAAATTGTCCGCCGAGACAAACTATAAGCCGCTCTCTAAAGCGCACGAAGAGAAAGACAAAGCGTATTCCTTTGTTCTTATCTCACATAAGCCCTTCACAGTATGATTTGCATGCCGCATTCCCGGCTCGAAACTCAGCTGTGTTTTCTCCTGGTAACTGATTTAGCATAGCTAACTAAATTCTTGTTGCCCTTGTAATTTGCTTAAACTTAGTGAATTATTTAAAATGCGTCGCTCAGAGAGAGCTGCCAAGCATAGTTTATAGGAGAAGTTTTGAAATTGATCAATTAAAGTTGTGGTTTGAATCCACGGATGTGTTTGCAGTCTAAACAGACTTAACACAGAGTGCTGAGATGAGATATCTCTGTCACGATTTGTATTAATCTCTGTTGATTAATTTATCTCACTTTCATGAGTTGAGATCATTCAGTACTGTTAAGATATAAAATCTAAACTTGTGCTTTTTGTTTGAGCAGTGTGAGATGTGCAGTCATCTCAATTGATGCTGTGAAACTTGCTATCTTTCCACTTTGTGGTTGTTGCAATAGCAGCAACCCTGATCCGGAAGTACAGAGAGACTTACCAGAATTACATTCAAGCGCGCATGTGCAGTCCGCCAGCGCCAGCTTGAATTGTAAACAAAGAGCATAGCGTGAAGCTAAGCTAAACAAACGCTAACACATTTGCATTAAAGTCTATGCATTTCTAGTAGCAGCGAAAGCTATCTACTATAGCACGTAGCATTTAGTGGTCTTAAATGCATTGCATTGCTTATGTTGAAGTAACTCTTGCATCGCAGTTGTTTCTCTTTACTCACCTTTACTTTCCCTGCTGTACTTGGCCTGTTGAATTTATCAGTTTGAACTCACATAAGCTGTTGGTTTTATTTGTGATGAATTATAGTTTTGTTTCATTACTTTAAATGAATGCTCTCTGATCTAGTCAGGTATGAATACCTTTTCCATTTATCAACATGTAGGAATACCCATTTCCTATGAGTGTTGACTGAAAAGCATAAGACACTGATTAAATTAATTAGGATTGTTTAACTTAATGACAAACTGCATCAAATGTTATTTAACCAATTTTATGGTTTGAAATTTTAATTTCATTAATGGTTCATTGATGTATGGCTTTATCATTTTAGTAACAATTAATAATTAAATTTAGTCACAAGTGTTCTTATCAAGTTTAATTATTACCACGTTCAGTTATTACCACATTACAGTTTTAAAGTTAAGTTCAATTCAAAATTGAATTTGGTCTTTTCATCTAGTGGATATTTAATGAATATCTCTTATGGTACTCAATAAAAATATCCATATTTTGCATTTTCCTTTAAGCCTGCTAACAGACAGTTCTCCCCTGCTGCTTAATGGATGCAATTGGACAGTGCAGCCCAGTGAGCTGTGACAGCACCAAACTAAGTCATCATTAAGCATAGTCTTAGAGCAGTAGTCCTCCAATTAGACAAATTCCAAAAAGAAAATTCAGGTTTTTCTACTACGTAGGCTAAGCGGTTACTATATAACACAATAAAACCAACCCTTCTTGAAGTATCAACTCAACAGTGTCATTGCTTGGATATCCTTAAAAATCCCCTAATGTTAAGAGAAAACTAACTCCCTTGTTTTCTCTTTCTACTAGCGATCTTCTTTCAACTAGACCATTGATGCTGGTTTAAGGATTGTGCTTGTGAGAGTCAAAAAGCAGAGAATTTTAGAAACATTTAATAGATGTTTGGGACACTTGAACACTTTTAATTTTTGAAATTGTCTGATCTCACCCCTCCTTTCTCACTATCAGGTCAACAAGGAGATAGGCGTCGTTAGATCCAATTCTAAACACGCATCCAGAAACAATTTAACTGGTGTATGGAGTCAATACTATTTAGAAGCCAATACTGTTATTGTTGTCCAACTTCCTTTCACTTCTGAAGAAAGTTGAATAGCAACCACAGTCCTGGTGTTTAGAATTTTTATATATATATATATATATATATATATATATATATATTATATATATATATATTATATATATATATATATATAACAAAATCTAAAAGGAAGCCTCTCTAGGAAAGTGGAAACTACAGATTTTCACCCTACTCCTTATTCCCTTATAACTTTTGTTTTTCTTTGTTCTTTACTGTGTCTGTGCTACTGACTCTTTCCACAGAGACTACCAGTTAGACACACGTACCCACCAGAGGGCCACAGTTCCAGAGAACCACACTCAGCTCAACATTAGTACACACTTAAGATTGCACATTGACATTTTCCTTGCCTGTTTGCTTTGTTCTACCTTGTTTTTTCTTTCTCCTCTCTATCACTTTTTAGGATCTGTGTCAGTTGAATTCTAAGTCCTACCCTCGCCGCATCAAACATGCTCACCCCAAAGATCCTGCTGGCCACTGGAAGGACCTAGAAACATGGGTGAGCATTGTAACAAGCAGCCTCCTCCCTAAAGCTGCCGAAACACTGCAGCCTCTGGCGCAAGACCAGCTAGATGAGAACATGAGCAGTATAATGAAGCAAGACCCAAGCCAAAGCTTCAACCACAAAGAGCTGGCCAAAATCACTGGTACTTTGAGTCACACACTCATCGCCACCCTCAAGTTAAGTGACTGGCACGCCTCCCAACTCAACACAAGCTGACACGCCTGCAAGCCCGCATCGTGCACCTAGAGCTGGAGGCTCACGAACGTCTGGAACAACCAAATGAGGTGGATGAAGGTACCACAGAGGAGATCAACAAACACAAGAAGCTTTCACCTCCATCACAGAAGAAAGAGAACAAGCCAGAGCAGACCACACTGACGTCGCTAACAAGCTAGATTACGCTGAACAGCTACTGAAGGAAGCGAAGGTGGACTTAAGAGACAAGAAGGCCAGAATCAAAGCCCTTGAAACTCACCTAAGAGAAGCAAGACATGAGATCAAAGGAATAAATGCATGAAATAGATGACATTAAAGAGGAGCTCGCCAGTGAACTCAGACATGCCTATGCAATGCCATGAACCTCCAAATACAAGATGGGCACAAGCCTCGCCTCTGCCAAGCAGGACAGGATACCCTGTCCCTGAGCTCACACCTATTGAAAAGGTGAGAAACCATGTCGAAGATCTTCGCCAACACCTTTCGAAGAGCCTTACTTTACCCCACAGCGACGAGAGCCTGTGATAGACAGTCACAGATCATCATACAGTCTGGACCTCAAAGACCTTGACAAGCTGGCCAGAAACATTGGCAAGTTTACTCCACGTGTGCCAGGGGGTTTGGAGGTCCACGCTTATTTGCAAGACATTGGTTTCCACCTGGAAATGAGACCCAATGTCTCTGATAAAGAAAGACTGTATTTGCTTCAAGCAACTTCCAGCACTGAGGTGCGCAGCTTCCTAGACCGACAGCCGGTTCGGATCAAGAACAATTACCACCTGCTCCAAGAAGCCTTCATCAGAGAGTTTGCAGACCCTGAATCAGATCAAGGACTGTTAGGTGCTCTTGAGACAAAACAAGCTTGCAATGAGTCCCCACATGCTTACTATAACCAACTCAGGCAAGCCTTTTTCGGAACTCGCAACGAACCGGATATGGAAGAAGACCTGAACTTTAAAACTCTCTTCCTGAGAAACCTCCACCCTGCAGTAAGCCAACATCTTGCAGTACTCGCATGCCCACGAACAATGAGCATCCAGCAATTGCGAGATTTAACTCAGAAAGCCTACGACAAACAAAAGATGGTGTATAAAAACACCAAAACTGCAACATTTTTTGACTTTGACACCCAAAGTCCAGAACCGGCACTAGAGGGTGCCTAACGCCCACACAGCGTGAGACCACCATCCCCAGAGTGGAATGAATCTTCGTCCAACAGACAACGAGACTCCTATTCTGAAAACAGACCTAAACAGAAGAACAGCCGCTGGGATGAAACGTCTGAAAACGACGCTCACCTGAACGCCACCAGGAAAGATCATGGAACCAGTCCACCTCATTTGAAACCAATGGGGATCAAACAAAAGCTGGTCACCAACCAATAGTCCTCCCAAGGGAAGACATCAATACCCTGGATCTTCAAGCCAAGGAGTCGACGAAGGTACTCTGGAAATTTCCACACTGATAACGCTCAGACTCAATCCCAGCAAGAGAGCAAAATACCCCAGCAGGATTTGACCATCAAGAACTGGTAAAAATGATGATGAAAGAGTTTTTAAATGCTTAGAGGAGGACAGGAAGTGACAAAAGGAAAAAGCAGATTCAGCCTGACTGGTCACCGAGCGGAGAGACAGCGACCATCTGAACCAACAACCACTTGCAGGTGAAACTCTCATGTTCACAAGAGTGCCGTTTTGGTCGTCTGCCACTCCTCCAACAAACAGCAGTTCAGTCCTGAACCTGTTCGTGACCCATGCCAAACTCCGGTCCCTCATTACTGGCTGCTCCATCATCATTGAACAACAAATGGGGGAGGACCACAACTTGACACAGATCAACTGTCTACCCTCTACACATTACATAACCTTTGACATTCTAGGTAAACACTAAACACAACACTAATACTCTCTCCTCTACAGCAATGCTAGAACAACCTCTAGTAGAGAGGAGCCACTCCACTTATGCAACACTGTTTTTGCTAGTTTTAACCTACCTCATTTTTGTTGCATAACTGTGCCTCTCCATTTCCTTTAGTCTCTCTCTCTCCCTAACTAATTTGCAGTTCCAGTCCGCTCCACAGGGAACTCCCGCAAATTTGTGCACAGGGCCCAAAGGTAGGATTGACTCCTTCTACCAAAGTAGTGTCAATTGCTGCTAAAATTTTGCGTAACCTGAACTTAATTTAAGTTGAAGCTAGCACCACTCCATACTCGCAATAAAGTAGACTAGCTAAATAACTAAATTTGAATGTTTCAGGCAAAGTTACACTACACCTCAAGTGTTCCTAACCCAACCAGTTTAATCTAAAACCTGCACCAGAACTCAGTCTATGGAATGGAAATGTGGTTTGTGTCTTGTGTGTGTCTGTTCTCTCTCTCTACCTATGCCTCCTGTTCCAGTGTCTGCCGATGTTCATGCCAGGAACATCACCATCCAAATGGGGAAGATGTGGGGAGTCAACGGATAACTGTTATGGAGAGGTAATGAGTTACAGCCTTGCTGCTGCATGAAATCTACAGAACGTTTGTAAAACATTTCATATTTGGTAATTGAAACCTAAGAAAGTTTCAAATGCATTGGTTTATTTGAAGAAACCATACTATGAAAAGTGTCCATGTTATGATACTTTATTTTAAAACAACTTACAATCAAAAGCAGGTAACGCATGATTCTCACATGATGTGCTAAACCCAGCCTCCTAGAGAAGGGAATGGGGGTGTGACTCCCACCCTGCAGCTTCTCTTATTGGACAATCCCTGTGTAGGCCCAGCCTATATCCAAACC
>LR812527.1:14345161-14347801 GCA_903798195.1 Danio kyathit
TATTTCCACCTGGGGATACTCATCCCGAGGCCCTCAAACTATGCAGCGCCACTGATGCGATTCAAGACCAGCGACGAGATGATCCCAAGGTTTTCATAATCCTGGACCAGGCTGTATCCTGAGCACCTGCTGTGGTGGTCATGGAGGAGTTGAGAGCATGAGACTGATTCCTGTGATGCTCCAGGGACAGCAGAGTCTTTGCTGACGTCCAGCATTCTCCTGCGCCTAGACTGCAGCTCTGCACAAGACGTTTGGCCATAGGAGATATGGTCATGCCCAACTGAGCCAGGTTTCTCTCGAGGTAATTTTAACTCTTCACTTTCACCAATTGGTGAAGTTTTTTTCCTCGCCGCTGTCGTCACTGGCTTGCATGGTCCGGGATCTGTAGAGCTGCGCATCGATGGATTTGCTCCTCGGTGTTTGGACTCTTAGTAGTGATTATTAACCCACACTGAACTGAGCTAAACTGAACTGAACTTAAACTCTGAAACTGACACGGTTTTCAATTTACTATAATCTTATATGTGAAGCTGCATTGACACAATCTACATTGTATAAGCGGCTATACAAATAAAGGTGAATTGAATTGAATGAATTTGGATTTTAAGTAGGCATTAGTAAATGTTGATGAACTATGATTAATTAATAAATGCTGTACAAAGATAGTTCACAATTAGTTCTTGTTAGTATATACATTAACTATCCTTAACTAATAAAATCTTATTGTAAAATGTGACAATATTTATAAAAAGGTAAAGACTTTTATTTCAGAATTTAGAGGTGTCAGCTTTTAAATTTAGAAGTAATACATGGTTTTCTGCTTGTGTTTTTTCTTTTCACTCAGTCCAATCAGCTGTGGAGCGAGAGGACGTAAGAAGCTGAAATAGATCTGTTAGTTTGGGAATACACCAGGAGCCCAACAGGAAAAGCACAGTAAGTTGAGCTACTCTACCCAGGAGCCCAATAATAGAAAGTGGGCCCTTTTAGTGTGCGTCTGTGAATGTATCTGTGTGTGTGCACCACATCAACATGTAACAAATAGACAAACTCCTGAAGCATTCTCAGAATTGCAGAATCTAAGCTACAAAATGTCAATTCAGAGCAATTAAGCTGCAGATTTTCCTCCTTCAGCTCTGGCATAATCCTCACAAGTTTTCAGTCTCATGTATATACATCCATCACTCACTCTCTGCCCATTTCAGAAAAGAAGAGGAAAAACGCCAAGACCTCCTGTCTATTCTGAGCTCTCTGCTTGAATCATGCTGTCGCAATTCAATTTATTCACAAGTTTCATCCAAATAACACTCTTACTCGGACAACAACAGCTGACCAAAGAATACAGGCACGACCTGTAAATACAATAGTCTATTAAACTACCAACAGGTCTCTAAACAGCTGCTGCTTATGAATTTCAGAGGAGCGATGTAAAAGAAAACGGCTTGGAGAAAGTGAGGAAATTATCAGATAACTTCAGAGAAACATATTCCTCCACAGGCAATCGTATGCACGGAGGAGGGAGAAATTCGATTAGGCTGTCATGGTAGTCTCTAGATGCCTTCACTGATAGAAAATGAGATAGAAGAGAAAAAGATGCATGCAAGGGAAGGAAATACTAATGAGACGATGGTCTTTCTCCGGGAGGAAAAAAAAAAAAAATGTTGTTTGTACATTGAGACGTAGGCATGATTGATGACTTGTATTCCTTTAGATCACAATATGACAAGGATGATACCAGCAGATGCTTCGATTTAGTAGAATCATGCATTAAAAAAATCTAGTAGTAGTTTTTTTTGTTATAAAGACATCATTATTAGCCAGAAATATAAATATTAGACTGTTTTATAAATTTGCGTGAGGTCTATGAAAAACAGTATCTAAATCCCAATTTTTGGGAGCCACTTTATTAGGTACACCTTTTCTAGTACCGGGTTGGATCTTTTTTTTTGCCTTCAGAACTGCCTTAATTTTTCATGACCTAGATTAAACAAGGTACTGGACATATTCCTCACATTTGGTCTATAATGACATGATAGCATCACGCAGTTGCTGCAGATTTGTTGGCTGCACATCCATGATGTGAATCTCCTGTTCCACCACATCCCAAAGGTACTCTATTGGATTAAAATCTGGTGACTGTGGAGGCCATGTGAGTACAGTGAACTCATTGTCATGTTCAAGAAACCAGTCTGAGATGATTCACGCTTTATGAAATGGTGCGTTATCCTGCTGAAAGTAGCCATCAGAAGATAGGGACACTGTGGCAATAAAGGGATTGAGCAGGTCAGCAACAATACTCAGGTAGACTTACACGCCACAATTGCTTAATTGGTACTAATGGGCCCAAAGTGTCCCAAGAAAATATCCCCCACAATCCCCCACCAGCAGCAGCCTTAATCATTGATACAAGACAGGACATTGATACAAGACATTTATACATGTATACATATTGTGGCGGGCCGCCCAATGAACATTCAGCGTCATCCTGGGAAAGGAGCACGCAAGCCAGCTGGATCCAATCATGCTGATCACCTGCACCTGGAACTCGTTCGCCCCTACCAGACAAAAACGCCACAACAGAGACAGTCGAGGAGAAGCCTCTCCGCTAACCAGACCTCTAATGAGGTCTCTCTCTCTCTCTCT
>LR812527.1:14347901-14495401 GCA_903798195.1 Danio kyathit
GACCCTGGGCAGCTCCCAGGGGTCAGAGCCCTGGAGGTAGATTACAAAGGGGCCTCTGGGGCCCAAATTGCAAGACTAGGGAGTGTGGCTGGACCCTGGGCAGCTCCCTGGGGTCACAGTCCCTGGCGGTGGAAGGCAGAGGGGCCTCTGGGACTTGGACTGCAAGTTCAGGGATAGAGGATGGACCCTGGGCAGCTAACTGGGGTCAGAGACCCAGGAGGTAGAGTAAAAGGGGGCCTCTGGGGCACCAACTGCAAGCCTAGGGAGAGTGGCTGGCCCCTGGGCAGCTCCCTGGGGTCAGAGACCCTGGAGGTGGAGGGCAAGGGGGCCACTGGGGCCCAAATTGCAAGACTAGGGAGAGTGGCTGGACCCTGGGCAGCTCCCAGGGGTCAGAGCCCCTGGAGGTAGATTATAAGGGGGCCTCTGGGGCCCAAATTGCAAGACTAGGGAGTGTGGCTGGACCCTGGGCAGCTCCTTGGGGTCAGAGACCAGGAGGTAGAGACCAAGTGGGCCTCTGGGGCCCGAACTGAAAGCCTAGGGAGAGTGGCTGGGCCCCTGGGCAGCTCCCTGGGGTCAGAGACCCTGGAGGTGGAGGGCAAGGTGCCTTTGGGGCTCAAACTGCAAGCCCAGTGAGAGTGGCTGGCCCCTGGGCAGCTCCCTGGGGTCACAGACCCTGGAGGTAGAGTACAAGGAGGCCTCTGGGGCCCAAACTGCAAGCCCAGGGAGAGTGGCTGGCCCCTAGGCAGCTCCCTGGGGTCAGAGACCAAGGAGGTTGAGTACAAGGGGGCCTCTGGGGCTCGAACTGCAAGCCTAGGGAGAGTGGCTGGCCCCTGGGCAGCTCCCTGGGGTCAGAGACCTTGGAGGTGGAGGGCAAAAGACCCCTCTGGGGCCAAGACTGCAAGCCCAGGGAGAGAGGCTAGCCCCTGGGCAGCTCCCTGGTGTCAGAGACCCTGGATGTGGAGGTCAAGGGGCCTTCTTGCACCAAAACTACAAGCCCAGGGAGAGTGGCTGGTCCCTGGGCTGTTCCCTGGGGTCAGAGACCCTGGAGGTGGAGTAAAAGGTGGCCTCTGGGGCACCAACTGCAAGCCTAGGGAAGGTTGATCGCTGGACAGCTCCCTGGGGTCAGAGACCTTGGATGTAGAGTACAAGGGGGCCTCTGGGGCCCAAACTGCAAGCCTAGGGAGAGTGGCTTGCCCCTGGGCAGCTCCCTGGGGTCAGAGACCTTGGAGGTTGAGTTCAAGGGGGCCTCGGGGGCACAAACATCAAGCCCAGGGAGATTGGCTGGCCCCTAGGCACCTACCTAGAGTCAGAGACCCAGGAGGTAGAGTACAAGGGGGCCTCTGGGGTCCGAACTGCAAGCCAAAGGAGAGTGGCTTGCCCCTGAGCAGCTCCCTGGGATTACAGAGACCTTGGAGGTAGAGTACAAGGCGGCCTCTGGGGCCCAAACTGCAAGCCTAAGGAGAGTGGCTGGCCCCTGGGCAGCTCACTGGGGTCAGAGACCCTGGAGGTGGAGGGCAAGGGGGCCTCTGGGGCCCGAACTGCAAGCCTAGGGAAGGCTGGTCCCTTGGCAGCTCACTGGGGTCAGAGACCCTGGAGGTGGAGGGCAAGGGGGCCTCTGGGGCCCAAACTGCAAGCCTAACTGCAAGCTTTTATTCTAGGGTGCTGCTCTAGTGGCGACCAGCAGAAGGTGGTTTGCAGCACGAGTTGTTCCATGTATACGCATTTATACAAGTTTAAGTTTGCAAGCTTTTAATGTTTTTAATTATTAAGTTAAAGGACTTTTAAACGTTTGGCAAGGTACATTCCTATGGGAAAAGATGGATGTTTTTTATATGATCATCTGGCTGTTTATTCTCGGCGCAGTGTTGTGTCACTGGCCTCACACAACAAACAGACTGAGGTATTCTCGAGAGTTTCTGCTCGGATTTAGTGGGACGCAGCGCAATTTGGTTGAGCCAGTGGATTATAGTTTGGACTGTTTTCTTGATCGTTCCGGGCTGGACTTGGGCTTCCGAAGACAGGTGAACAGCCTTGTTGAGAAGAGGCCCTCGAGAGAACCACGGCTTAAGAAACGGGGAAAGAAAGGAGGCGTACGAGTGCGAATTAAAAACTTGCTGAAAAAGAATCGCATTCCACTTCCAACTATACTTCTGGGGAACATCCAATCTCTGAAAAATAAGACAGATGAATTACAGGCTAACATTCGTCACTTCCGAGAGTATAAAAATGCTTGCATCTTGGCACTGACTGAGACATGGCTTACTACACAGGACACGGACTCCTCACTGGCAATAGACGGGTTTGATGCACCTATTCGGCTGGATCGGGACTGTGAGGTAACGGGCAAAAGTCGGGGCGGTGGTGTTTGTCTCTACATCAATCGAGGGTGGTGCACAATCATGACAGTGAGAGAAAGAGTATGTTCTCCAGATATAGAACTGTTGTCTGTGTCATTAAGACCTTTATATCTGCCAAGGGAATTTCCAAAGATTTTGATTACTGTTGTTTACATACCTCCGAAAGCAAATAGTATAAATGTCATGGGTACTGTCAGTAAAGTCTTATCGAACTTGAAACAAATCTTACCGAATGCTCCGAACTTTGTTCTTGGAGATTTCAACAATTGTGACCTAAGGAAAACATTGTGTGACATTTACCAGTATGTCAATTGTCATAAAAGATGTGATAAGACACTGGACCTCTGTTATGGATCGATTAAAGGGGCAATTAAAGCTGTAGCTGGTCCACCAATCGGCTTCTCTGACCATAATGTGGTACACCTTCTCCCAGTATATAAATCCGTGTTGAGGCGGGAGAAGGTGCAGATAAGGGAAATTAAGGTATGGTCAGAGGATAATTCACTGGCCCTTCAGGGTTGTTTCGATTGTACAGACTGGTCTGTTTTTATAGAGACATCTGATAGTATTGATGAACTCACAGAAGTAGTGTGTGAATACGTATCTTTTTGTACAGATATGATTATTCCTCACAAAACTGTTATTGACTTTCCTAACAACAAACCTTGGCTGTCAAATGACACAAAATCTCTCCTGCAAAGTAAACAAAAATATTTTAAACAGGGTGATATGAACTCAGTTAAGAAGTTAAACAAGGCAGTGAGAGTGCAAATAAACAAGGATAAAATTAGGTATAAGGATAAAATTCAGAAACAGTTGAGCACCAATAATTTAAGATCAGCTTGGCAAGGTGTGAAGACAATGGCTTGGTGTAAAAAAGATAAAGGGGGCAGTGAAATTAAAGTTAAATGGTTTTAGTTCTGCGAGAGAGTTTGCTGAGGAACTAAATACATTTTATTTAAGGTTTGATGAGGATGATTTTAAATCAGAAAATGACATTTTAAAACAACACTTGTCATATAGTAAATCCATAAACATTAGTAGGGCTCAGGTCAAAGGCCTCTTTCAGAGAACTAATACTAAAAAAGCCCGGGCCCAGACAATATTGGTGGTAGGGTGCTACATACATGTGCGGAGCAGCTTTCTGAAATTTTTCATTATATTTTTTCACAATCTCTTACGTTACAAAGAGTTCCTGAAATTTGGAAGAAATCTGTCATTGTTCCTATAGCCAAAACTAGGTTTCCTCTGGAGTTAAATGATTTCAGGCCTGTTGCCCTTACTTCCTTAGTTATGAAGTGTTTTGAGAGAATTATTAAAAGTGAGATTTTATTGCAATCAAAGGATAAATTTGATCCATTGCAGTTTGCATTTAGACAGAGCACGGGAGTTGAAGATGCTAATCTTTAGAGTTGGGGTCGAGCCCACCTTTGTCGAGTCCAAGTCAAGTCCAAGTCCTTAACCAGTCGAGTCCAAGTCCGAGTCCAAATGGGGTCCAGTCGGACTTAACATCTGAGTCAGAGTCGAGTCCGGCCGAGTCCAGACAGTCATAAAACTCATTCATTAATTTTCTGTTGGCTTAGTCACTTATTAATCAGCAGTCACCACAGCAGAATGAACTGCCAACTAGTCCAGCATATGTTTTACGCAGCGGATGCCTTTCTAGCCGCAACCCATTCACTCTCATTCACACACACACACACACACACACACTCATACACTACGTGGAGTATAGTTATAAACTAATTTCGAGAGGATCATGTGATTATGATTGAACACGGCTGGTTACACGTTAACCACTCATGATTGTCCAATCAGACGATCCCTAACTCACTATAAAGAGCCAGGGTTTCTTACTACAGTCATCTTCGATTTGAAGAACACACTGCTCGGCACCAGCTGCTACTTGCTACTTGCTACCTGCATCTTCAACAACAACATCAAAGCCTAAAACATTCAAGCCAGCGATCAAAGCCATTGCAAGGAAACTGAACCCTCACCGCTCTCTGCCAGCGGTACATCAGTGGTAACGTACATAGCACGCTCCAAAGGGAAGCCTCGCCTTAAAACAACCACTCTCAAACACAGACTAAACATTTTCAATTTAATGCATCTTTATTTATATAGCGCTTATACAATGTAGATTGTGTCAAAGCAGCTTCAGACGAAAGAATATAGTGAACTGAATCAGACTCAGTTCAATTTTCAGAGATTATGTTCAATTCAGTTTAGCTCAGGTCAGTGTGGGTTAATAATCACTACTGAGAGTCCAAACACTGAAGAGCAATTCAATCGATGCACAGCTCCACAGATCCCAAACCATGCAAGCCAGTGGATTTTTATAAATCTTCGATAGACGAGACTAGCGCTAATAGGATAAGTTATACAAGAACTCACCTCTAAAACATCCCGCCTGTCCACAGATCCATATCATCCTAAAAACATGAAGTAATTCGACTGCAAAAGTCCAGGCATTTCAATCCCCAAACATTAAGTCCACAGCTTATTTTTACGTCGATAAACATCCATTAAATGCACCGTTATCATCCAATACTACTCGCCGAAGTGCGTTCAGTAGCGTCTCCAGTCATAACATAGTGAATTTAGTCAAAATGGCCGCCGGCTGTTTGATTGACACTTCCGTGAGCCAATAGCTGAAAGTGAAGCATCACCATCCAATGGTCCCGCCCTCTCTCTTGAGAGACTAAGAATAGACTCTGAATTAGTGAATGAACTAGGCTAGCTATGATTGTGAGTTTTAACCACATTAAGATTTCAAAGTCATTCATGGATTTAAGTAAAGCTCATAACTAAAATTCCTCTTACAAAGTTTATACTAAGTGATGACATCGCTTTAGGTTCAGGGTTGGAAGTCGGCAGTTGATATTTATAAAAAAATAAATAAATTTAATTAATAAACAAACAAATAATTATAAATTAATACTCTGCCCCATCCGACAGCCATTTTTTCTTCTGAAAAGAGTATTACCCAGCTAGTAAAAATATTAAACGCATTAAGCATAGAAATCTAATCGTAATATGCCACTGTGACTCATATGTCCACACACAAGGGCCATATGCAAGTTATATAGGCAAGTCAGTTAGATGTGTAAAATGGCAAAGTAACAAACTTCCCGCTTTGACATGAATGGGAAGAAGATATTTTTTACATTTCCAACGTTTTATCCATTGACTAGGCGTTAGATACATTTACATAAATTTCTTATCAGTAAGGGGTTAAACTCCATCCACTATCACTACACCTACTCAGTCTTCAAGAGGTATTCCATGACCACCAGACAAGCCACGCCCCACATCCTCAGCTCTCCATCTATCTGTCATCCTGTAGGGGGACGAATGCCCACCTCTACTATCCTTGTACATTGCGTCAAGGAAGCTTTCGTACTATGCATTAACAAAATGCACTGCCATTTACAGTTGCCCATGCCCTTATTAAGACACCTCTCATGGATATCAGCTTAAACAATTTACTATGTTCTGCCATGCATGTACCATGTCATAAATGTCATGTCTCATTCTCTCTTGTTTCTCTTATTTCAGACATCTTGACAAACAGCTTAGAAGCGGATCCTCATCCAACCAATTACCTGAGCTAAATAACCACCCTGATTCTAACTTCTCTGAATTTCTCATTTCAGGTCTAACTCACGGACTCCACCCAGGAGTTTCAGCCTCGCCCACATAAAACCTCTGCTATCCTAATCTTCAATCTGCAAAAGCCGAACCAAAAACAGTCAACCAAAAATTTCTGGTTTAAAAAACGCCACATAATCGACCTCTCCGCGCCACATAACTCTATTTTCCCAGCATTAACAGGACTATCCCGCTAGATGGATGTTCGCTCAATTACCACGACATAGCTATTTCCCTTATCAAATCCGCCGGCCGCAACTCCTGGCTAGCTAAAGTCGACATTACATCCGCTTTAAAGTCATGCCAATCCATCCAGAGTTCTGGCACCTTTTTGGCATTCGCTGGCGCTCCAAATTCTACTTCACAGTCCAGTCAACTTTCGGATGCAAAGTAGCCCCAAAATTTTCGACATGCTTTCAAAAGCTGTATGTTGGATACTTTCCAATAATTACGGAATTCCTTACCTAATACACTTGTTAAATGACTTCCTCATTGTCTCTCCTCCGTCGTCACCTCCAAACAAACATTTAGCGATCCAAATCTTTCTCGAAAATCAATCATGCACCAAACGCGAACTCCTTTCCATTATTGGTCACCTAAATTTCGCTATGCGCATTATCCCGCAAGGCCGTCCGTTTATTTCGCACCTGCTTAAACTCTCCACCAGAGTTCCCGGCTTAGAAGATACAATCCTTCTCTCTAAACCCAGTTGTGAAGAAATCAGCCTATGGATTTCTTTCCTTAAGCAATGGAACGGCTGTTCCTTTTTCTACAGCGATCTTATAGCATCGCCAGTAGATATCAATTTGTTCACCGACGCCACCCCTTCAGTCAGTTTCGGGGGATTTTACCAGGGTCGTTGGTTCGCGTCATCCTGGCCTCCCCCAAATGTTAAAAAAAATAAATAAATAAAAAAAAATTCTACCAAACGAACAATCATCCGCTCTCTTCGAATTATATCCCGTCGTAGCAGCGGCCATCCTGTGGGGCGAAGCGTGGTCCGCATCCAGCATTCTCATTCACTGCGATAACGAGGCTACAGTGCAATATATTAATAAAGGGCGCTCACACTCATGCCCCTTTTAAGACGCCTAGTTTGGATAGCAGCCACTAAACAATTCTTAATTTCTGCTAAACATGTTCCAGGTTGTAAAAATCAAATTGCTGACTCTCTGTCTCGCTTTTCTTTCCAGAAGTTTTGGCTATTGGCGCCAGAAGCAGACCCTCATCCAACACCTGTTCCTCACTATTCAGAGATGATATTGCCATAAACCACCCTCTTTATCACCTCCGGAAAGCATCCATTTCACTCATCCTCCAGGCAGTGGCTCCCAGGACACAGCAATCTTATCTCACAGCATGGAATGCTTTTAAACAATTCCATTCTCTGTCTAAAAATCCTTTTCCAGATTTTTCTCACCCATTCCAAACCCTCTTAGCATTTATACACTATAGAAGATCCTTAGACCAAAACCCCCTCGCCTCACTTTTTACTGTTGACGCTAACCGTCCAGTAACACGTTTCTGGTTCCAAAACCACCTTAAGGAGGTTCTCCGCATTTCAGGCTTTCCTCCAGAGCCATTCTCTGCACACTCATTCAGGATAGGAGCAGCCACTACAGCAGCTCACAACGGCCTCTCCCAACAACAGATACAAACTCTCGGCCGTTGGTCCTCCAACGCCTTCAATTCATACATTCGCCTCAGCCATCATCACCTCAGAGAAGCCCAGTTGACACTCTGCAGCCAACATCAACACTCAACAACAACACAAATCCACATGTTTCCTCGAAACTTCCATCCTATTTTTCCCTCCTGAACTATTTTTTCTTTTCTCCCCCTCCTCTTTTCCATATTTTATTTTATATACCATTCCCATCACACTCCCCGCTATAATACAGCCACAAAGTCTAGCGGGTACACATAATATCTACCTACTACTCACCCACTCATCACACCTTGGCACCAACTCTGTCAGCTTAGCAAAGCTTACACCCCCAGTTCAATGGACCGGAACCACATTCCGGGGGGAGTTTACACAACTCTCTATCCAGCCATCATATTCCAGAGAGGTTCTTTTCACTAACCTCTATCACGTCTCTACAACAACAGAGACACTTAGCCGAGCTCCTTTTCACACCACTGCCACAGCAGTGACGCTCAGCCGAGCCCATACACACCTCCATTAAGGCATTCACTACTGATACACTCTCCAGCACTGCCAAAAGCAGTTAAACATCTCTGTGGAGACGTATTTTTCCCTCTACTACTGACCTCCAATACACCTCTGCAGCAGCAGAGACGCTCAGCCGAGCTTCTCCCCCCCCCCCCCTACACCACTGCCACAGTAGTGACGCTCAGCCGAGCTCAGATACTCTTCCAGTTAATCACTCATTACTGATACATTTCCCAGCACTGCCAAAGCAGTTAAACGTCTCTGTGGAGGCGTATTTTACTGACCTCCACATACCTCTGCAGCCGCAGAGACGCTCAGCCGAGCTTCTTTCCCCCCCTACACCACTGCCACAGCAGTGACGCTCAGCCGAGCCAGATACACTCCCAGTTTGTTTTTTCATTACTGATACATTTCCCAGCATTGCCAAAGCAGTTAAACGTCACTGTGGAGACGTATTTTCCTATATATTACTGACTTCCATACACCTCTGCAAAAGCAGAGACGCTCAGCCGAGCATTTTTTCCCCCCTACACCACTGCCACAGCAGTGACGCTCAGCCGAGCTCATTTCCATTTCCACTTAATCTTTCACTACTGATACACTCCCCAGCACTGCCAAAGCAGTTAAACGTCTCTGTGGAGGCGTATTTCCCCTATATTACTGACCTCCAATGCACCTCTGCAGCAGCAGAGACGCTCAGCCGAGCTTCTTTCCCTTTCCACACCACTGCCAAAGCAGTGACGCTCAGCCGAGCTCAGATACACTTCCACGTAATTTTCCATTACTGATAACACTCCCCAGCACTGCTATAGCAGTTAAACGTCTCTGTGGAGGCGTATTTCCCTTATATTACTGACATCTAACACACCTCTGCGCAGCAGAGTCGCTCAGCCGAGCTTCTTCCCCCCTTCCACACCACTGCCACAGCAGTGACGCTCAGCCGAGCTCAGATACACTTCCACCAACCATTCATTACTGATACACTCTCCAACACTGCTAAAGCAGTTAAACGTCTCTGTGGAGCCGTATTTTCCTTCGTCACTGATTTCCACACACCTCTGCAGCAGCAGAGACGCTCAGCCAAGCTCTTTTTCTCTCCTCCACTGACTCTACAGTGATACCAGCCGAGCTCACATTCACTCACTTTCAGTCACCATTCCTAAAACAATCCCAGCATTTCCAACTGCTAAACACTCTGCTGAAGCAGTTTTTACCTTGTATTATCAATATCACAGCACCTCTGCCAAACAGAGACGCTCCACCATGCTCCATGCTCCCCTACAACACTGTCGCAGCACAACACCTAACTCAGCACTATGTATTATAGTACTTCATACACCGTAGCTGGACATCTGTATACCCAGCAGCCGGATATTGCATTTCCATATTGCCTTTTGGGGGGTTCTTCAAATACGCGGCTGCTGTCCCGAGTAGAGCATTTTGGGGAGTTCTCGAGATCTACCTAAGCTCAGAGCTCCCCTCTCGCCCTGCAAACGGGAGGGAGCCCGGGGCTCAAGGACCTTTTGAGCTCAGGGCTCTCTCCCGGGACAGCATGCCAAACTTGCTTTATAATCAATCATCAGCTAAGTGTGAACTCTTGAAGTGGAGTTTAGTTATAAACTAATTTCGAGAGGATCACGTGATTATGATTGAACACGGCTGGTTACACGTTAACCACTCATGATTGTCCAATCAGACGATCCCTAACTCACTATAAAGAGCCAGGGTTTCTTACTACAGTCATCTTCGATTTGAAGAACCCCCCCCCCCCTCCTCCTTCCTAGATGGGTGACACGGTGGCCCAGTGTTTAGCACTGTTGCCTCACAGCAAACATGTCAATGGTTCTAGGCTTTACCAAACCAGCAGGCATTTCTGTGTGGAGTTTAC
This sequence comes from Danio kyathit, assembly GCA_903798195.1. Taxonomy (NCBI): domain Eukaryota; kingdom Metazoa; phylum Chordata; class Actinopteri; order Cypriniformes; family Danionidae; genus Danio; species Danio kyathit. The sequence continues at coordinate 14,357,977 of LR812527.1, forward strand.
ACGTTCTCCCCGTGCTCACGTGGGTTTCCCCCGGGTTCTCCGGTTTCCTCCCACCAATTAAAAAACATGCAACCTAAGTCATTGTCTAGATCAACACATGGACTTGCTCCCTACCTAGTATATATCTCGCTAAAGAGAAGCACTATCTGCTCTTCAATCACCACGACAGGGGAGTTCTCAAGATCTACCTGAGCTCAGAGCTCCCCTCTCGCCCTGCAAACGGGAGGGAGCCTGGGGCTCAAGGACCTTTTGAGCTCAGGGCTCTCTCCCGGGACAGCATGCCAAACTTGCTTTATAATCAATCATCAGCTAAGTGTGAACTCTTGAAGTTTATTTTAGTTAATTCAATTCCCCTATAGCACATGTGTTTGGACTGTGGGGGAAACCGGAGCACCCGGAGGAAACCCACGCCAACACGGGGAGACCATGCAAACTCCACACAGAAATACTCCTGGCCCAGTCGGGACTCGAACCAGTGACCTTCTTGCTGTGAGGTAACAGTGCTAAGCGCTGAGGCATGGTGCCACCCAAGTTAAAATAATAAAAAAAAAAAATAATAATAATAATAAAATTATAATAATAATAAAAAAATCTAATAAAAATGTTTAATTAACAATTAAACTGTTAAATTAATATTTTAAACTTTTGATCAATTTTTACAAAATGCCTTGTAATTGTTTTGTTAGCTTGCTTTACATGAAAATGAAAATAGGAGGATATGTGTAGAACTTTTATTATTTTACAAGACTCACACATTTGACATTATTCTCATGCCACTTTCTCACATTTCTTCTGTTTAATTTACGCTTGCATTACCAAAGCAACAATGCATTTTTATTAACATTAATTCCAGAGAACTCTGTTATCAGACCCAGTGTGGAAAATGAAACCATATTCATGCCGACTGACCCAGATCTGCACAGAACATAAAGGTTCAGCAAAGAGAGACCATTCACCTTCGCTCTTGTCTTAACAGGGAATTAACAGTCAGTAGAAATTTGTTCTAAACAAACAAAGAGTGAATAAATAGTGGGGGTGATTGGGTGCGAAATAAAATCCAGCGGGAGTGAGACTGAAAAAACAGTCCAGCACAGATTTCTAGGCTGATGATCTGGGTCCTCCTGTTAGCGATAGCCTAAAACAGGGTTCTCAACGTCTACATTAAAAGGTCCAAATCTGAATTTTTATTAAGGTCAGAGGTACAAAACAATTGATATTACATAACTTGTTTTTAATAAACATCCATAAGATCTACACAGGAAGCATGGTGGCGCAGTGGGTAGCACAATCGCCTCACAGCAAGAAGGTCACTGATTCGAGCTGGCTTGTGGCAAAATAAACGCATACTTATCTGTTCATTCAACTTTGAACTGTCTATACTCTTTATCAAGTTTTCTTTTCCATGAGGCCGACATCTTCATCCATTCAAATTATCGCTTTGCTGCAGTGTTAACGCAGGCACATGCACGATTATCACGATTAGGCCCGGCCCTAACCAATTTGGAGTCCTAGGCAAGATTTCAGGTGAAATCCAGTAAATTCCACTGCTAGTGAATCCGATTAGCTTTGTTTTGGACATTCTTTCATTTAAATAAAGCAATTGTACATTCAAAATACTTAGAAAGAAGTTTTTGCAACTGTGGGACACGCCGAAAAAATATGCAGCGCTCATGCATTGTGAAACCTGCGTAACAGCCTTTCATGCTGAAATGTCGGCACAGTGAGTTTTGCAAGTGGACAAAACAAAAATGAAAACAATATGATGATCTTATTTTAACTAAACATACTGTGAAGCAGAAAGGAGGGATGAAGAGTCAGGGAGGTAAGATTAGGCCTAAAACAGTTCACCATTCAGGTCTAAAAAGACAACAGATAATTCTCATTCATTCATTTTCTTTCCGACTCAGTCCCTTTATTAATCTGGGGTCGCCACAGAGGAATAAACCACCAACTTATCCAGCATATGTTTTACACAGCGGATGCCCTTCCAGCTGCAACCCAATACTGGAAAACATCCATACATGCTCATACACTATGGCCAATTTAGTTAATCAATTCCCCTGTAGCGCATGTGTTTGGACTGGGGGGAAACCGGAGCACCCGGAGGAAACCCACGCCAACAAGGGGAGAACATGCAAACTCCACACAGAAATGACAACTGGCCCAGCCGGGAATCAAACTAGCAACCTTCTTGCTGTGAGGCGACAGCGCTACCCACTGTGCTACCGTGCTACCCACAGATAATTCTATAAAATATATATTTTTTGTATCTTATGGAATTGTCAAATTAAATTAATATTATTGCAAAAGACTTCTTAAATGATCTTAGTATATCAGTCCAGTTGTGTTCCAGTTACATTTAGGACAAATTTCTGTTATTTATTTAGAATATTAATTGTATATTAATTATAACACCAACAATAATTATAATACTTTTGTGCCAAAACTTTCTTCAGTTAAACAAAGAGAAAACTGAAGTCATTGCATTTGGGAACAGAGATGAGGTTCTCAAGGTGAATGCGTACCTTGGCTCTAAAGGTCAAACAACAAAAAATAAGGTCAAGAATCTTGGTGTGACTCTGGAGTCAGATCTGAGTTTCAATAGTCATGTCAAAGCAGTTAATAAATCAGCATACTATCATCTCAAAAACATTGCAAGAATTAGATGCTTTGTTTCCAGTGAAGACTTAGAAAAAACTTGTTCATACTTTTATCAGCAGCAGGGTGGATTACTGTGACGGCCTCCTCAAGGGCCTTTCCAAAAAGACAGTCAGACAGTTGCAGCTCATCCAGAATGCTGCAGCCAGGATTCTGACCAGAACCAGGAAATCAGAGCACATCACACCTGTCCTCAGGTCTTTACACTGGCTCCCAGTTACATTCAGAATAGATTTTAAAGTATTACTACTTATCTATAAATCACTAAATGGCCTAGGACCTCAATACATTACAGATATGCTCACTGAATACAAACCTAGAAGAACACTCAGATCTCTAGGATCATATAAACTAGAAATTCCAAGAGTTCAGTCAAAGCAGGGTGATTCAGCTTTCAGCTACTACGCCCCTCGCTGCTGGAATCAACTCCCAGAAATGATCAGATGTGCTCCAACATTAGGCACATTCAAATCCAGATTGAAAACACATCTGTTTAGCTGTGCCTTTACTGAATGAGCACTGTGCTACGTCCAACAAATCGCACTGTTATGTTTTTCATTCTTTTACAACCTGTTTTAACATATTTTTATCTGTTTTTTATTATCTGTTTTTATTTTTTCTTACACTTGTCTTTTTTATTCCTGTTTATGTAAAGCACTTTGAATTGCCACTGTGTATGAAATGTGCTATATAAATAAACTTGCCTTGCCTACATTTATTTATTCAAAATAAATCAAAATATTTTTAATATATTTATTTATAATAAATATTATAAACAAATGGAGGGTGGGGGGCTTTTGAGGATAGGTCATGGTCCTGGTCCTCATTTCAAAAGACAGTGATGACATCAGCATACAACTATGCATAATTCTGAATAATTTCAAAATGAAATTATGAGATGATTAATTATGCTATACACATATTCCTGCGCTCTGTCATTGACTACATATAAATAGACTATTTTCAAATCAGAAATTTGTCATTATCAGATTCTCTCTTGCATATTCAACATGTAGGGCAGATATACTGCCACTCACACTCAGTAAATGTTTATTCTCACACAGAAGACTCACATTGTGGACACCGGCACACTCAATCTCTCCAATGTCTCTCATCGAAATATTACCTGAATATTAATTTTTACACAAACCTCATTCTATCTTTAAAAAGATTTTTCTTTTGCTTGAATTTGTGGACTTAGTCCAGTGATTATTCATTCTGAATGTTGACTGGATTTAAATTCTGTATAACTCTACATTAAAACCATTTGTGCTTATCTTGACTTAATATAATATGACTCTTCAAACAAGATCATTATTACAACATTTTTGCTATTTTATCATTCAATTACTGCAATTTTACACACTCTTTATACTCTCCTAACCCTACCCCCCCCATAATCAGAAGCTGATCTGGGATCAGTTTATTATACGGAACGCGTCCGTCAGTCAGCAAGCATGCATAGGCTACAAAGATTCAGAAGTTGTGACGATCGACGCACAGCTTTAATAGAAAGAAAGAGAATGCAGACGTTTTTATATTCATTTTAACGTGCTTTCAACCCAAAATAAAGTGAAAGCACAATTCTCTTGAACAGCTCTTGCAGTTCTATCACATTTGAGATCAGCTGTGTTGACGACACTTTTACTTTTCATAGTAAGATTAAACATAAGTGGGAAGTATTGGAAAATTAAACGGGATGATATTGGGATGTCATTACAAGAGTCACACAGGAAAACTGAGAATATTACAGAGTCTGGATTTAAGAAGCCCTGGCCTAATTCATGTGCTGAACGCATCTTTCTCTGGCTCAGAGCTAAAGCGCAAACTTTGAATCTGTCAGTTATTTGCAGATATATTTCATGGAACAAAATTAATGCCAAATGTATTGAATTAAAAAGCTTGTTGAATAGCACAAACTGAAAAAAATAATACACCAAATTAACAAGTTCTTGCATTTTAATGAATTGAATTCCAGGGTTTGTATTTTTAGGTCCTGAAATTTAACATAGCTGTTTATTTAAATACACTTCTTTGTCTTAACACTCCACCCAAATTTACACATTACACACCTCCCTTAGCTTCCCCACTAATAGGATCTCAAATCTCTCAGGTGTCCACTACCAATAGAATCTCAGGGTTTTTTATGGATCCTACCCATGTCCAGTTAAGGTCTTTCTTTCCAACTTCAAATGTGATGACTCAGCCAAAAAACAATGCTCAACAATATATCTTGTTCACTGTCCACTGAGCTGTCAACTGTAAGTTCAGCTGAAGTTCACGGGTACTCATATTTTTTTAGCAGTCATTACAAATGAATGTGGGCGCACGTGCAGGTGTGCCTTATCATGATGTACAGATAAGAACGCAGGTGCCCTTATGGCCTTGCTTCCATAAATCTACTCTCATTGTGACATTTCATCTTGCTCTTCTAATTTCTCTTCTCATCCCTGACTGCATTTGCACAAGGTGACTTCTTTTATTTACCAAAGCACACATAAATGATAATAATGCCACAGGTATGGGTAATAATACAATTATAATACTGAAATCACTCAAATAAGCATATAAATGAGAGTAATAAATTCATCAGAAATTCATCAAGACACAATGAATTTCCCATCAAAACGCGTCGATCTGATGGCGGTTGAGTTTGCAGCTGGATATCATTGTGAAATCGCTGACAGCAGTGAACATCTCCGCCAGAGCATGTCTGAAGTTTATATGCAAGTTTATTTTACATTCTATGGCAGAAACACCATTGAACCTTGCTAGATCCTTCTGTATAGGCACGTGTTCATTATAAAACACCCACAGGACATTAATTTGGACAACTATGCAGATACAATAAATAGTTCACACAAAAATACACAAAAAGAGACTTTCACTTTCACTACGCAGTTTGTGAATGAACAGACTGACGTATACTAATTGCAGATGAGATTATGAGGCTGTTTCTGCGCCTAATTTGAATTAATCAATCAGCGAACAGGAGAAAGTGCATTACTTTGATCATTTTAATAAAGCATGTTAATAACAAAATCCAAAAATTCTAGTTTAATATTAAGCAGGAGTGTGACGAGATGCCTACTCCACGAGACAAGACGAGACACAAGATTGGGTACACGAGAACGATATTTTTACACTATTTTAAAGAAATCCTTAATGATGAAACATATGCATAGAATAGTCTTCAACTATTTTTATGAATATATATGAATATATGAATGGAAAATAGATTTTTTTTATTAAAAAAAAAACAAAAATCACAAAATGCAAAACAATTTAAGTGTTTTTTTTTTACTTGTAATGAACTTCCATTTTTTATGTATGCAATTTCCATAAATATTCCCATAATTTTATGTATGCAATAGTTTTATATTAGTTTATATTGAATTCTATGCAATGACCATGCAAACACTGCAAGATATTTGTTAATAAATAAATGGAAAATAGCAAACTCTACTGTGAAATTCTATAGGGGAAAAGCCAGTCAGTATTTACATTGCAGATCTTGATGGTCATGTCGGATTCTGTGACAGTATCCACTTTTTTTGATGACCTGCTTACATTTATCATCTTTTAAAGGTGACTTGTATCCAATTGTCAGCATTTACACAGCACACGGCAAAAGGCGCAATGACCAGGAAAAAAGAGCGAGCGCTGACTGACAGCTGATAATAAAAGAGCGCTCTTTTCTCTATTCCTGTATTTATTCTCTTCGCAGGGTTTCATTTTTTATTTTCTTTTTGATAAGTTGTTTTCCAATAGTTTATGACAGAAACGCTCTCATTTGGCCATATTCTTTTTATCTAGGCCTTTTTATACCAGTATGCAAAGAACTTAATTTGTGGTTAAAATTCAATCCTGCTTACAATCTTCAGTGCTAATTTCACCCTCATGCTCCACCATGCCTACATTTCACCTCACAAGACAACTTTTTACCTCAATGAGAAATCTCGTCGCGATTAAATCTCACGAGATCTTGTGACACCCTTAATATTAAGAGTTAAATTTAAGCTATCTCGCGGCCCACCTGCAGGATCGTTGCGGCCCACTAGTGCTGTAGATGCACAATGCTGTGATTAAGGGAAGTGACTTTATACACTGATGGTTGAATGAAGGTCCTTGTTTACATTGTGAACAACATACTAGTCTCATTCTGGTCATACTATATCACTTACCTGCTTCTCCAGTTTAACAATCCACTGTGTTTTGAATAAATTGATGAAAAGAGATAACTATTCTTGTCTTCATTGTGTGACCATGACACTATACTTATTTATTAAGTAGAGCGTCATACACTTACAAATTGAACCATTTTATGCTTCAATCTCTGTCAAAATAACAGTTAGTTTTCGTACTGCTGATGTGCAAATAGGCTTTTTTAAGATGCGCCTCACCTTGACTGCAGTGTAGACGAGAGCAGGCGGCTGCAGTAAATACATCATCAAAAGTCAGACACTTCCTGAATCTCGCTGAATGTTATGCCACCTGTTAACCTGTCATCAGTGGCGGAGATCACGTTAACGTTTTTTATCGTGGATGAATGACCTCATGAAAAAACACTATGGTAATTTATAGTAAATATTATTGTGTTATTGAACATCTTTTTTTCAGTATTGGGTTATGTTTATAGTTTTTGTGATACCAGAGCAACTATGGAATTTAGATAGGCTTTTTATTCAATATGGTTCAAAAACACTTTAAATTACAAAAGCTATAAATTACAAAAGTAGTGGATGCAATTGAAATATCACTGTTTTTACAAAAAGATGGTCACAGTCACAAAAGATGGACAGCTAATTACTTAAAAGGGTGTACAGTATTTAAAATACAAATCTGTATGTTCAACAAATGTTAAAAGAAAGTCAAAATAAACAGCAAGAAAAGTTTTAAGAAATCTAATTTGACTACTTTATAAATTAAGTACCTAAATAGCAAGAAGCTTTTGAGTGACAGCCAGGTCATGACAAATGTTTGTTTGTTTTGCTAGAAATGTCTAGACTTTGGCTTTTTATTGAACAAATGGTCAATTTCTATAGTCATTTCAAGACTTTCCAGAGGGCACTAGAATGTATAAAGGGACATACAGTTGAAGACAAAATAATTAGCCCTCTTGTGAAGTTTGAAAAATATTGCATCAAATATGTAAAAGAGTTGTTTAACAGATTTTTTTTTCAAGTTTTAAGAATTAATTTCTAATAACTAATTTTAATAATGGGCAGCACAGTGGCGCAGTGGGTAGCACAATCACCTCACAGCAAGAAGGTCACTGGTTCGAGCCCCGGCTGGGTCAGTTGGTGTTTCTGTGTGGAGTTTGCATGTTCTCCCTGTGTTTGCATGGGTTTTCTCCGGGTGCTCCGGTTTCCCCCACAAGTCCAAAGACAGGCGGTATAGGTGAATTGGGTAAGCTAAATTGTCCGTAGTGTATGTGTGTGAATGAGTGTGTATGGATGTTTCCCAGTGATGGGTTGCGGCTTGAAGGGCATCCGCTGCGTAAAACATATGCTGGATAGGTTGGCGGTTCATTCCGCTGTGGCGACCACAGATTAAAAAAGGGACTAAACCAAAAAGAAATTAATGAATTCTAATAACTAAAATACTCTAGTCTTTGCCATGATGAAAAAAATATTATATTATATAATTTACATAATATTTTTGTTAAAGAAGTCATTGTATGTTAATGTATGTTAAAGAAACATGAGGAAAGCCATTGGACAACAGTGATTTGTTTTGTAGACATAAAGAAATTCTTAAGAGGTTAATTATATTGGCAATCTTACTGTATAAACTGCTTTTACTCCAGCCAGACTAAAATAAATAGACTTTATCCAGAATAAAAACTATTAAGCTGTAGGAAATACTGTGAAAATGTTCTTGGTCTAATAAACATAACTTTTGACTTCACATACATATGTGTGTGCATGCGTGTGTCTGTTTACTCCATACCCCTTTCATATCTCAGATGAAACCACAAAAATATGAGGCATTGTAATGCTCGTCTTTAAATCAATGGGATACACATAAATAAAAATAACAAAATTGGTTCAATTCTCTAGTTTTGTATTCATATTTTATCATAGATTGAATGAGTAATCTTTTTCCCCTTATAGGATAATAATACTCTGAAAAATGTCCTCACAATAAACATAAACACAAACAACACTCATATAATAACACAATAAAAAAAAAAAACAGTGAATCCCGTGTGTGTGATTGTGCGTGTATGTGCAAAGTCCAAAGTCCGTGGATATGTGTGCGTGCAAAATCGGTCGCTCTCACCGAAATGTTTGATTCAGGATAGCAGGTACCATGTGTAGTTGCTGCACAACTAATGTCCTCCTCGGATAGTCTTTTTCAAAGTTCTGCAAGAGTCCAACTAATCAGTCCAAAGAGAAAAATCCACGCAAACTGTGGTCCTCAGCACACCAAAAAAGGTAGTTTAGGCAAACTACCACTCCATATGCTTCTGGCTTCTTCAGAAGTCCCACTGAGCAGTCTCCAAGTGCCCTCTATCTCCTCCTAGTGGTGTGTATGATATGTAAATGTATATATATATATATATATATATATATATATATATATATATATATATATATATATATATATATATATATATATATATATATATATAAATGGCAACAGTTCAGACAGGAAATAGAATATAGATACATTAACCTCACTTCATCACTTCAAAATAAAAAACATAAAATAAATGTCCATTACTCACTTATATACTTTTAGAGCTACAAAAACGAAGTGCGAGTACGCTTAATTGCCTGGCCTATTCCCACATTCAATGAATTTTACAATCAGCATACTCAATTATGTGGCAACGCTACATAGATACTCCCCAATGAGTTTTTAGCCAAACTAAGTCACCCACCTTAAATTGTACATCTTTCCTTTTAAGATTGTAGTACTTAGCTTGTTTAGCCTGGTTCATCCTCATTCTACCCATGAGTTGAAGGTGGTGTTGTCTCTCCAGTACAGTGTACGATGCTTGTTCAGGTGATCTAGGCAAATGTATGAGTCTTTCCAGAGGTCCATGGATCTGACGTCCTACCATAAGCTCTGTTGGGGTACAACCAGTTGTCTCCTGCTGAGCAGTGTTGATGGCATACCTCAACTCGGGCAACCACTGGTCCCAGTTCTGGTGTTGTTGGCCTACATAGGAAGTGATCATGGTTTTTAGTGTCCTATTTACCCTCTCAGTCAGATTGCTTTGTGGATGGTAAGCAGTAGTTTTTGTATGCAGCCCCAGGATTTACACACATCGGCCAAGATGGAAGAAGTAAATTGTGGAACCTTTGTCTGATACTAAAAACTTTGGGACACCCCATCGGGTAAAGATTTCTTCTTTGAGAATCTTTGCAATCTTTTGGGTCTTACTGTCTCTCAAGGGGAATAATTCTGCCCACTTTGTAAAGTAGTCCACAATCACAAGAATGTAAGCACTTCTTTTCTTGCTAATGGGGAACGGTCCCATCAGGTCAGTCCCTAGAGTGTGTCCTGGTTCAGTAATTAAATTACTCTGCAAAAGTCCAGAGGGTTTACTATTACTGGGCTTGTACTGCTGACAGAGCTTACAACTTTTAACATAACTCCAGACCTCTTTTCTTACAGATGGCCACCATGCCACTTCTAAGATCTTCAGAAGAATTTTGAATTGACCCAAGTGACCAGCTAGTGGATTGTCATGAAAGTAGTGCAGAAAGTTCTGAGTGAATTCTTCAGGTACCACAAGCTGATACTTATTCCCTTCACTTTTTAGGGGAACTTTTCTGTACCAAATACCCTAAATATTCTCAAAGGTAATGGCTTGATCTTTGGCAGCACAGCGTGATGGAGTGGAGGTTAACTGGAGTAAAGCTTTATCATCTTTATGAGCTTTTTGTATTTCATCCAGACTGATAGGTAACTCTGATGCAGTTGTTGAAGTGATGGAAAGGCAAGGGCTAGGTACTGATGAATCACCAGCTCTAGACAGAGCGTCAGGTACCAAGTTTACACACCCTTTACGATGATTAACTCTGAAGTCAAACTACTGCAGTCTCAGGGTCCAGCATGTCAGACGAGAAGACGTCTTTGGGCTATTAAATGACCAAGTCAATGCAGAATGATCGGTGAAAACATCAAAAGGCATCCCTTCCAAGTAATGTCTCCACTTTTCTACTGCCCAGACCACCGCCAAACACTCTTTCTCTGACGTACTATAGTCCTTAAAGCATAGGCAATTACTTTTTTCCTGGTTGTCACTAGTTTGAGTAAGTACAGCTCCTAGTCCCACATCACTAGCATCTGTGTGTATCTGGAAAGGCTTATTAGTGTCTGATTGTGCAAGTATAGGTGCATTTTGTAAGGCTTGTTTTTAGAGCATCCACACTGGATTGACATTCCTCAGTCCAATCCCATCTCACTCCTTTTTTCTTCAACTGATTTATGGGAGCGGTGATATCAGCAAAATGAGGAATATAGTAGTGATACCAACCTGCTAACCCCAAACACCGCTGGAGGGACTTCAGTTCAGATGGTGTAGGAAAATTCACTACAGCTTGAATCTTCTCTTTATCCATTTCGATGCCTCTTTTAGTGATCAGGTGTCCAAGCAATTTCAGTTGTCTGGTGAAAAACTGACATTTCTTCATGTTCAGGGTGAGGTTGGCCTGTGTAAGTCTCTCCAATACTTGATGTAAGTGTTTCTTATGTTCTTCTGGGTTTTTTTAATAAATTATGATATCATCGATGTAGACAAAGCATATCTTACCCCTCAACTCCCCCAACACTCGCTCCATTAGTCGTTGGAATGTTGCAGCAGAGTTTTTCAGTCCATATGGCATCGATTTAAAATGGAATAGGCCTTTGGTGGTGATAAAAGCAGTCAACTCCTTGCTTTCTTCTGCCATCTCGACTTGCCAATATCCAGATCTTAAATCCAAGGATGTAAAGCAGGTAGCTCCCTCCAATGACTCCAAGATGTCTTGAATTAGAGGCATGGGATAAGCATCAAAGATGGTCTTTTTGTTAAGACGTCTGTAGTCCACACAAAAATGATAAGTTCCATCTTCCTTGGGGACCAAGACCACCGGAGAAGACCAAGGCGAGAAAGAAGGCTCGATGATGTTGTTCTCCAGCATTCGATCTACCTCTTCTTCAATAATGCTTTTCTTCAATGGAGATACTCTATAAGCTCTTGGTGTTACTGGTGGTGTTACTGGGGTATGGTCTGCGAGGGTGATTTTATGTTGATAAATCGATGTATGTCCAAGTTTTTCTGAGGTGGTAATTGGCCATGCAGTGATCAATTCTCTTACTTCTTCTGGATGACAGATGTTTGGTGTGCCAAATGTCCTCCATAGGCTGGTCTGGCTCCTCTGAATCATCCTCAGATTTCTCTTTCCTCCAAGGTTGGTAATGAGGGCCAGTGCCAGGCATATCTGTTGAATTAAGAGGTTGCTGGGTTTGCTGGACTGCTGTAGAGCATGGCTGCTGATGATATTGCAGGATGAAATCATCATAACGTGCAGGGAGCTGAATTTGGCGGCATGGGCGTGCCAGTTCAAGAGAAGCATGAGTTTGAATAGATCAGGCCCCCTTTCCTATAACCTCCTAGATTTTTCTACCTGGCTGCAACAAGAAGCTCCTTGTCAACCCAGAAGGGAAAGAACACCTCAGCCTGTCCGCGAAAAGCCTCCCTTTCCTCACCCATTGAGAAATACCACTGTACTGCATGGTTCCAAAACCCCCTCATATGTGACATCCCCTAAAGCCCAAGTTACCCCACTTAGAGTCAGTTAGCCTCTTCCTAACACTTCATCTGAACGCTGTCCAGTGTGTGCCTATTGTAACTCTGCTGAACATCATGTTAGCAAATGTGATGATTTCCTCTACCTTACCAAAGACCAGAGAATTAACTGGATTAAGGAACAGCGACGTTGTTGGCGATGTGCACGAGAGCACTATGCAACTCAATGTGACCTGAAGGGAAGCTGCAGCCAGTGTAATGGGAAACACTTACAGATCCTATGCACCATTAACCAGAGGCAAGTGCAGAATCTTTATCTTGATCATCCTAGTGATTGCAATAAAGTCCTACTGAAGGTAGTTGAAGTGACCCTGCAAAATGGAAACAGGTCCTTAGACACTTATGCCTTACTGGATGATGGGTCTGAAAGAACAATTCTTTTGCACCATGCTGCCCAAGCACTTCAGTTAAAAGGAAAACCTGAAAGCCTGAAGCTGAGAACTGTGAGACAGGATGTTCAGACTCTTAATGGTGCTATGGTATCCTTCACTCTCATTCCTAAAGCACATCCAGATAAGTCCTAGGTCATCAGTCAAGTTTTTACTGCAAACTAGTTATCTTTGTCTGATCATTCTCACCCTGTAAAAGCTCTCCAGCGATGCTACCCTCACCTCCGTCAGCTTCCTCTCAAACAGCTTAATAAAGTCAGACCCCTTCTCCTCCTAGGAGCTGATCAAACATACCTGATTACCCCAACGCAGCCAGTGAAATTAGGACCTCCTGGAGCCCCTGTAGCGATCAAGACCCAGCTTGGCTGGACACTGCAGGGTCCTGCCAGAGATCTTCCTAATTCCCCCTCCACTAACTTTCATTATATCTCTCTTAAATGCCCACCTGATGACATCTACCACAATGTACAAAAGCTGTGGCAGCTGGATGCACTACCTCAGAGATACACTAAAAAGGTGGCTCGATCTAAACAGGATCAAATGGCAATGCATCAGCTTGACACCCAAACTATCAGAACATCTATTGATGGTATACTACGATATGCAGCACCTCTCCTCCGTGTGGAACCCTGGCCCCCTTTAAAGGCCCCCAAGGAGGCAGTTATGGCCCGTCTTCGTAGCTGTGAAAGGCAGCTCCTTCAAAACCCACAACAAGCAGAGACTTATACCAGAGAGATCCAAAAACTAATTGATGCTGGGTATGTCAAGAAGTTGCTCTACTCTGAAGTGGAAAATGCCCCTGAGTCCTGGTACATACCCCACCATCTTGTGCATCATAACGGTAAAGAGCGCATTGTGTTTGATTGTTCCTTTTCCTACCGAAATCAGTGTCTGAATTCACAGTTACTTCCTGGCCCCATCCTTGGGCCTTCCCTCCTTGGAGTTCTACTTCGTTTCAGGCAGTATAAAATAGCAATAAGTGGAGACATCAAATCAATGTTCCACCAGGTGCATCTATTACCTCAGGATAAACCTCTTCTGCGATTCCTCTGGCGTGACCTGGACTGTAAAGCACCTCCAACTGTCTATGAATGGCAAGTTCTCCTCTTTGGCACGACCTCAAGCCCTTGCTGTGCTATTTACATCCTCCAAAAGAGCATTGAAGATGCACAGACAGATAAGTGCATTAGCCATTCCATATACAATTGTTTTTATGTGGATAACTGCCTCCAAAGTCTACCCACCCCAGAGGAAGCCAAAGATCTCCTTCACAACCTGGGCACTATCCTCTCCTCTGGTGGCTTTGAAATCAGAAAATGGGCCAGTAATGATCCTCAAGTCATCAGTGACCTACCTCCTAAAGCCAGGTCAGAACAAACGGAGCTCTGGTTATCACACCATCCATCTCTTGATCCCTCAGAATCCACATTAGGCCTTCTCTGGAACTGCCACAAAGACATCCTCAGATACAGGCACAGAGCCATTGAACCTACTACCCCAACTATGCGTCACCTTTACAGAGTTCTCGCTAGCCAATATGATCCTCTTGGCTATATCCTTCCTTACACAACAAGAGCCAAAATTATTCTCCAGCAATTATGGGGGAAGACAAGAGATTGGGATGATCCAAATCTTCCTCATAATCTCCTGGAAGCCTGGCTATCATGGGAAGTTGAACTACCTGCCCTTTCCACTGTTACTTTACCTCGCTGCTTTACACGGTCGGTAAACCCCACCTCAGCCAACCACGATCTTCACGTCTTCTGTGATGCATCAGAGCAGTCCTATGGTGCAGTTGCTTACATGCGTACAGAAGATGATCAGCAGGTAAATGTGTCTTTCCTCATGGCAAGGTCCCGCATTGCCCCCCAAAAATGGCTATCCATTCCACGACTTGAATTATGTGCTGCTCTCATAGGAGCTCAGCTAGCTAATCTCCTGAAAACAGAACTCACCCTCCATATCAGGAAAACTTCTTTGTGGACTGACTCTATGACCGTTCTCTGTTGGCTGCTCTCTGATTCTTGCCGCTTCAAGATCTTTGTTGGAACCAGGGTAGCTGAGATTCAGGAACTCACTAAGGGCCAGGAGTGGCATTATGTGAATTCACAAAGTAACCCAGCGGATGACCTAACTAAAGGAAAGCTGCTGAGTGATCTTGGCAGACCCTGTAGGTGGAACCAAGGACCTTCCTTTCTGTCTCAATCGTTTGAGCTATGGCTCATTAACCCCAATGAATATCAGTCTGATGACCCTGTAGAGCTGCGTAAGTCCAGTTTCTATGGTGCAGTATCTCTCAGTCCATACCCCTCTGTCCCTGACCCCAGTCAATTTGCCACTTTCCAAGACCTCCTTGATTGCACAGCTACCTCCCTTCAGGGGGCAGCAAATCCTCCATCAGCAAAAAATTACCATGATGCAGAAACTGCCATCCTAAGACAAGCCCAGATGGAATCATTTAAGGATGAATTGGCCTGCCTTCAAAACCAAAAGCCCCTTCTATCTTCAAACCGTTTACTCTCCCTTGCCCCAGAATTAGATTCTTCATTAGGACTTATTCGAGTAGGCGGACGACTACGTCAGAGTAGTGATCTACTTCCTGATGCCATTCACCCAATTGTCCTGGATCCTGCACATTATATCACAAAACTTGTAATTAAGGATTATGATTACCACTTGCACCATCCTGGGGCAGAAAGACTTTTTGCCGAGTTAAGGAGAAGGTTCTGGATTTTAAGGGGGCGTGAGATGGTCCAGAAACATCAACATAAGTGTCCTAAATGCCAGCAGTTCCGTGCTCATTCTATTTTTCCTAGAATGGCCGATCTCCCTCCAGCCTGTCTACGCCTTTGCAAACCCCCATTTCATTCTACTGGGGTAGATTGCTTTGGGCCCTACACAGTAAAAATTGGCAGACGAGCTGAGAAAAGATGGGAAATAATTTTCAAATGTCTGACTACTAGATGTGTACACATTGATCTACTCTGTCACATGAACATGGATTCCTTCCTGATGGCACTCAGGCGTTTCGTTGCTCATAGAGGGAAACCAGCTGAGCTGCTTTCTGACAGAGGAACCAACTTTATTGGAGGTCATAAAGAGTTATTGGAAGCCTACCAATCCCTAACCTCTGACCTTCAGGCAACCCTGGCCAAACAGAGAATTACCTTCAAGTTCTTTTTTTTTTTTTTATTAGAATATGCAAAATGGTACACAAATTGGGATCATACAAATACAAAGAAATTGAAAAACAACAACAAAAAAACAACAAAAACAGAAAACAACAACAATACAGTAAGGTACTGGCAGGTGCGTGCGTGTATGTGTGTGTGTGTGTGTGTGTGTGTGTGTGTGTGTATGTGTGCGTGTGTGTGCGTGTGTGTATGTAAAGGTAACATGGTGGACAAATCAGGGTACATAAGGGTCAATAACAATCAATAAATGAAGCAAGTATCATAGATATAAAATAGAAAGAGATCAGTGAGTGGTAAGGAGTGACAACAATGCTAGTAATGTATGCTAGTAATAATGACAGAAAAGAGAAATGACAATAGTAATAACTGACAATAATAATAATAATAATAATAATAATAATAAAGAAAAAAGAAAAAGAAAATCACCACTACACCAACTACTACTACAGAGAGTTACTATTATTACGACTACTACTGCAGCTGCTACTACAGCCACAACCACTACTACTACTAGTGTCTACTACTACTGATACTACAACATCTACTACAACTGATACTACTACAACAACGTCTACTACTGATACTACTACAACATCTACTACAACTGATACTACTACAACAACCTCTACAACTGATACTACTACAACATCTTCTACAACTGATACTACTACAACAACGTCTACAACTGATACTACTACAACATCTTCTACAACTGATACTACTACAACAACGTCTACTACTGATACTACTACATCTTCTACAACTTATACTACTACAACAACGTCTACTACTGATACTACTACATCTTCTACAACTGATACTACTACAACAACGTCTACTACGGATACTACTACAAAATCTACAACTTATACTACTACAACAACGTTTTCCACTACTACTGATACTACTACAACAACGTTACTACTGATACTACTACAACATCTTCTACAACTTATACTACTACAACAACGTCTACCACTACTACTGATACTACTACAGCAATTGTTGCTACTACAACATCTACATCGACAACATCTACTACTTCTGATACAACTACAACAACGTATCCTACTACTACTGGTACTATTACAGTAATCACTACTACTATAATATCTACATCAACAACATCTACTACTTCTGATACTACTACACCAACTACTACTACTACTACTACTACAACACTTTTACAATTTCTGGTACCACTATTCCAACGACATCTACTACTACAGAAACTACTACTTCAACAATCCCAATTACAAATACAATCGTTACTTCCACAGTGACTACTACTACTACTACTACCACTTCTACTACAACAACTACAGCAACCTGAATAATGACAAGGGTAGAAATACTTGTAATAATGATAATGAGGAGATAACGGGAGGACAGGTCAGAATAGCAATAATAAAAGTAATGGTAACAAAAGTAAAAGTAATACTATTAATGATAATACTGAGGAGACGAGGGGAGGTTGGGAAATCAGGAAGAGGACAAAAAATTATAATAATAAATAATAATAAGTAGATGACATAAAGGGAAAATAAATAAATAAATAAATAAATTTAAAGAAGGAAGGGAAAAGGGAAAGTGAAGAAAAAAAAAGTAGAAAAATTGTGAGAGTGCTGCAAACAGAACAATGAGAATAATAAGGAAAAAAAAAGTTACTATATTAATAATTATATACAAATAATAAACACCAAAAGTAAAGAATAATATTAAAAAGGAGAATTTAACTACCAATATGATGAACTATTAATAATATAATGATAATAATAGTGATAAGAATAGTAGTAGTAATAATAATAATAATAATAATAGAAGATCAAGAGGTGGGCAGGGAAACGGGATAACCACAATACACTCGCGCTGACAACAACAACAGCACCAACAATAGTAATAAAAAGTAACAGAAAAAAAAAACTTTAACAATAATTTAGGGGGGTGAATGTTATTGTCATAAACTGGACAGAATACAGAGTCAAGAGTTGCTCAAACAGAAAGTTTATTTAAAGAACAAAGGCAGCTGCCGTTCGTTGGCTGTTGGCGACAACGCAGACTGGTTCTTCGGCCCCAAATGCTTCTCTCTCAAGCCCAGAGCCGAGGTGGGTTCTCGAAGGATTCGGGGAAGGAGAGGTTTCCGGCGGAGATGTAGATGCTGAGGCTGGCGAGCACCGAGGTGAGGAGGGGACCCATACCACGGGGTGGCTGCGCGGATCACAAGCAAGGCAGATGGTTACTTCACTTTAAGATCGCTGGACAGGACTACCCTAGACTCGACTGGAATGCGTTGATGATTGCTTTTAATGCTATGAGAAACCACACAGAGCGTGAAGAGAATAAATCACAATGATCTGGCAAAACACTTCACAAAAAGGCGAGTAGAGGAAGAATAGGAATATGTAGAGGAAGAAATCAGAAGAAAAGAGCTACAGGTGAGAAATGCGTGCGCGCCAGCGCTGATTGTGAGAGGGAACAGCTGAGACAGAGAACAGACAGAATAGAGGAGCCCAGATCAAACCTGGCCCATGACAGTTATGTGATCAGTTTTTACCTTGTAGTATACAGTGTTTGTCAGTTGCTTTTTGATGGATTAAAAAAGTATGACGTGGAGCATGGACCAGTCCAGTGCAATGTCCAGGCTGCCATGCCCACGTCACACTTACCCTGTGAGTGTAGTATATGTAAGTATGTGCAAGTAGGTTTTTTTTTTTTTTTCCCTCTCCTAATGCTTGTTATCTTTTTAATCAGTTGTTAGCCAGGGAATTATCAATACTATTACTATTATCAGCGCGAGTACACCTGTCACCACGCCCTCCCCCCCACCTCCCGATCCCTTTCTCTCCCACCTCTTGAGGAGGGGAAAAAATAAAAAATAAATAAATAAAATAATAATAATGATAATAACTAATAATAATAAAATGAATAAATAGATTTGAGAGAGACAGAAAAGGAAAACAAATAGTACAAAAGAGGGAGAGGTATGTAAAGACCGAATTTTAATGTGGGAAAGAATTTATGAAATTTATAATAAATTTTTTTTTTCCTCTCCTCTTTCCCCCCTCTCTCACTTTCCCCTTTTTGATTTATTTTATTTTAAATTAGATGTAATATGAGAGACAGTTTTTACCTCTACCTGACCCCCTCTCCCCCTCCTCTTCTGTCTGTGTACTGATGAAGGTGTTGTTGGGCAGTGGCTTCAGGCAAAGAGGATCTTCAATGGAGATGTAATCTGTTAATAAGTTTTTCCAGGATGAAATGTGAATGGTATTTCTTGATTTCCAGTTCATGAGGACAGTTTTCTTGGCAATAGTTAGGGCCACTAGCAGTAACTGACCATTTGTATTATTTATATTGATTGTGGATTTGTCACCTAATATGCAGAGGGAAGGAGATAGTGGGATGTGACATCCCATTAAGTTGGAGAGTGAGTCAGTAACCTTTTCCCAAAATGATTTAATTGAAGTGCAATGCCATAAGGCTAGAGGATAAGTGTCTGGGGTGTTTTGTGTGCAATATGAACATATATCTGACGTGAAACCCATTTTAAATAATTTCTGCCCAGTTAAATGAGATCTGTGAAGTACTTTATACTGTATAAGTTGTAGGTTAGCATTTTTAGTCATGGAGAATGTGTTTTTGCAAATTTGAGTCCAGAATGCAGCATTGGGAGTAATGGACAAGTCTGTTTCCCTTTTAGTGGTTGGTAGAACTAATGCGGTATCTGATTTTGAGATCATTTTGTATATTGGGAGAGCAATGTTTTGGAGGAAGATATACTGATAAATTCTGAGATTTGAGGGGAAAGGTCTAGATTGATTGATTGATTAAGTAATTTTGATTTAATTGACGATTTGATTTGTAAATATTCCAAAAAGCAATTACTCACAATGCTATATGTCTGGGCTATATGGGAAAATGGTGCCAGGTTATTATTGTTAAAGATATGCTGAAGTTGTGTGATTCCCTTATCTGCCCATGTGTGAAAGTTAAGTGGCTTTTTGTTAGTTAGGAAATCAGGGTTATTCCAGATTGGGGTGTATTTAGATGGTGTGAGTGGGGAATTTGTGATCTGATGGAATTTCCACCAGGCTGTCAGAGTTGCTTCTATTGTTGACATTTTAAAACAGTGATGTTTTTTTTTTGATTGTTTGACTGTGAAAAGGTAATTCTGTAATGTTTATGTCTTTGCAGATTGATTGTTCTATATCTTGCCATGCGTATTCTGATGAGTTAGGTTTAATCCATTTGTGTATGTTTTGAAGCTGATTTGCCAGAAAATAGTTGTAAAAATGTGGTGCTTCTAACCCCCCTTGCGGTTTTGGTTTCTGTAGGGTTGTCAATTTAATTCTTGGGGTCTTGTTTTTCCAGTAATATTTTGTGATATTTTTTGTGATACCTTCAAGTTCAATCATCCACATGCACCCCACTTTGGTGGATCTTGGGAGCGTGAAATACGCTCCATCAAAATTGCCCTGGAAACCACCCTAGGTGCTCAAATTGTCAGAGAAGAGGTACTACTCACAGTCATGAGTGAGATCGAAGGCATTCTAAACTCCAAGCCCTTAGGATATGTGTCATCTGACATTGCTGATCCTGACCCTGTGACCCCTAATTTGCTCCTGATGGGGCAGCACGATTCATCCCTTCCTCTCGTAACATACCCAGACTCTGAACTGTGCAGTCGCCGTCAATGGCGTCATAGTCAAATCCTTTCTGATCATTTTTGGGCTCATTTCCTCAGGAATTACCTTCTCTCCCTTCAGTCCAAACAGAAGTGGCACACTGACAATCCTAACTTACAACCTAACACAGTTGTTCTTATTCTTGATCACCAACTTCCTCGATCTCAGTGGCCAGTGGGAAAGGAAATCTCCCTCCATCCCAGCAAGGATGGCCGTTATAGGATCGCTGATGTCCAGGTTAAGGACCGCATCTACACAAGGCCCATAGCCCGCCTGGTTCCTCTCCCGGCCTTACCTGATTCCCCGTAAACTGTCAAATTTGCATTACAAATTTG
Source organism: Danio kyathit (assembly GCA_903798195.1). Classification (NCBI taxonomy): domain Eukaryota; kingdom Metazoa; phylum Chordata; class Actinopteri; order Cypriniformes; family Danionidae; genus Danio; species Danio kyathit. Next base: position 14,379,046 of record LR812527.1, read on the forward strand.
GGGGCGGCTGTTAAGAAGTTTTGTCCTCCTATACTGCAAACTCAAAGTAGTGTCACACCCCTGTCCCCTGTTCAGTTCATGGTTCACTCCAATCTCCGCCCACTCAAATCTCTGGCCAATCAGGACTGCCTCAAAGGCTTTATAAATGGCACCTGTGTTCACAGTTTGTGGTGGAGATGCTGCTGTACCATATTTCTAAGTTTTTCTTCTACTTCAGACATATAGTCAGCTGGTAGGAATGCATCCATAAATGCTCTTTTAAAGGATTCCCAGTCTCTCACCTTTTCATTTTCAGCCTTCCACCAACTTAAAGCTGGACCTTGCAGGACAGTGCTAAGTGTACCCAATAGCTCCAGATTGGACAATGGTCTCACCTCTAGATAGTCTTCACATTTCTCTATAAAGTTGAATACATCAGCTATCTCACAGGTTTCACCGAAAGAGGGGAACTCCAGTCGTACCGGAGGTCGAGCAAAAAAAGAGGATGAACCAGGTAAAACATTAGCGTCAGACTGTGTCTGGTGACCTGAGGATTTAGGGGCAAAAACATGGTAAGTAGCATTAAAAGATGGTTAGGTTATAGGTGACTGTATGGCAGAAAAAAGATCAGAATGTGTAACATTTGTTTGTCTAGTTTGTCTTCTAGAAGGAAATGGGGTGCTTTTTGAGTAAATTTGTATAATTTTACTTTCCCATTTTTCATCTCTCATTAGAAAACAATCAATGACAGCTTTTTCTAATTTTTTCAATGAATCCTCAAAGTGTTCTTGCATACTGTTCAGACGACCATCTAATGCTTGTCTAAAGTTTGTTTCACGATTCACTGTACTTTCAAAAGCTTGGTTAAAGTCATGTTCCATATTCAAAATATTATCAGAAAGAGAAAATAAATCCTCCCTTAACTGAAAAACTTCACCATAGATTCCTTGATTACCCACTTCATCAGAAACAACATCAGCAATTTGATCGGTATCTGATATATACTGTACAATGAACTAAGTAGTGATGTCAATTGTTCAGTTTCATTTCCTTCACTTGAATCAATAGTGTGAATTACAGGGTTAATTTGTGGTTCTGTACTTTCAACCTCATCCACAGTTGTATATGCAACATCCATGATAATAAATGAAACAAAGAACTAGTGCTAAATGTAGAATTTACTGGCCACCACTATGTAACGCTCGTCTTTAAATCAATGGGATACACAAAAATGGTTCAATTCTCTAGTTTTGTATTCATATTTTATCATAGATTGAATGAGTATTCTTTTTTCCCCTTATAGGATCATAATACTCTGAAAAATGTCCTCACAATAAACATAAACACAAACAACATTCATACAATAACACAATAAAAAAAACAGTGAATCCCGTGTGTGTGGGTGTGCGTGTATGTTTATGTGCAAAGTCCAAAGTCCGTGGATGTACGTGCGTGCAAAATGGGTCGCTCTCACTGAAATGTTTGATTCAGGATAGCAGGTACCATGTGTAGTTGGCTGCACAACTAATGTCGTCCTTGGATAGTCTTTTCAAAGTTCTGCAAGAGTCCAACTAATCAGTCCAAAGAGAAAAATCCACGCAAACTGTGGTCCTCAGAAAAAAAGTAGTTTAGGCAAACTACCACTCCATGTGCTTCTGGCTTCTTCAGAAGTCCCACTGAGCAGTGTCCAAGTGCCCTCTATCTCCTCCTAGTGGTGTGTTAATTTCTCCGCAATGTCCGGCGGCAGAGTACCAGCTCGTTAATTCATGATTGAGCAAATGATGAGACGAACAAAAGTACTCAATGCATGCCCTTCTTTTACTTCTTTCAGTGTTTCAGTCACACAGTGCAAAACAGCTCCCGGGTGGAATTACTGGAGTAAACATAAAACAAAACCGAATAAAACTTTCTCCCTCTAATTCACTGCACAGCACACACAGCGAGAGCTCACATCACACATAGCATGCGTGTCGAACTACACTACCCACAACGCCCCTCGCTATGGAATACAACTCCCGTAAAAGCAGTCTTAAAGCGGCCACACTATTTCCCCTCTCCTGCAACACTACCCCCACTCTGGATGGTGATTAAACTTACACCACTCCAGCACCATAACATGACTGATACAACATAAATTTAACAAGGCTTTTACCATAGATTCACAGTGTTACAGTTTTTCTCAAATGCTAAAACACAAAAGCCAATCCTCTAAACCAAATGACCAGTTGTCTATACACATTTACTAAATCTAGCCATCATTTCCCAATATCATAAACACATTTCACATGAAGACACAATTCACAAAACACAATCCTCCATTCTCATAAATCTAAACACATTTTTCCTTGCTAAAACACAAGTTGCAAAATAACTCTGCTCATATTCTCAAATGAAAGCTCATGTGATGCAAAATGCTTGCCACAGTCAGCAATATTTGAACACAATGAACACACTTGGCATCATTCATTACACACAATGCCTCAAAATTGAAGACACTTGTTGCTAATGCTGTGAGCACATGTATAAAAGCAAGTTCAGAGTGCACAGTTTGGTGAAGATTCCAAACAAACACAATGGATAAAGGCAGAGTCAGGGGAATTTGAGTCAGAGGAGGGAGAAGAGCTGGTCATGAAAGAAGAGGAGCAGGCCAACGAGGAAGAGGCCAACAAGGGAGAGGAGAAGGTCCAGGAGGGAGAGAAGAAGGTCCCCCCAAGACAACATCGCATCATCATTACAGACGAGATGCGAGCAACAGTCCTTGACCATGTCAATATTACTCTTTGTGCGGCCATGCGTTCGGAGGGGCTTGTCCACCAGCATGCTGTCTTTGGATCTTGCAACACCCAACATCTCCTCACCTTCCTAGAGGAGCTAAGAGACATCCTCCTGGACTGGCAACAACACCATCCTGGGCCCGCACATCACATTTATGTGATAATTTGGGACAATGTCCGCATCCACAGAACAAACCAAATTAGTGAGTGGTTCACCACCAACAGTAACCACATTTTACAGTAAACGTCTGTCTGTTCCCTTTCCTGAACCCTAGAGAGAAGTTCTTCTCATCGTGGAGATAGAAGGTTTATGCTATTCCAGGGCATTTTTCCTGCGCTGCCTGGGAAGAGAAAATATAGCCTGAGATGTGGATGAGGGGATGTGGCCCGATGCAGCTTAGCGACATGATGGCGCACAGTGATTGTGTTGTGTGTGTGAATAAAGTAAATAAAAAAAACTTTACACCCTGATCATGTTTTCAAGAGTACTGTTGTGTGTAATAGATTCTGTTTTTGCATAGAGTTGTGTTACAGTAGTGTACATGCAGTGTTTTCTATAGATTTATACTCTTCATATGAAACTCACAAATCTAAATGCCTAATCCTCTGCAGAGATCTAAGAAGATCCGTTACTGTAAAGTTACTAAAAATATGCATTGGCAGTTATGAAATAAAGAACCTTCTCACAAATTGAACGTTGTGTTTTCAATTGTTTTGCTGTAGTGTGTAAGGATGTGTATAGTGTTTACATTTTTGAAAGCTTCGAGCTGCTCTTTTGGTGTGAAAGTTTGAGTTTGGATGTGAGAAGGTGTGGTTGTGTTTATGGAGCCTTAGAAAAGGATGTTGTGTTTAGACATTGGGGAACATGGAGGAAACATTTGTGAAATGTGTTTTAGCATTTGAGAAAAACTGTAATAAAAGGCAGAAATACATTCAAAACAATGTCTACCCATATGTATTTTTTTATGTCTATTTTTCTCTTTTTCTCACAGTCCATAGGCAGCTCCATTGTCAAAGCATACAGTCCATTTAAGCAACTCCGCTCAATGGAGGCACTCGCCTGTATATTCCAACCCTGCGTGACAGGGTAAACAGTCCATAAGGTTGAAGCATAGCACAGTGCTGAGAGGGATTAAAGAGTAGCTGTTAAAATAGAAGTCATTTTGTTGAAGAATTAATAATTCAGTCCCAACACGACTATTGAGGTAGTTATTTAAGTCCAGCTAAGTGACTGGCTGACTTTTCCACTACATGGCCTGTAGAAGAGGTGTGAAAGAGGTTAGAAACAGCCATTGTAAACCATTGAAACAAATTATGCTTAATTAAACAACATACACTTGGCTTGTTTTCTTAACAGCAAAATGGTAAACAACAAATTCCACCCGGGTTACAAAAAGGAAGCACATAAAATATTATTTTTCACATATGACATGCATATTTGTTTTTCAACTGAACAATAACAAATTGGCAACAAAGCATTATTTCTTTTTTTTAAGCCTTTACAGTTTTTTTCTGAATGCTTAAACCCTAACCGAGATTCTTATAGCACAATTTATAAAATGATTAATTCTCATAGCAAAACCACTCACTGAGTTTGCAAAATTAAAAGCACAAACACTGCTTTGCACTAAGTTTGCAATTTTGTAAAACACACTTTGCAAAATTGTAGGTACAATACACTGCACAGCACTCTTTTTGCAGAACTGTAAACACAACTCACTGCTTTACACTGAATTTCCAAATGATCAACACACTCATAGCAAAACTATACACATGTCTAGATTTTCTCGTCTAGATACACTAGGCAGATTTCCCACTACATTCCAGCCAGGACACGATCCATTAAGCGTTGGAACCTCACTGGGGCATTGCAAAGGCCAAAGGGCATGACGTTCCATGCAAAGAGACCCTTCCTGCTACAGAATGCAGCTGCCTGTCTCGCCTGTGGGGTCAACTCCATTTGCCAGTAGCCGGAGGCAAAGTCTAATGTGCTAAACCACTTTGCAGTGGACAGAGTATCCAGAGTATCTTGAATTCTTGGGAGTGGGTAGGCGTCTTTTATGGTGCATTCATTTAGTGCCCACACACACACAGTCGGTACATTTGGTCTTTCTTTTGCACCATTACAATGGGTGAAGCCCAACAGCTATTACTTGGGGCGGCTAGGCCAGAATCAAGGTTCTACTGGATCTGTTCATTAGCACTTTGCTGTTTCTCAAACGCCATTCTACGTGGTTGCTGTTTCACAGGTGGGCCAGGCCGGGTTTAAATGTCATGTTGGACAAGGTTTGTGTGGCCGAGATCTGTCAGTCCAGTGGAGAAAACATCACTGTAAACATGAAGTAGCTCCGCAAGCTCACGCTGTTCAGCCTCCTTTAGATCTCTTGAACTCTCTGCATACAGCAGCTGTAAGTGACTTGGGACAACTGCAGGATAGGAATCTGTTGGTGGCGGCTCTGCAGTGGAGGCCTGAACCACATCAGCAGGCTGGAAGATTCCAGCAATTACTCCCTTCCTCACCTTCACAGCAACAGTACCTGGGTTGAACAGTCTAACAGGAACTCGATTACTTGACTGGGCACCAATTATAATCCGTGCCACCATCACCTGATGCTTCTCCATGAAGCCTTTAGTTGGACTCAAAAGGACGTTGCCCTGTACTTCCTTGCGGAAATCTGCATTGCCTGGAACAATGTATTCACGTCCTGCTTCCAAGACAGCTGTGCATGCTATACGGACCACATGCACTCGAGGTTTGTTCTTTGGGTTAAAGTACAGAATCTGTTCGCCAAACAGTATAATCTTCTGACTGCCAAAGTCAAGGCGTGCCCGTGCTTGCTCCAAGAATGGATGCCCCAGAATGGCCTCAGTGCCCTCAGCCACATCTGCTACAATGAAATTAACACTGACTGTTTGGGTTCCAATTTGCACAGGAACATCAACTTCCCCGAGAACGTCAACATTTATAGGGCTTATTCCCTGCAGGGCCTGTACAGTAGAAAGCTTGAGTGGGGGCCTTATATCAGCCTTGATGGTCTTGTAACAGAGCTGAGGTAACACGCTTCTCTTGGCCCCACTGTCCAACAGAGCACAGACCTCCGTATCATACAATAGTAGATGAATGCACATTTCTGGCCCGCTTCCCTTAACTCTGAGAACTGTGGAGGTAGGCTGGGTTCCTGTAGGCCGAGGAAATGCTGGAGTCACACGTTCCAGATTGAGCCTGGGTGAAGGACAGTTGCGCCTCATGCGACCAATGCCCTGGCAGTTGTGGCATACAATCTCTTCCCAATTGATTTTAATTTTGTTAAATTTTTGATCATGAGGTTTGAATTCTGTTTTTGAGTTTTTCTGTCTCCACACATGCGTTGACGGCACTGAACATTCCTCGTCACTCTGATTTGGACATTCACGTACTGCTGCTGCTCTAGTTTTTCTCTCCATCGGTCTTACTGCAGATTGCATAAGTTGTGTTACACTACTGGCATTTTCATACCTGTGTGCAATCTCATAGGCGCGGGCCAGGGTACGTGGTCGCTCCTCCAGCAGTCTTTGCACAATATCAGCATCTGCTGTTGGGGTATTTACAGTTTTAACCCAAAGAATGACCAGTCTGTCAGATGAAGAAGAGCCGGAGTCAGAGATTTAAATAAATAAATAAAGTTTACTGAAGATAGTTTGCAGTTTCATCAGCAGAAGCCAGCTTCAACACTCGCAATGAGTTCCTAGGCCGCTCTGCTTACAATCTCAAATCAATAACAATTATACTCTCACATAACATCATTATCTGCGTCATACATATAGTTGTTCTAACCTGATTGGTTAAAACACAGATAGACTAGGAAAATTTCCACGTGGGTGCGTGCGTACAATTCTGAACAATATCTTAAGCATAAACGTCAGACATTCAATAGACTGTTTAGAACTGACTCCAGACCTGTTAAAAGTATCTACAATCAAATAGAACACACACACTTAAAGTACAATCTGTTTCTTATCCAAGGCTGAGTGTACTTCTCAGGCGTCTTTATCAAAACTGGTTGAAAACCGGTATAATCTACATTCAGACAGTTAAATTCTCACTACACCAAGTCTATCTTGACTAAAAGTAAAGTTACTTTAAAAGAAATTAACCGTAAAAATAGCAAAATCACTTAAGACATTTTAGATAGAATTAACTCATAGAAATAACAATAGAAACAATAGAACAATATTGTTTCAAGTCCTCAGCTGTTCATTTCCACTCAAGGTCTCTGTGACCTCTGACTTAGTTTGGTGGCTCCTGAAAATAGTTTCAAAGAGACAGGCAATGCACTGAACATTCTTACATAAAGCAGTGTATTTAACTTATTCATTAGTTGAAATCATTTCAAAGTTAAATACTCATTCAAATAATCAAATAATCATATTTAATAAGCATAACGAGACATAGGATGATGAGGAAAGGATAAACGTTGATCCATGCTTAGATGAACTGGACGGTAGAAATCCGAATCCTTCACTGCCATGGCATTAGTGAACACTTCAACACTAATAGAGTCCTGTTCCCTCTCAGAGCGATCTGCATAGGCAATGGAGACTTTTTCATAAATGTCGTCCCTTAATGCATGGAGTGGCTCACCTGTCCTACGGACCCTCTGCCTCAGCTCTATTCCAATTGCAGCAGCGTGTTCGGATGAAGGGCCGAATGCTGCTTCCACTTCCTCTACTATGCGGGCATAATCCCAACGGCCGGACCTGGGGTTCTTGTGAATCACTGAACCTGCTGCACCTACTAGACAAAACCTCATTTACACAGTCATTGTCCTCTCAGACCAATGGTTTAGAAACTCTCTCCATGAAGTAGAGCCATCGAACTGACCTGGTCGCAGTGTGGGTATCCTTTTTCTGTGATCGCTGCACTCCTCCCCACTGTCTGATGACACACAGTGCTACACACAAAGTACGCCAGCAAATCTAAATTACTCACACTCAATGTGCACAGATTTTACAGCCAAACGGACGCTTCAAGGCACACCTACAATAAATCATCAACCACATAAACATGATGTCTGTGCAGCTCAGCATTGTATTCGTGAGGATGAAAATAGCGCTGTCTTTTCCAGTGTTGATGACTGTACGTTGTTTCCCAGAGCATACTAAATTCAGCAAGCGTGTAAGGAAACCTCATCGGACATTCTATGACATGTCATCAGACAGTGGGGAGGAGTGCAGCGATCACAGAAAAAGGATACCCACACTGCGACCAGGTCAGTTCGATGGATCTACTTCATGGAGAGAGTTTCTAAACCGCGCAGTACCGCGTAAGTACAGTGAAATAACGGTGTACATTTCTGTACGTATAGTATAAGTATAATGAACGTATGTGTAGGTATAATGGAACAAACTGTAATGCTTGGATAATAAGGGGTAACAACCATATATTCAACATGCAAAGAACCGTGCAAGTACAGTGAAATAACGGTGTACTTTTCTGTACATATAATATAATGAACGTATGTGTAGGTAAAGGGGAACAAACTGTAATGCTTTGGTAATAAGGGGGTAACAACCAGATATTCAACACAACCGCATAAGTATATTGAATTTACGGTGTACTTTTCTATAAACTGCAAAGGAACAAACCATAATGTTTGGGTAATAAGGGGGTAACAATAGAATATTCAACACGTAAAGAACCGCGTAAGTATATTGACTTTACGATGTACTTTTCTTTAAGTATTGTATACATGTAAAGAATGATGCAAGGGTGGTGACAACCTAATGCAACCTGCAAATGTACATGCACCTGCATAAGTACATTAGTAATAGTACCCTTATTCAGGGTTTTATATGGGGTGTTTAATAAATAAAAGGTTTACAACCTGTAAAATTATGAAACCTTGTTGTATACTGTATGCATTTTAAATCTGCAATTCAATATAAAACATATTTCCATACACAACTTACATTATGAATGTTTACTCGTCGATCTCACCACAGCCAGCAATGTCTCAACATCACTATCAACAAATAACTTTGCATGATATAGACCTACCGTGAGGGTTCAATGCGGATTAAAATAGGCTAGCATCTTTACTGCTGTTTGCAGGGGGGGCAACTGTTGCATTTCAGTGAATGTATAGCTGATGTTTTATAGAAAAATGTAGTAATTTGGTCTTTTTAAAAATTATGGTCAATTAAAACTGCTGCTGTAGTTCTCTGTTCTTAGTGTTCAAGTATACACTAGTGAGTTGAACTTTAGCTTCTTCCCTCCTTGTTCCCTGTAGTTAAAGGGTAAATACAGTATTTGTTCCCCTCTTGTTCCCTGTACCTAAAGGGTAAATACAGCATTTGCGGGTTGTAAATTAAAGTGAAGCATTGTTCCCTCCTTGTTCCCTGTAGTTACACAGTAAATACAGCATTTGCGGGTTGTAAATTAAAGTGAAGCTTTGTTCCCTCCTTGTTCCCCCCTTGTTCGCTGTAGTTACACAGTAAATACAGCATTTGCGGGTTGTAAATTAAAGTGAAGCATTGTTCCCTCCTTGTTTCCTGTACTTAAAGGGTAAATACAGCATTTGTTCCCCTCTTGTTCACTGTAGTTTACAGGGTAAAATCTTGAAGGTAGTGAAACCAATATACAAACACACAATATATTTCTTTACTTTGTAACTTTTATTTAATAAATAGACATTTTAAAACACTTCATCTTAATCAAACATTCTCATCTATCATTGCCTATACTCATTCATTCATTTTCTTTTCAGCTTATTCCCTTTATTAATCTGGGGTCACCACAGTGGAATGAACTGGCAACTTATCCAGCACATGTTTTACGTAGCGGATGCCCTTCCAGCTGCAACCCATCTCTGGGAAACACACACATACACTACAGACAATTTTAGCTTACCCAATGTCACTACATGTTTTGGACTTGTGGGGGAAACTGGAGCACCCGGAGGAAACCCACGCTAACATGTGGTTAGAACATGGAAACTCCAAAAACACAGAAATACCAACTGACCCAGCAGAGGCTTGAACCAGAGACCTTCTTGCTGTGAGGCAATTGTGCTACCTACTGTGTCACAAGTAATTTTATTTGCTTCACATGCTGTGACTCAAACAAACCCATTGCAAAAAAGTACCAATAAAATGCTCTGAATGTCTTAAATACAGAAAAGTCTTTCAGAGAGAGAGAGAGAGAGCAATGTGGGCAGCAGACTGAGATTTTACCAATCTCAGTTACTTCTAAATGCACAGAGATATGTGGTGAATTCGGTCATGGAAGATCATGTTCCAAAATCTGTCTGGTGACTGTATATCCTGTGGATAGAAGAGAGAAAGCAGTTAAGGCATACGCTGTCTTAGATGAACAAAGTAACAAATCTTTAGCTAAAACAGAGTTTTTTAATCTCTTTAAGATTGAAGCTAATTTCACACCATACACTATCAAAACATGTGCTGGCGTGAATCAGACCTTTGGACGAAGAGCTACAAATTTTGTGGTAGAATCCTTAGATGGACAGACAAAACTCAAACTGCCAACATTGATAGAGTGTAAAATGCTGCCAGACAATAGAACAGAGATTCCCTCACCAGAAGTAGCTCGACATTATCCTCACCTCAGGCCAGTTGCAAATCAGATCCCAGCTGTTGATCCTGATGTTCCCATTCTTTTCCTTTTAGGAAGAGACATCCTGAGGGTGCACAAAGTTAGAGAACAAATAAACAGACCTAACGATGCCCCATATGCACAGCGACTGGATCTTGGATGGGTGATAGTTGGTGAAGTATGCCTAGGAATGTCGTAGATTTTTGTCTTTTCTCTTAATGAATCACACTCAGTCTGGAGGTTATGAATATCAGAAGAATATACTTTATTGGAATATTTTCCAAAAAAGCAGAGACAGCCTGGAGCAGACCCATCTCAGTCTCTCCCCAGGACAAATCCAATGTCCCTCACATTTGCTGTACCCTTTATCCTTGCTTCCTCCCACCTTTGTGTTTTCACAGCTGTTTACTGGTTCAACAGGTCTCTCCCCGCTCCTACTACTTTACGACCCCTATTTAAAGCCCCCTCTTCTTGTTGGCCCTTATGATGAACAAATCTAATATATTCATCACTGTTTTTATGCATACAGTTCACATTTGGTAATCATGACTAGTATCTATGTTTCAAACATTTAAACTGGACTCTTCTCTCCCATACAGTATGTATCTTTTCAAACATACACGACAGTTTCAACATATGTTGCATACATTTCATGCTTTTCTGACACAGATGGTTCTGCCTTGTATCCCCAAGTCCTCTCTCATGCTCTTTTATGACCCCTTTACCTTAACCTATCACCTGTTTCCAAAGACATATAATGGCAGATGCATAGGGCTCTCCACTCACCCAATTGAATGTGTCTTAACATAGATTTAGAAAATAAAAATCTACTTCACATCCCTCCTCTGTGGCTTATTAAAGCCACACCGTAATTGTCTTTACCCATAGTGCAACTTCATGATTCAGCCCTAAGCTATACTACCTAAAGACAAAGATATGTCACAGTATTATTACAAATGACCAGATCATGTAATCGCACTTTGGAATAGAATCATGCCAAACATCTGCGTCCGGTCTTGACAAGAACACAGTAAAAGACTTGATTCTACTTTGCTGTTATATCAAAAGAGGGAGTGTGCATCAGGTTATACATTTGCTTGAGGGGGTCACAGTTATTTCAAAGAATCAAAGAATAACCCTACATAATCATAATACATGTTCACTACTGTTGTAATCTTCCAACAACACACATAATAAGTAGAACAAGTTGATCTTCAGCCCAGATACTTTGCGCATCGTAGAGAGCCGCCATTTTGGGGTAGAGGTTGACTAGCACTTACACCCAAGGCATGGATCCTCTTCATCATCCTCTTCTTCATCTGACCTATCAGAATATTTAGCACTACAGTATCTGGTTTCTTAATCAGTCTGATTTATACTTGCGATTGATTTGTTCCTTTCTTTCTTTCATTCTGGCCTGAAAAGGTGTTGGTAGAGACTTTATGTTAAGAGTCTGTAACCTGAAGTTGTGGTGATTATCATCGCTTGAACTTGTGGCATGTTTTATATTTCTTACTCAGGAATATTATAAGAATCACTCTTTTAACTGTTCTGATAAACTCCTCCTGCCACATTTTACTCTTCATTGAGCTTCGGGATTTTCTGGTTCCTCTGTTTCCTGTAAGCTTTATCTTGCTGGAGTTTTTTTCCTTTAGCACCCTTGTGCAATGCTTCCGATGGTACCCAGTCGATGGCATCCCCTTTGGCAGCTGTTGGATTGGTCCTCACGTCCAGATATGCTCTTTCCTCCTGAGCTCACTCCACTTTCTCCCGAGCACCCTCAGATGCATCCAATCACCGGGAATACCTAGACCTGCATCTCTGCTTCTGCTCCTTTCTGGTTTCCTGTACAGACATCGCTTTGTACATGGCAGTTAGTTTCTTCATAAAAGACCAAACTTCTTCTTTCCAATGTATTAGACATGTTTGCCCAACATTCCAAAAGGTTAAAGGCGAGGTTATATGTGAGGGTCGACCCAATAGCACTTCATGCGATGTTAGATGCCTATCAGTTTCCATGCAATCGCTCATTAATGCAAGAGGTAACACATCAATCCACTTAAGTTTATTACTTTAAACCATCTTGTTAAACTAGGCCTTGATGGATCATCTTTAGCTCTTTCAGCCATTTCTGGTAATTGTGTATGATCAAAGCACACTTTTATCAATTTCCAATACTTCTTCAACTATTTATTAATGCATTTATTCACTGGATCACATATCCACCTATTTACCAACTTAATTACCATATTTCACTTTAATTGACTTTATTTACTCTAACTCATTCATAAATGCAGACACATTATTTGAACTTACAGTACTCAACGTATTTCAAATCTGGGACGGATTTCTCATCTTAAATGTAATAACTGTTCATTCTTCTCTGCTCTGCTGCTGGAATCACCTTCACTCATCTACCAAACATGTGATTTCCAAAACCTTGTATCTCTTGCCCTAAATTTTATCATTTCACAACATAATTTGTCATTAACACTTCACTCTCAATTCAAACCATATATATCTGCCAATATTTGACTCAACTATCTATACTTTATATGAATTACAAAAATCTTATCTTTCTTTTTTTCCCTCTGATGTTGCATATATTGTTCATAGAGACTAGTTTGTTGTTTAATTTGCACTATCAACTATCATCTAATTGGGGTTGTGACTCTATACTAATGTTAGACCTGCTACCTTATTTTCTTTAATGATAAAAATGAATTTCTAATTTACCATCTTAACTGACATTATTGCATCTGGATTTCATGTTAACAGAATGTCTAATTTTTCAGTCCTTCTTGTTTTGTAATTTCTCAACTCTTTCTTATTGTATAATCTTAATTGTATAATCTAATTAACACTAAACCAGTCATCCTTAAAAAGTCATCATTTGTTTCATTATTTGTATCAATAGTGTTTTTTTATTTAAGTCTTTTAACTTAGCTTGAACTATATGGCCCTGCAGATAACTAAACCCTACACGTAACAATATCCATCACAAAATCCTCTAAACTCTTTTAAAACCTTTTGGGCATTCTGATGTTATGTATACTTTTTATCAGCATATAGACTGTAACTGTAACCAAATGTCTACCCTCCTCTGGTAATTACCCAAAATATGCCGAACAGAAATCAATTACTTTAAAATATTTGTCATCAGGAATAGCATATTTCAGTACATTGTGTTTTAGGAATCTCTGCTGAAAAATCCTCTATCACTTATTGCTCTTAAATCATAAACTATACAAAAATCTACTTTTGTCTCTTTTGACCATAATCAAAATTTAATTCAATCCACTTCAAATTAAACACATTTTATTAGTCACCTACACAATCATAGCCTGAATGTCATAGACAAATCTAGGTGTTTCTATTATTTCTCCTATTTTCTCAAAATTTCAGCATCTAGTGTTTCTCTGGGCAGACCTGCATCTGGTTTAATTTTAATCCTTATTAGCTGTGGCTAATTTTGTCTACCTATGAGGCCTGAACTAAAAATCATTATTAAAATATGACACTTACCTACATAATTGATTTCTGAGCTGTATTTCTCAATTTGCATTTTATATTAATTTGCCTTTTTTACTTTCAGCTCCTAATTCCCTCCTGCTCTCACATCAGACTGCTTGTACATACATTTTTGTTGTAATTTTTTACAAGTTGACTGAAAAATCACTGGATTTATTTATGTTCCTCTCTATCCGATCTGATTTTTCAGAATTAGTCCTTAATCCTTTTTGCTTTTAATTATTTCTTCATATATAGTTATTTGTGAAACAAAATCTGTTTTCTTTTCTTAAACGCTTTTCTCTTTCAATTATTCTTTTTAGTATGCTTAGAACTGTTACTTTTTGACCTATTATGTACTGAGTGTCATGGGCCAGGTTTGATCTGGGCTCCTCTATTCTGTCTGTTCTCTGTCTCAGCTGTTCCCTCTCACAATCAGCGCTGGCGCGCACGCATTTCTCACCTGTAGCTCTTTTCTTCTGATTTCTTCCTCTACATATACTCGCCTTTTTGTGAAGTGTTTTGCCAGATTATTGTGATTTACTCTCTCTATACTCTGTGTGATTTCTCATAGCATTAAAAGCAATCATCAACGCATTCCAGTCGAGTCTAGTCTAGTCCTGTCCAGCGATCTTAAAGTGAAGTAACCATCTGCTTACTTGTGATCCGCGCAGCCACCCCGTGGTGTGGGTCCCCTCCTCACCTCCGTGCTCGCCAGCCTCAGCATCTACATCTCCGCCGGGAACCTCTCCTTCCCCGAATCCTTCGGGAACCCACCTCGGCTCTGGGCTTGAGAGAGAGAAGCATTTGGGGCCGAAGAACCAGTCTGCGTTGTTGCCAACGGCCGACAAACGGCAGCTGCCTTTGTTCGTTAAATAAACTTTCTGTTTGAGCAACTCTTGACTCTGTATTCTGTCCAGTTTATGACAGAATAATCTGGCCACTACAGACAACCCCTCTGATGGAACCAGGTACGGAATTTCCCATTCGCTCTGCCATGGAGGTGCAGGGTGCTATGCTCGGCCAACATGAAGAGGAGCTAGCTGCGGCAAGACACGCGGTGGAGGGCTTGTCAGCCCATGTCACCGAGCTCACTGCTCAACTTCGAAGCCTGCGGTGTGAGTCGGCTTCCACTCCAGATTTTCAACTCTCCCCCGAGCCCAGAATTAACAATCCACTGCTCTATTCGGGGCAGTTCTCTGAGTGTCGGGCTTTTTTAACCCAATGTGAGGTGGTTTTCTCCCTCCAACCCACCACTTATGCCAATGACCATGCCAGGGTGGCGTTTGTGGTTTCCCTTCTCACGGGACGTGCAAGAGACTGGGGAGCGGCTGTGTGGGAGGCAGATTCTGAGTGCTGTTATCACTTTCCTACGTTCAAGCAGGAGATGATTAAGGTATTCGACCACTCAGCCCATGGGCGCGAGGCTTCGCGTCTTCTTGCCACTCTACGCCAAGGGAGAAGATCGGCAGCTGATTATGCCATCGAGTTCCGCACACTGGCTGCCACTTCTGACTGGAACGAGCCGGCCCTCATTGCCCGATTTCTGAAGGGTCTCAACGCTGAGGTAAAAGATGAACTCTTTTCTCACGATCTGCCTGTCCAGTTAGACCTACTGGTGGAATTGGCTATGCGAGTGGATAGACGCCTCGATTGTCGTCACCGTTTCCGCGCTTCTCCTTCAGCGTCAGCCACTCCTCGCCCCCACTCTTCTCTGGCGTCACTACCTGGGGTGGAGCCCATGCAGTTGGGCTCCATGCACATCTCTGAGGCGGAACGACAGCGCCGACTGGCGGGAAGACTGTGCATGTATTGTGGGGGCGCCGGACACGTCGCCTACAGGTGCCCAGTAAAAGAGGATGCTCGCCAGTAGATCGGGGAGTACTGGCGAGCGCGACTACCCTTTCCCCATCACCTAATTCCTGCACCTTCCTGTCTGCCACCTTACATAGTAAGGAGCTTTCTATCCCCTGCTCTGTCCTTATTGACTCAGGTTCTGAAGATAATTTTCTGGACGAGACTTGGGCCCTCGACCATAAGATTCCATTCCAGACACTCGATCCTCCTCCCACTGTCTTCACTATCGATGGACGACCCCTCACCAAGATCCATCGAGTCACGCTCCCTGTGAGTCTCACCGTCTCGGGGAATCACAAAGAGACAATTTCTTTTTATTTATTTCACTCCCCTTTAACCCCTATTGTATTAGGCCATCCGTGGCTGCTCCAACATAACCCACACATAGACTGGTCTAGAGGGTCCATATTATCTTGGAGTTTACCTTGCCATGTAAAATGTCTTGTTTCTGCAATGTCTACTTTGACCTCTGTTTCTGTGTTTCAGGAGGGGCCTGGAGACTTATCTGGTGTTCCTGAGGGGTACCGCGATCTGGCACCGGTTTTTAGTCGCTCCCGGGCCGCATCACTACCTCCTCACCGTCCCTATGATTGCTCCATCGATCTCATTCCAGGGAGTGTTCCTCCCCGTGGTAAGCTTTATTCCTTATCCGCTCCCGAACGCCTAGCCCTCGAGAGTTATCTTTCGGAATCGCTCGCTGCAGGAACTATAGTCCCGTCTACCTCTCCAGCTGGAGCTGGTTTTTTCTTTGTTAAAAAAAAAGATGGGTCGTTACGCCCCTGCATAGATTATCGGGGGCTTAACAGCATAACCATAAAGAATCGCTACCCTTTACCACTCATGTCGTCCGCGTTCGAGATCCTGCAGGGAGCTAAGGTGTTCACCAAGTTAGATTTGCGTAACGCATATCACTTAGTGCGCATTAAAGCTGGTCACGAGTGGAAGTCTGCCTTTAATACACCGCTCGGTCACTTTGAATATCGGGTTCTTCCCTTCGGCCTGGTCAACGCTCCGTCCGTGTTCCAAGCTCTGGTAAATGATGTCCTACGGGATATGCTTAATATCTTTGTCTTCGTTTACCTGGACAATATTTTAATATTCTCTCCCTCTATGTCCGTTCACATCCAACACGTACGTCGAGTCCTACAGCGTTTACTTGAGAATCGCCTATTCGTCAAAGCCGAGAAATGCGAGTTTCACGCTAGCTCTGTAACGTTTCTGGGGTCCGTTATCTCTGGTGAGGGAATTAGTATGGATCCTTCTAAAGTACGCGCGGTTTTAGAATGGCCTGTACCCGATTCCCGGTTGGCTCTCCAGAGATTTCTCGGGTTTGCTAATTTCTATCGCCGCTTCATTCAAAACTTCAGCCAAGTTGCGTCTCCGCTTACCGCTCTAACGTCCACTAAGATCCACTTTTCATGGACTCCAGCTGCCCAAGCAGCATTTGCGCGTCTTAAGGAACTTTTTTCTTCCGCCCCGATTCTCATCACTCCCGATCCGTCTCGTCAATTTATCCTCGAGGTTGATGCGTCTAGTGTGGGCGTTGGAGCTGTTCTCTCGCAACGCGCTAAGGATGATTTGATCCACCCATGTGCCTTTTTTTCCCATCGCCTTTCACCCGCCGAGCGCAATTACGATGTCGGTGATCGCGAACTCCTTGCGGTTCGCTTAGCCATCGGTGAATGGCGGCAATGGTTAGAGGGATCCTCCATCCCTTTCGTGGTTTGGACGGACCACCGTAACCTAACCTATATCCGATCTGCCAAGCGGCTTAACGCCAGACAAGCGCGATGGGCCCTCTTCTTTAGTCGCTTTGATTTTTCTATTTCCTATCGACCGGGCAGCAAGAATGTAAAACCGGATGCTCTCTCTCGCCAATTTACTTCTACCGAGGACGAGCCGAACACCGAGACCATTATCCCCGCGGGGCGAGTAGTTGGAGCTCTCATTTGGGGCATTGAGCGTCAAGTCAAGAAAGCGTTAACCCGCGCGGTGGTGCCCAGCGGCTGCCCCGAGGGTAAATTATTCGTTCCTAGATCCGTACGTCCGGCAGTCCTACGCTGGACCCACTCGTCTAAACTCGTCGCTCATCCCGGCATTAAGGGTACTCTCGCTACCGCCTCCCAACGATTCTGGTGGCCTTCCATGGCTCACGACATCCGTCGATACGTCTTGTCATGTTCTGTCTGCGCGCAGTCCAAACCTAATAATTCTCCTCCGGCGGGTCTGCTACGGCCATTCCCCATCCCTTTGCGTCCGTGGTCTCACATCGCCTTAGACTTCGTTACAGGTTTACCTGTTTCATCAGGTAATACTGTTATCCTTACAGTAGTCGATCGATTCTCTAAGGCTGCGCACTTTATCCCATTACCCAAACTTCCATCTGCTAAGGAGACTGCTCTAGCCGTATTTGATCATGTATTTAAGATCCACGGCTTACCCTCTGATATAGTTTCCGATCGCGGACCCCAATTTGCTTCTCAATTCTGGAAAGAATTTGGCCGACAGATAGGAGCTACGGTCAGTCTATCGTCTGGGTTTCACCCTCAAACCAACGGGCAAGCCGAACGCGTTAATCAAATTTTAGGACGCTTGCTCCGCACGTTAGTCGCTCATAACCCTGCGTCTTGGTGTGAGCAGCTAGGATGGGCTGAATATGCCTATAACTCACTGCCCACCTCCTCTACTGGTATTTCTCCTTTTCATTGCTGTTTGGGGTATCAACCTCCCGTATTTTCTGCCCAAGAATCTGAAGCCGCGGTACCTTCAGTCCAAGCCTTCATAAGACGTTGTCGTCGCACTTGGCAGAGGGCGCGGAAATCATTACTCAGAACTCGCGAACGTACACGGCGTAATGCTAATCTTCATCGTGTCAAAGCCCCCCGTTATGTCTGTGGCCAGAAGGTCTGGCTTTCCACTCGTAACCTTCCATTACAGTCTCCCTCTCGTAAGCTCACTCAGAAATTCATAGGTCCTTTTTCTATCGCCAAGATCCTTAGTCCTGCGGCAGTTCGCCTTCGTTTACCTCGCTCTATGCAACGCGTTCATCCCGTCTTTCACGTCTCCTGTATTAAACCCGTTATTCAATTTTTTTTGTTCTAATCTCTTCTTTAAGTATAAATCATTTTTCTGTCTTAATCTCTTTCATATTTTTCTCTCAAATCTTGAGTTTAGATTACAAAGTCCATCCCTATGTCTTCTTAATTAATCTATGGAATTTATCTCATGGCTTAATAAAAGTATTTTCCTCTTTTCCCATTTTCCCATTTTTTCCTTCATCAAATGAAGACTCCACCCATCTATTATATTCTCTTTGCTGTTTAGCAACTCATTTTTCTCTAATTCACAATCACATGTAAATATGCTTAAATTTCTATGTAATTTTTTTAATGTTCTTCCAATTAATTGCTTTAGCTTCAGATTGTGCTTTACTTTACATTTTTCCTAATCTATACTAGTGTTTCTTTACTACCCGGACATTTTTACATTGTATTTTAATTTCCTTAACATTTTCCATACTCTGTTTCTATTTTCTCACTGCTTGCATCAAATGTTCCTTCTGTTTGCCATTTGTCAATATTTTATCTTTTATTTTCTCTGCCACATATTTGAGTATTTAATTTCTCATTTCCACATCTGTTTTAATTCAACAGTACTACATGGTGGCCCAATATCTGGTATAACTATTCGCAATCATTACTGCTAGCTCAGGGTTCATAGTATTAATTGAACTCACTTATTTATTTACTAAAAGCATTTTTTCATATCTTAAATGCAATGTTTAATTATCAATATATTTGCAATATTTAGCTTCTTCCTGCATAAACTCTTAAATGTAACATTTTCTAACTCACTTCATTATGTTCTTTAACATTTACCTATAGCTTCTATGATTTTCATCTGAATAACTTTGCTTTACTACGATGTCTCTGATAACATCATGTAGTTGATTTTGAGAAAGATGACAAATTTTTTACTTAAATAGAATCTTATCTTCTACAACCAAATCTTAGTTTCTTTAGAATATTACAGATTTTTCTAGTTTTTTATTATCTTATCTGTTAATATAGCTATATTTTAAACATTTTCTATTTTTTTTTTAATCATCTCTTTTTTTCCTCTATTAAACAGCGTTTGGACTTATTTTTTCTATTTCTATTCTATTATATTCTTTTTTTTTTCTTTCCTTAATTTGAGTTTTTAGCTCTTAGGTTTCCTTATACATTTTTAAGCTTATTTTACTTAAACATTTTATCATGAAATCTTTAGTTTCCCTTTCTCATTTTTTAAATTTGTCAAATATCCAACTTATTTATTATATACTCATTCTTGCTTAGTAAATCTATTTTTTTTTTATATATATATTCTTTTACTCCATACTCCCTTTATCTCCATATATATTTATTAATATGGCTTCATTTATATTTCTTAATATTCATTAGTATAGCTTCAAAATGACTTTTTATTTAGTTCCATTTTTATAATATAACTACATAATATCTTACTCTATTATTGGTATTTCTTTATTTACTTTATACTTCTTTATAATGTATCTATTCATCTAATAACCTATTTTCTACCCATTATTATTATGTTAAAGTCTATCTTATTATTTTATCTATTAGTATCTGATATCCTCTCTTTTACTCTCCTCTGCTCTGTGCTGTAAATAGACATAATCTATTTATTTTTCACACATGGACACCATAAATCTCTCTCTTACCCCCATCCTGGGGCAGACTGTCCTTCACCTGTTGCCATGTCAGGAATTTCAGTCCACTCTGCCTGTTGTTCTTTTCTTAACATATACAAAACTTAAAACACAAAGATCATTTCAGAAAAATGTTTAACTAGTATATTCTTCTGCCTTGTCAGTCTGTGTCTTTCAAATGCAATATGTTCCATTAGTTTTAATTTTAGACGGCGACTCTTTTATATCATAATCTCTTCCCTAAACTGCATCAATCACTATTCTTATTGTTCTTTTAATCACCCCACATATGCAATTCTCCTTTTATACTATAATCTACTATAATCTATCTTTTAACCTACTCTTTATTGAAAACATACTTTTAAACACATTCACACTTCTACGCTTATTATTTTTCTCTCTTCTCATTCACTCCTCTCTCCACTCAATGTAACATGAACTGCATGCCTCTATCCTCTCTCCAGTCAAGGAGGAGGAAGGGAGCCTTCTCTGCACACCAATATGGACTATTTTGCCTCAACCTGAAACAGGCAATACACAAACACATACAATTAAACAAATACTCTACACTACACTCCTCTTGAGTGACCTGTTCGAGCAGCCTTCATGTTTTTTCCTTAAAACTGAAGCGGTAACCACAGGATTTTCACTACACTCATCTTGAGTGACCTGTCCGAGCAGCCTCTAACCTTAGAGCGGTAACCACAGGATTTTTGCCTACCCATGCAGCCCTCTGCTTTACCTTTAACAGAGCGGTATCGTAGGACTTTGCGCGCTTCACTTTACTTTAATCTGCTTTAATCTCTTAACTGTCACCACACATTAAAGACTCTCTCTTAAAACTTATAAATGCTCTATTCATGTCCTACAGGATTAAAAATTTCCCAAATATGGGTAACAGTTACTAGTTAATGTTTATCCTATCCGTCAAGGCCCTCTTAGGTAAACACAGATCATTTGCATGCAAATTATTCTTTTTCTTTTGGTATTCAAAACTCCTTTTTTCTTTTTTTTTATTACTTATTTTTTTACGTTTACTTTTAGTTCTTTAAAGCTGGAGAAACAGTTCAAGTGTCTTTACCGTTACAAGCAGGTCCTGGCAGAAAAAAACACAAACTAATAAGCATAAAATCGCTTACCGTTTTTTTATTGTAGCCACATATTTGTGTTTTTTCCTCCAGTCTAGCATCTACAGCAACACCAGTCCTGCTCCTTTCCACTCCTGGCTGGCTCGCCATTTGTCGTAGATTTTTGTCTTTTCTCTTAATGAATCACACTCAGTCTGGAGGTTATGAATATCAGAAGAATATACTTTATTGGAATATTTTCCAAAAAAGCAGAGACAGCCTGGAGCAGACCCATCTCAGTCTCTCCCCAGGACAAATCCAATGTCCCTCACATTTGCTGTACCCTTTATCCTTGCTTCCTCCCACCTTTGTGTTTTCACAGCTGTTTACTGGTTCAACAGGTCTCTCCCCGCTCCTACTACTTTACGACCCCTATTTAAAGCCCCCTCTTCTTGTTGGCCCTTATGATGTACAAATCTAATATATTCATCACTGTTTTTATGCATACAGTTCACATTTGGTAATCATGACTAGTATCTATGTTTCAAACATTTAAACTGGACTCTTCTCTCCCATACAGTATGTATATTTTCAAACATACACGACAGTTTCAACATATGTTGCATACATTTCATGCTTTTCTGACACAGATGGTTCTGCCTTGTATCCCCAAGTCCTCTCTCATGCTCTTTTATGACCCCTTTACCTTAACCTATCACCTGTTTCCAAAGACATATAATGGCAGATGCATAGGGCTCTCCACTCACCCAATTGAATGTGTCTTAACATAGATTTAGAAAATAAAAATCTACTTCAGGAAACAGTGCATCGACCTTCAAGTGTGCATGTTTATCGAACACATGTTCTCAGTAATGGTCGTGTGCCACATTTCACACCATGCCCAAAACAGATTCAGGTGAAGGAATGTGTTTGTGGAATGTCAAAGCAAGACACTACTCTGTTACCTGGTCTTGATGAAATATCAGAAATAAAGGAAACTGATAACTTAGGCTGTGCAGTATTGCAAAGAACGCTACATGACAATAAGCCAGGGTTATCTGTGGAAGATAGAGCTTTCGTGGAAATTATGGACAGTGAGGTAATTCAGGATTCTGTAAACAGCTGGGTCGCACCGTTACCCTTCCGTTCCCCGAGGTCTCGATTGCCGAATAATAGAGATCAGGCTCTAAAGCGTCTTCCATCACTTTGTAAAACTCTTGATAGAAAAACAGAGATGAAACATCAGTTCATTGAATTCATGCAAAAACTTCTTGACAACGACCATGCAGAGCAAGCACCTCCTATAGATAACAAAAAAGAGCACTGGTACCTTCCTATGTTTGGTGTGTACCACCCACAAAAACCTGATCAAATCAGGGTTGTGTTTGATTCGAGTGCAGAGTTTGAAGGACTGTCCCTTAACATGGCATTACTTAGTGGACCTGATTTAAACAACACAGTCCTTGGGGTTCTTATGAGATTCAGAAAGGAAAGCATCGCAGTGACGGCAGATGTACAGCAGATGTTTTATTGTTTTGTAGTGCGTGAGGATCACAGAGATTTTTTTAGGTTTTTGTGGTACGAAGACAACAACATAGACAAAGGGATAACCGAATATAGAATGAAGGTCCATGTATTCGGTAATAGCCCATCACCTGCTGTGGCAGTTTATTGTATGTGACGTGCAGCTCTGCAAGGAGAAAATGAGCATGGCTCTGATGCAAAGCACTTTGTAGTAAGAAATTTCTATCTAGACGATGGACTAACTTCAGTCTCCACTTCTGATGAAGCCATTGATCTATTCAAAAACACACAAAAGATGCTTGCAGAGTCAAACCTTAGGTTACATAAAATCGGATCCAACAGCAAAACTGTTGCAGAAGCATTTGTCAAGGAGGACCATGCCAAGGACTTGAAAGACTTAGATCTTGGAGTTGATAGTTTGCCTGGCCAACACAGCCTCGGCCTCACCTGGAACCTGGAAACTGATAGCTTTAACTTCCATGTGAATCAAAATAAGAAACCCTTTACGAGAAGGGGTGTTCTATCCACTATGAACAGCCTATACGATCCACTTGGATTTCTAGCTCCAGTTGTAGTGCAAGGTAAAGTGCTACTCAGAGAACTTTCCTCTGAACAAAGTGACTGGGATGCACCTCTTTCTATAAAAAGACAAACAGAGTGGAATGAATGGAGACATTCTTTAACAAAACTGGAACAATTACAGATTAAGAGTGTCGTGAAACAGAATGAAGAACAAAAAATGTAGTTCAACAGAATTTATTCTTTCAAAAAAGGCAAAATAAGGCAGTCTCTCGTTTAGCAAAGCACACAGAGCTGGGTCTTCAAAAAGAACTCAAAAAGCCACCATTAAGGCCGAGAGAGAGAGGGAGAGAAAGGAGGTAGGCTGGATCCGTCTGCCCACCACTGCAATGCGGAGAACGTCAGACTCCCAGGCGCTGATGGTCAGAGCACAGTCACAAAAGAGAGCACATGATCAGCTCGCACTGATTGAAAGAGTTAACAGCTGAGAGCAGGACATAGAGAGGAAAGACTTAATGATCAAACCAGGTTCATGACAGTACCCCTCCCCCGAGGAGCGCCTCCTGGCACTCCCAGGGAAGACTGGCACGAGCGAGAGAAGTCATCGATGAGCGAGCGGTCCAGGATGTCCCGTGCTGGAACCCAGCTTCTCTCCTCAGGGCCATAGCCCTCCCAATCGATCAGGTACTGGAAACCGCGTCCGCGGCGACGGGAGGCTAGAATTCTCTTAACTTTAAAGGCAGGAATGTCGTCCATAAGAATGGGAGCGGAGGTGGCGGGTGGGTGGTTAGGAGCGCGGATGACAGGTTTAATGCATGAGACGTGGAATACAGGATGGATACGATGAAGCGAATGAGGTAAGCGAAGTTGTACCGCAACGGGATTAATGACCTTAATAATAGTAAAAGGACCAATGAATTTGGGAGCTAGTTTACGAGATTGAGACTGGAGGGGTATGTGGCGGGTGGATAACCAGACCTTCTGACCGCAAATGTATCTAGGAGCTTTAGTACGACGACGGTCAGCGCTGTGACGAGTGATTTCGCGAAATTTAAGTAACGTGGAGCGTACTGCTCTCCAAGTGTTGCGACAGCGCTTAATTTAGGCCTGGACAGATGGAACAGACGCTTCATCCTCCTGGGATGAAAACAGCGGGGGTTGGTAACCTAGACAACAGTGGAAAGGGGAAAGCCCTGTCGATGACGTAGGACTGGAGTTATACGCGTATTCAGCCCACCCCAATTGTTCGCTCCAAGAGGAAGGATTCCGTGCTGCTAGGGTGCGGAGAAGACGACCGAGAATTTGATTAATGCGCTCCGCTTGCCCATTAGTTTGTGGATGAAAGCCTGATGACAGACTGGCAGTAGCCCCTATCTGTCGGCAGAATTCCTTCCAAAAATGAGAGGTGAGTTGAGGGCCTCTGTCAGAAACGACGTCTGCAGGAAGTCCGTGGATCTTAAAGACATTGTAAGGATGGCTAAACCTCTCCAGAATGTCAGATCCTGAGAGCTGATATGGAATTTGATGAGATGCAATAAAACAACAAACTTTTTGGTCTCAGAAGAAGATAAGGAAACCAGCTGTTCAAATGTTCTATTCAAATCACTGTTGACAATCCAAACGTAGGCTGAAAACACAGGGCTACACCTCACCAGGGGGGAGTGCGAGAAATTCACCCTTCTCATTTCGCCTCAAGCCCCCCTTCTTGACCTTTAAGCTACCTTTCTCCATCAGAGCACATTCCACATAAATTGCTCAAGGTTTTAATATGATGTATGTTATAGCACTGTATTCATGTTTGGTATCATTTTAAATGTCTCTGTGTGATTGGTAAAGTGGTCTTAATTTCACTATAATATTTCATTTGTATATGTTGATTTGGTTTTTGACTTTGATAAAATCTCTGCCAGATGCTCCCCCCTCTAGAGATGATTAACTTCTCAAATTCACCAGGCAAGGGTCTCTTTGACGTTTTTATTGTCTTGAATTTATGGCTGTTTGTTCTGAGTTTAGTATTTAAGGTAAAGGTGTGATAAGGCTCATTGGAATCTTGTAGCCAAGACCCCATTGCAGCAACTCGTGTGCTGCAATGTATTTCTCTGGTCAGGTATGCATCTTTAATTCTTTGATCTATCTTTGAGTTAATGGATGTTATATTGTTACAGTATCATCTCTGAATTGGCTTGATGATTGTTTTATTATATAATTGGCATTATACAATTTTACCTGACGAATAAAATGTTAAGTTTTGACTCATTCTGAATTCTCCTGAAATCTTTTTATATCCAGTAGATTACTTGGAGCCATTTCGCTACCTTTATGATCGGCATAATTTTGGAATTATTGGACACAGCGTTTGGTCCCTAATGAACGTATAAATTGAAGAGTATGGGAACAGATAGATCAAAACTCTAAATTAAGTCATAAATGATTATTGTGATCCGTTCCTATAATTAGAAATACAGTCTAAACATTACGATCACTTAAAAATGGAGTCAGATAAAATTCGGAGCTAGAAAATGAGTATAAATAAACTCTCATAAATAACAGAATTCTTTTCAGAACCACTGGAAAAGGCTTACATGCATTTAACCTTTGGCCATGCAGTTAGTTTCGTCATTGGGCTAATAGATGGACTTTTACAATACGAACAGTATTCATCTTGTAACCTTTGATGTCAGATAGTTACAATCTTACCAGGGATTTTACTACGTGAAGTCTCTTGCAGTTGGTTAATGATTCAACCTGATTACATTGGTACGGGGCGTGGCCCCGCCCTTCATGGTAGCCGTTCATTGGACGATATCGTCATGAGGGATGGGTCAGATCAAGCCGTTTAAAAACTCCCTGCAGCCCGTAAATCTGCGCCTTATTGCATCAAGCCGGCTTGCGCCTGCTGTTGCTGTTCCGCCCCCAGTCGCCACCACGCGATTGGGTCACCACAAACTCTTTATGCAAACCTCTTAAGTTTCGGACTGCCGAAACTTCCCTAAACTAACTCTCAGCAGAGTCCGCTATCCCGGTAACCCAGGACAGCGAGCCTCCGCTCACGAGCGGGAATCTCAGCGACGTCACAGAGAAGCCACCCTTGAGCGCCACGTGGTTCCTCGCTCCAGCCCGGCGAGGGAATTCTCAAATCAAGAAGACTTCAACACACTCGCGCAAGTAACACAACAACTGTTGTCTCTTTCTGATTTGGTGCCTATGATCTTAAGCATTTAAAGATAAGTCAAATCTCTGCTTTTGTGGTTTCTCAGGTGATTCTAAGATTTAGTACGAAATACTAGATGCTTTGGGACTGTTGTCAACTCATTTTGCATCCTCTGAACTGCCTGTGTGTGTGTGTGTGTGTGTGTGTGTGTGTGTGTGTGTGTGTGGTGTGTGTGTGTGTGTGTGTGTGTGCGTGTGCGTGTGTGTGTGTGTGTGTGTGTGTATTCCCTATCCCTATCATCACTGATTTAGAAATCGATTTATTCTCATAACTATGGTTTGCAGGAATGCTTGCTGATTAATTAAATCATAATTGTGTTTATAATTGTAATGACAACATCACTGAGTGTTAGTCTCAACCAACATTATTACTATTTGGAAATTTTTATTTCATTAATAGTTAATTGGTGTTTGGTTTCCCTTTTCTATAATCATTATTGATTAGTTTAATTATAGCAGCTCCTAATCAAGTTTATGGATAAAATCTGATTTTGAATCACTTGATGTCATTACGAATTTGAATTAGTTTAAATTAATTTGCAATCAAGTTTTTTTTATGTTACGTCTTAATTTTTTTAAATTATCCTTTAGGTTTTAAATTACCTCACAGGACAGTGCTCCCCCTGGTGTTTGGTTGATGCCATGGGACAGTGTAGCCTATGAGTGGTAATAACTGAACCCAAGTCATCATTAAACCTAACATTCCAGCGCAGTAGCCTCCAATTAGCCAAAACCCCGAAGGAAAATTAGGCTTTTCCTCTCTCCACTTAGGCTAATTAGTTATCTTGATAACACAATAAACCAACCCTTTTGATGTATTGACTCAACAGTGCCACCAATTTGTTAACTTTGTAATTTGAAAACTCGCTCCACTTTCTACTCTTTCTTTTAACTGTCTTTTCCTGAGTTGACTACCGCTACCATTTTGGGATTGTACCTGTGGGAATCATGAAAGCAGAGAACATTTGAAACATTTAACAGATGTTTGTAAGACTTAAACATTTTACGTTTAAATGATCTAACTCTCTCTCTACCCTTTCTCGCCATAGGACGCTACCCAATCAAGGACGAAACGGGTCAACCGGAAGACAGGTGTTTTCAAATTTGATTTTAGATTTGCATCCAAAGTGGTCTACTTGGTGTGTGGTGTCAATCCTAACGAGTAAGAAACCAATACTGTCATTGTTATTGCACTTTCTTTCACCTCGGAGGAAATTAAATAACAATCACAGTCCTGGTGTTTGGAGGTCCCCATTTTCAACTTCCAGCCTAGAAGCATCCTTTCACCTCACGCTTGACAAAGCTGAAGGAAACGTTCCCTCTAGGAACCTGGAAGCAGCCAATTATCATTCTACTCC
This sequence comes from Danio kyathit, assembly GCA_903798195.1. Classification (NCBI taxonomy): domain Eukaryota; kingdom Metazoa; phylum Chordata; class Actinopteri; order Cypriniformes; family Danionidae; genus Danio; species Danio kyathit. The sequence continues at coordinate 14,407,146 of LR812527.1, forward strand.
TTATCAGTCTTCTTCTCTTCCTCTGTTCTCTAGCTGTCCTACTTGTGTGTGTTGCTGACTGTCCCCACAGAGACTACAAGTTAGACGCACGGCCCAGAGGATCACAGTCACAGAGAACAACACCCACCTGTTTATTCCACACTCAACAGTAGCTCACACTTGATATTACACCCAGACACTTTTGTTTGCCATTTGTTTTGTTTTGTTTTTCTCTCTCTCTCTCCTAGGTCTGTGTCAGTGTCAGTTTAGGTCTTCCCCCTCACCACCGCAAAGCATGGCTCTCCCCAAAGACCCTGTTGGCCACTGGAAAGACCTTGAAACATGGCTAAGTGTTGCAATGGACAGCCTCCTCCCTAAGGCCGCTGAAACGCTACAGCACCTAACACAGGACCAGCTGGATGAGAACCTTAACAGCCTCATGAAGCAAGACCCAAGCAAAAGCTACAATCACAAAGACCTAGCCAAGATCACAGGTACCTTGAGTCACATTCTCATCGCCACCCTCAAACTGAGCGACTGGCATTCCACCCAGCTCAAGCACAAGCTGACATGCGTGCAAACCCGCATCAACCAGCTAGAACTGGAGGCTCAGGAACGACTGGAACAGCCAGATGAGACTGATCAAGCTGCCAAAGAGGAGATCGATAAACTTCAAGAGACTCTAGACGCCACCACCAAAGAAATGGAACAAGCCAAAGCCGTCCATGCTGATGTCGCTAACAAGCTTGAGAACGTCGAACAGCTACTAGAAGAGGTAAATGCTGACTCTAAAGACAAGAAAAGCATAAACAAAGCCCTCGAAGCTCACCTGCTTGAAGCAAGACAGGAGATCAGACGACTCGCACAGCGGCTGGACTACCTCAAAGAAGAGTCCAAAAGCATTAAAGATGAACTTAAGCATGCATATGAACTGTCACACAATGAGAAAGCTGAGGGGTCACTGCTAAAACCCTCACCAGCTCCCTCTGTTCCAGCCAGCCACGCATCACTAGGTGGCCTGGACCTCAGAGACCTTGACAAGCTAGTCAAGAACCTGGGAAAGTTCACGCCCAATTTGCCAGGCAGCCAAGATGTTCATACCTATCTGCAAGACATTGACTTTCACCTGGAAGTGAGACCCAATGTCACTGACAAAGATAGACTTTATTTGCTCCGAGCAACCTCCAGCCCTGAAGTACGCAGCTTCCTTGATCGTCAGCCTGCTCACACAAAGACTGACTACATTCTGCTCCTAGAAGCCCTCATCAGAGAGTTTGATGACCCAGAGTCTAAACAAGGACTTGCAGCTGCCCTGGAGACGGAACAAGGTCGCCACGAGTCTTCTCAAACCTTCTACAGCAGACTCAGACGAGCCTACTTCGGCACCCGCAATAAACCTGAGATGGAAGAGTACCTAAACTTCAAAATTCTCTTCCTGAGAAACCTCCATCCTGGAATAAGCCACCATCTTGGGGTCCTTGCATGCCCCCACACAATGAACACTCAGCAGTTACGAGATTTGGCACATAAAGCCTACGTCAGACAAAAGACGACTCCAGGAAAGAGTGCCAAAATCCCTGCTGTTTATGACTTCAACACTCAAGATCTGGCCCTTGAGGGTGCCCAGGGCCCAGACCATGCTAAACTACCTCCCAGTGAGTGGAATGTGTCGTCTTACAACAGACAACGAGACCACCATGCTGACACCAGACCTAAACAGTGGGACAGCCGCTGGGATGGACTCCCTGGACGACAACACTCACCTGAACGTCACCGGGAGAGATCGTGGAACAGGTCCATCTCATTTACAAACCAAAGGGGGACAAGCTCGTGGGAATCCAGTGATACCTCTAAGGTAAAACACCATCATCTTGACACAACCAGCCCAAGAGGTCAACGAAAGAACTCACAAAGATTCCACGCTGATCGAGCTCGAACTGAATCCCCAGAAGGGAAAACATCACCATGTTTTGAACCTCAAGAACTGATGAAAATGATCCTGGAAGAGTTCTTCCGACGAAGGGAGAAGGATCGGAAGTGGGAAAGGAAAGAAAAACCTGATTCTGCCTGACAAGCAAAGACCTCACGAAGCAGCACTTCTCTACCTCACTTACAGAGACCTGTAAGCACCGTAACTTCAAATGCAATAGACTGTACCTGAACACCAGAGTTAGACGCTAACTCACCACCTGATGCCTCGGGTCATCACTGCATCACACGAGCCCTTGTGGACGAACTCCCTCCAATACCTAAGAGTGCTGTCTTGGTCGTTTGCCACCCCGCTGAACTCAGAATCAATCCCAATCCTACCTGTGCCATGCCAACTCCAGTCACTCAACTCCAAGTGACCAGAAAGGGGGAGGAACCAACCTGCTGACACAGACCCACTATCCTAAACTCCTAAACTATTTTAGGAAGACACCTAGCCTTAGCTATGTTTCCTAAACCCAATACATACACTCTCTCCTCCACTGCACTTCTAGGATCAGTCTCTAGTAGAGAGGAGCCATTACACATATGTGACACTTGTTTGTTGTTCTAACCTCACTCAATGTCCTTATGTTTAGGTTTTTTTTTTTCTCTCTTTCTCACTCTTTATGACTGTCAATTCTTGCCTCATCAGGGAACCCCCACAGATTATGTTTTAAGTCCAGAGCTCAGAATTAGGATTGACTCCTTTCACCAAGCCTCACGGATCAATGCCTTGAAGGTGTGATCACTGTATTGATAATTAAACGTTGTAACACCTGTCTGACGACACGTTTTAGGCGAAAACTCAAAGTTTTGTTAACCACATTTCTTCATCTTCAATCCAGAACCGAAAAGAGGATTGAGGGTAAAGAATGAAATTTATTGGTTCGACTCTCGTTAAAACAGCATCGTAGGGTATATATTGACTTTGACACCTGCCTTCTTCTGCCACGAGCGAGTAAAGGCCATCCAAAAGTTGTTCAAAAGTACACACCCCACATCCCGTGCATGCTTAGATGCGATGACGCTAACCAAAGATTGAATTCTTTACAGATTGAGATAACGCCTATACAACTTCGTTGAGCCTTCAATACCTCGGTTAGTCTTAAAAGCCTAAATTCTGATAAAACTGAACTATGCTCTTCTACACCATGAGTGTTGTTAACCTGAGCATTCCAATGCGCCTAAACCCTGCACCAAGATTCAGTTAGTGATGATGTTGTTTGTGTCTTGTGTTTGCATGTTCTCTCTGCTTCTGCCTGTTTGTTCCAGTGCCTGCCGATGTTCACACCGGGAACTTCACCTGGCAAAGGGGGATGAAGGGACTCACTGATCCAAAACCAGTTCGAATCAGGCTTGGAATCTTGGGGTAGCCCTTCATGGTAGCCGTTCATTGGACGATAGCATCATGAGGGATGGGTCAGAACAAACCATTTAAAAACTCCCTGCAGCCCTAAATCTGTGCCTTATTGCATCAAGCCGGCTTGCGCCTGCTGTTGCTGTTCCACCCTCAGTCGCCACCACGCGATTGGGTCACCACAAACTCTTTATGCAAACCTCGTAAGTTTTGGACCACCGAAACTTCCGCAAACGAACTCTCAGCAGAGTCCGCTATCCCGGTAACCCAGGACAACGAGCCTCCGCTCACGAGCGGGAATCCCAGCGACGTCACAGAGAAGCCACCCTTGAGCACCATGTGGTTCCTTACTCCAGCCCGGCGAGGGAAAACTCGAATCAAGAAGACTTCAACACACTCACGCAAGCAACACAACAACTGTTGTCCCTTTCTGATTTGGTGCCTATGATCTTAAGCAGTTAAAGATAAGTCAAATCTCTGCTTTTGTGGTTTTTCAGGTGATTCTAAGATTTAGTACAAAATACTAGATGTTTTGGGACTGTTGTCAACTCATTTTGCATCCTCTGAACTGCATGTGTGTGTGAACGTGTGTGTGCGTTTTGTTTGTTGTTTCGTTTATTACGTAGTTAGCCTCATGTATCATAGTGTAGCTCAATAAATCTTTGTTCTCCTTTGTAAGAACTGTGTTCTTGTTTATGTGCTTCTAACTCATTGCCTCAAGCTATAGATCGTGTTACCTTGCTAAAAGTTAACCCTATTCTGTGTTATGTTATTTTCATTGGCCACGGAAATAATATAGACAAGATTAGTAAAATGTGATGTCGCTATTTGCGGGACGAATTTCAGATAACGTGTGAATCTTTTGATCTGATTCAATTTGACTCAATTGAGTCGAATCAATGATTTGGATCTTCAAGATCTGAGTCATTGATATGAGCTAATAATTCCTAATCGATCTTATAACGTAGATTGATTTCTTACACTTAGAATTATGCGCAGCTGTGCTAGCAGTAGAAATGTATGAAGTGATCAGAGATGAGATCGATGAAAAAATAGACTTCTTCACAGACAGCAGGATAGTGTTAGGATATATCCACAATGCCAGCAAGAGATTTCACGTATATGTAACAAATAGGGTTGCAAGAATAAGAAAGACCACACATCCTGACCAGTGGTATTATGTACATACTAACAACAATCCAGCAGACCTTGCCACCAAAGCTGTATCAGCAAAACAATTGCAGGACTCGTGTTGGTTTTCTGGACCACAATTTCTACTTCAGAGAAATGTCCAAGAGTTGACAGAGACATTTGAATTGGTGGAACCTGATTCAGAAATTCGACCTGACATATCAGTTCTTGCAACAAAGATTTCTGTATCTCAGTTGAGTTCTCACAGATTTGAAAGATTCTCAAGCTGGAAAAGTCTTTGCAAGGCAATAGCTCAACTAATCCATATCGCAAAATCTTATTGTGGTAAAACAGATGATACATGTTGCAAATGTTGGCATCATTGCAGTAAATTCTGTAGTGCAAGTGAGTTCATACAAGCCAAGTATACAATCATACGCTGTGTGCAACAAGAAACACTTACGGAAGAGTTTGAGTGCTTTAAAAATGGAGAGGTCCTTCCAAATCAAATCAGCCTGAAAAAGCTGAATCCAGTAATTGATGAAGGTTTGCTGAAAGTAGGAGGTTGCATATCAGCAGCAGACCTGTCACAAGAAGAGAAGCATCCTCTCATTATTCCACACAAACACCATATAGCCACCCTCTTGGTAAGACATTTTCACAACCAAGTAGCGCATCAGGGACATCATTTTACTGACGGAGCGATCAGGGCGGCTGGATTTTGGATAATAGGGAGCAAACATCTTGTTTCTAGTGCCATTCGCAGCTGTGTTGCCTTTCGCAAGCTGAAAGGAAGATTACAGACTCAAACAATGGCAAATTTGCCTGCAGATAGACTGTCGACTGAACCACCTTTTACCAATGTGGGAATTGATGTGTTTGGCCCATGGAATGTGGTCACTCGTCGAGCAAGAGTTGGTAGTGCGGATTCAAAACGCTGGGCAGTGATCTTTGTTTGTTTGTCGGTCAGAGCAGTGCATATTGAGTTGATAGAGTCTTTTTTTCCCTAAAGTTTCATCCATGTTTTGCGGCGATTTTTCTCTATCCGTGGCCCAGCAAAACTACTTCGATCTTATAGGGGTAGAAACTTTGTAGGTGCCTGCAAAGAGTTAAAAATCAATGTGAATGACCTTGGGTTAAATGCTTACCTCAAAGACACAGGATGCACGTGGATCTTCAATCCACCCCATGCATCACACATGGGAGGATCTTGGGAGAGACTCATTGGAGTTGCTAGATGGATTCTGGATGGAATACTGATTCAAAAACCCACACGCCTTACACATGAGATTCTGGAGACTCTAATGGCTGAAGTTATGGCCATAATAAATGCAAGGCCTTAAGTAGCATTGTCTACAGACCCCGATGCTCCTGAAATATTAACTCCTGCACTGTTGTTGACACAGAAATGGGACACAGTTACAGTTCCTGATGGAGATTTTGACATAACTAATCTCCACACAAAACAGTGGAAACAGGTGCAGTGCCTCGCCGATACCTTTTGGAAAAGATGGCGAAGAGAATATTTGTTGACACTGCAGAATCGTAAAAAGTGGCCTGATGCAAAAACAAATGTGAAGGTTGGTGATGTCGTGCTTCTGAAAGAAAGTCAAGCACCAAGAAACTGCTGGCCTGTTGGACTTGTCATAAAACCCATTCCAAGTGTTTGTATATTATTACATTATTTTATTTGGGTTATTGTGGATTATTTCCTCGGAGACTTTTATTTTAAAATCGAGATCGCTAGGCGAAAGAGCGGATGTCCGGATATGTTCAGAAACAAGTTCTAAATAATGCATAACTTTTGTCTGGAACAATCAGTATATTTTATTCAAATACAAGTCCATATTTTGGTATGATTATGTTAAAAAGGATTAATTTTTGTTACAGACTTAAATCATGTAGGGGATTTATATAATTACAGTGAATTTATTAACACTTTTGGTTTAAAAATTACTTTAAATGAATACAAAAAATTTGTTCATTGTATCTCCCCAAAATTACTTCACCTTGTTAACCGCAAAAATATATAACCATGTATCATTTAAAGACCTTTGTGATTCACATCTCTCCATTTGTGAATTAGATTTATCCTTAAAAAAAATTAAAACTAATAAATTGCCTGAACCAGATGGGCTAACTTCAAATAAATTTTTACAAGTTTTTTGGAAAGATCTCAAAGTATTTTTGTTTGAAGCATTACAAGCGTGCATAACAAATAATAATCTAATGCCTACTATGAAGCAGGGACTCATTATTCTGATTTCAAAACCTGGAAAGGATAAAAGAGTATTAGGTAATCTTCGACCTATCACGCTTCTCAATACAGACTACAAAACATTCTCAGGGGTGATTGCTGCTAGATTAAAGTTTGGTCTTCCTTAAATAATTAGCCAAACTCAATCAGGATTCTTAAAAGGTAGATCTATTCATAACAATATTAGGCTTGTTCTGGACATGCCCTAATACAATAATCTTATTGAAGAAGACGCTTTTATTTTGTTTTGGGATTTTTTAAAAGCATTTGATAAAGTAGAACACCAGTTCCTTTTTCAGACACTAAAGTTTTTTGGTGTTGGTTCATATTTTATAAATATTATTAAAATGCTTTACAAGGACATTAATAGTTCAGTTGCTAGTAACAAAAAAAACAACTCCTCGATTTCAGGTGAACAGAGGAATAAGACAAGGATGTGGAAGCTCTCCTCTATTATTTATTTTGGTTGCAGAACTATTAGCAATTCTTGTTAAAAATGAAAATGTTGCAGGTATTAATTTTATGGAACACAATTTTATAATTAGTCAGCTAGCTGATGATACAACTCTCTTTTTAAAAGACCATACACAAATCCCCATAGCCCTTAAGCTAGTTGAATGTTTTTCTAAAGCCTCAGGTTTACAATTTCATACATCAACATGTGAATTGATGGCCATCCACGAGCACCCTTTGACCTCACTTTATAACATCTCAGTTAAAAAATAAGTAAAATACTTGGGTATTATAATTTCAAAAGATGTAGAGAGAATCGAAAAGCTAAACACTGACACAAAAATTGAGAAAAGTAAAATCATTTTAAATTCTTGGCTGCAGAGGAATATTACAGTTTTCGGTAGAATATTATTGACAAAAATTGAAAGTATTTCCAGATTAATTTATCCATGCTTTTCATTATCAATTTCATCCAAAAAGTTAAAAGAAATAAATAAACTTAATTATGATTTTATTTGGAGAAAAAAAGTATCATTATATTAGGAAAGATGACATAATTAAGGAATATAGTGAAGGTGGATTAAGGGCTATAGATTTTGATATTATGAACGGAGTACTTAAACTTAAATGGCTGCAAACATTTATAAAAAATGAGGATTCTTATTGGTTTGTAATCCCATCTTATTTGTTTAAAAAAACTAGGAGGTATACCCCCGGTTTCACAAACAAGGTTTAAGGCTAGTCAAGATTAAATTGCATGTTTGAGCTGTCCCAACTCAAAATAACTTGCAGTGAGATGTCTTAAAATACGTCAGTGTCATTTTTTTTGTGCACACAAGTAATGTATTTTTATATGGCCATTTTATAAATGTGGCTTAAATAGCCTTATTTATCGAAGGCCTAGTCCTGGCTTAATCTAAGTGCTGTTTGTGAAACTGGGCCATAAAGTTTTTTTTTACAATGTGACTTTTGAATTATCAAAAATTCCACTGAAACTTTCCAATTTTCATAAGCAGGTTTTGTTGTATTGGAAAATGCTGTACAAACATAACTTCAGTCCCCATAATGTGTCATTTTGAAACAAACGCTGTATATTAATGCAACGTAAATCTTTTTTTTTTGGAGGATTGGTGGCAAAATGGTATTTGGTCAGTACTGCATATTTTAGATAAGAATGGTTGTTTTGTTAGTTGCAATGAGCTTGGTACTTGTTTTAAATTTAATTGTGTTAAAAAAGATTATTTGAAAGTAATTAGATGTATTGCATTACCATTAATTAATATGTTAAGAGACATCCTAGTTTATTCCACTGTCACACCAAAAATTATGGATATTAATTTAGGTAAGTTAAATTTTGTGGACAAGAAATGTACAAATACGTTTATTAGAAAGTGTCTTATACAGGAATGCTATCCTGGTCCTATTAAAATAAATTATATTTTCCAACCTTTTATAAGAATTTTGTTAAAAAAAAATTAGATCATTTTAGTTAAATTCTTCATCCACGAATGCAAAATTTAAAAACAGCTCCTCTATTAATTGTGTTTAAAAAAGAGTTTGCCACGTATGTGGAAGCTTTAAAAATAATGAAGGGCGAGAAGGCTAAACAATTGTATGATTTGTTTCTAGAATATGGTTTTATTTAACCCCTTACAGTGTTTCTGTTTGATGTCTGCAAGGTATGCTGTTCTTTTTTTTTTTTTTTTTTTGTAAAATTATTTTGTACATTTATTTATTTACTTACAATGTAGGTTGAATATAAAAGTTAAAGAAAATAAATAAACAGTTGGCAGGTTATGATTTAAATGACCTTAAAGGTTCTTTTATTGTGAGAAGGCGGAAAAAGTTTGTATTTACAAGAAAACAAGAAAGAGCGCAAACAAAAAAACTTCACGGCTGAGCAAGGCCAAAATATTAAACAAAACATTAACTTACTCCACCGCGAAGATAACTTACCCAATGAACCAAAAGAAATGCAGAAAAAAAATTACAAATATACCCTTACTCCTTAACTAAACCAAAAACAGGAGAAAAAGTCAGTGTCAAAGTAAATGGCACTCAGCCCCTACGGCGCTCAGCTTACAGCTTTTTTATACAATATATATACAAGTGTGTAACAGTCACAACAAGGAGGGGGGAGGAAAAAGGGGGAGAGAACCTTAAAGTTCAATTTAAGATCAACAAGAAATCACTTCAACAGGTTTTAAACAAGAACGCCACAGTCTTTGAAAAGCTCTCAGTCTCTCCCCCCGCGATCTGACTCTATCGGTTTCCTTTTCAAAAGATGCTGCATTCTCTGAGCACCAACCACAGCGCACGCACGCAGCACGTCCAGTTAGGGTGGGGCGACCCGGAAACAGGAATGGGACAGGACAAGAGAGAGACACACACACACAGCGGCACAGAAACAACCCACGAATTCGCTCACGCGTAACACCCCATCCACAAGAGTCAAATTAATTTTGACAATATTACACCCACTAAACTGAATAAGCACATGAAAGAGCATCTTCAACAATGTTCTCAGACCCTTTTTTATAGCGTATTTCAAGATTAATTCCTTGAACTACAAGTGCCCACCTCATCAACCTTTGATTGGAGTTATACATACGCGTGAGAAAGACGAGAGGATTATGGTCAGTATACACTGTCACAGGTTCAGAACTACCTCCTACATACACCTCGAAATGCTGTAATGCCAGAAGTAATGCCAATGCCTCCTTTTCAATGGTGCTGCACTGTTTCTGGTCTCTGGAAAACTTCCTGGGGAAATAGCATATCGGATGGTTAATGCCAAGTTCACCCTCGTGAGTCAACACAGCTCCACAACCTGCTCCTCTTGCATCAATTTCAAGTTGAAAAGGACGCGTAAAATCAGGTGCTGAAAGTACGGGCGCACTACACAGGAGATCTTTAGCTGTACCAAAAGCATAATCACACTCAGAGTTCCACTTAAACTCTCTATATGTACTCAACAGATCAGTCAACGGGGATACTATGGTGGAGAAATTCTTGCAAAATGCCCTATAGTACCCAATCATCCCTAAAAAACGTCGCAACTCGCGCTTTGTTTTAGGCACAGGAAATTCCCTAATCGCTTCAACTTTAGCATTAACAGGGCGCACTTGCCCCTGACCCACCTGCTTGCCAAGGTAAGTAATCAGTGCCTTACCAAATTCGCACTTAGCTAAATTTACTGTTAAAGAAGCTTCAGCAAGCTGTGAAAATACTTCACGCAAAGTGTTAATGTGACTCAGCAAAGAAATTGAATAAATCACTACGTCATCCAAATAAGCCTCGCAATTTGTCATGCTGGATAATATTCTCTGCATGAGCCGTTGGAAAGTTGCTGAAGCATTTCGCATCCCGAAAGCCATGACTGTATATTGCAGGAAGTTATCCGGCGTCACAAATGCGGAGACGTCAGAGGCGCGTGCACTGAGTGGCACCTGCCAATAACCCTTCAATAAATCTAGTTTAGTGACCTAGGTCGCGGCACCCACACAATCTATGCAGTCTTCTATCCTAGAAATAGGAAAAGAATCTGGTTTTGTAACGCTGTTAAGTTTGCGATAGTCTGTGCAAAACCTGAATGTGCCATCTGTCTTTGGCACCAAAAGACAGGGCGAGCTTCACGGGCTTGAACTTGGTACTGCAAGGCCATTCTGCAACAGGTACTCCACCTCTTTTTTCATCTCCTCTCTCTTCAACGGATTAACCCGATATGGATGCTGTTTAATGGGAGAAGAATTGACAATTTTAATATCGTGAAACAACACGTTGGTTTGAGTGAGGGTGTCAGAGAAGAGAGATGAAAACTGGGTCAACAACTGTACGAGAGCTTTTCGATGGGAATTATCAAGGTAAGTTAAATGTTCATCTAACTCTTTTAATATTTCTGAATTTGAAAGTCTGGGTGGTACTGTAATTTCCTCATGAGCAACCCATCCATCCAATTCAGACTCAACACAAGGCACAAGCGCAACTGGGACAGTAGAATTATTTTTAGCATCACTGGATTTGCCTACATATGCTTTAAGCATGTTAATGTGGCAAACAAGTTTTCTTCCTACGATCCGTGGTATAAATAATGTAGTTGGTGTCACTCAGTTTCCGTTCCACTGGATACGGGCCAGAAAACCGTGCTTGCAGAGCAGACCCCGGGACAGGCAGTAGTACTAGCACGGAGTCACCCACCTGAAAACTCCGGTCAGTCAAAACGTTTTTCATTTTGTCTTGTTTCACGGCCAAATTTGTTCGTGCTATCACACACACGATGTAAACATTCACGTATTTTATTCACATAGTCCAAAACAGACATAGGGCGAGGATTGGCACTTAGTAGCTGTTCTTGGAGCAGTTTTAAGGGTCCGTGGATTTTGTGTGCAAAAATTAACTCTGCGGGGCTGAAGCCCAAAGACTCCTGAACTGTTTCTCGTACTGCAAACATCATCATCGGTAAACCATCATCCCAGTCTCGTCCAGTTTCCACGCAAAATGTGCGCAGCATAGATTTTAGCGTTTGATGGAAACGTTCTAGTACGCCTTGGGACTCGGGATGGTAAGCACTCGATAACTGATGTTTAACAGTCAGTTCACGCAACACTTGAGAAAATAGAGTCGACGTAAAATTAGAGCCTTGATCCGTTTGGATAATTTACGGCAAACCGAAAGTGGAACAAAATTTAATAAATTTTAGGACTACTGCTTTGGCTTTAATATTGCGCATGGGAACTGCTTCTGGATACCTCGTAGCTGCACACATTATTGTTAGAATATACTGATTTCCAGCTTTAGATTTTGGCAATGGGCCAACACAATCAATCAATATACGTTCAAATGGTTCGCTTGTGATCGGAATTGGATGCAGAGGCGCAGGAGGTATAACCTGATTTGGTTTGCCCGCTAACTGGCACGCATGACAGTAGCGACAGTGTGTAGACACATCCTATTTAAGTCCTGGCCAAAAGAAATATCGCAATATTCGGTCGTATATTTTTCTAACACCCAAATGTCCAGAAAAAACGTGGTCATGTGCGCAAGAATTTGTGAATGATAACCCACCCCTCTTAGTATGACATCAGAACCAGTATAAGAATCCGATGATAAATTTAGAGTGCTTCGAAGCATCAAAGACTGAACTGAACCTGTGTCCCTCAAGATAGTTATTCAGCATCATCTGACACACACCCTGACAGCATAAAAGGTTCAAACCCCCTCTGATCTGAATTCAAATATGTCACCTCTGTAGCTTCACGTATAAACCCCACACTTTTAGGTTTGGCTGACACATTTTTCTTTTTCCAGGACTATCAAGTGACTAGAATCCAGACAGTAAAAACACACCCTACCATCCCCGGAGCGGTTTTGAGGAATCCTTCTACTGCTGAACCCACACTCTCTCCCTGGTTTAGCAGTACTATTGATCCACCCTCTGACCTGCACTTCAGGTCCCTGGACAGCAGCCCTATCACCACCCTTAACCAAAGGAGAGAAAACTGTTCTGTGAGTTAGTACAAACTCGTCTGCCATTACAGCAGCGGAGGACAGAGATACTACTTTTTGTTCATTTAAATGAATTAGGAGGTTCTCGGAAACAGAGCTCTTAAATTCCTCTAATAAAACCTGCTCTTTCAATTGATCAACTGTTGTGGTTTTATTTGAAGCACACCATTTATCAAATAAAGTTTGTTTTTCCCTTGCAAACTCCACAAATGTTTGTCTGTTTTCTTGTGAGCTCTACATTTTTGTCTGTATGCCTCTGGCACTAGCTCATATGCACGGAGAACAGTCTGTTTAACAATATCATAAACGAGACTCTGTTCCACTGGCAATGCGGAGCACACTTCCTGCGCTTTGACAATTAATTTACATTGCAGCAGGAGAGCCCACATCTGCTTCGGCCACTGCAATGTAGCTGCCACACGCTCAAACGCTGTGAAATAACTCTACTTCTGCCTCTCTAAATGGTGGAACCAAATTAATATGTTTACTCACATCAAATAATGGCAAACTCACAGGATCAGTTACGGCAGCAGCAGGACTGGATGAGGCCTAGTGCAGGGCCACTGGGTAGCTGAGCAAATGACAGAGAGGTAGGAGAACGTACCGGAGAAACCCCGACCTGTTGAGACAGAGCCTAATCTCTTTGGAGTCGTTATCCAGCTCTAGCTCCCTTATCCCAAGCCTTTTACTCTCAGTCTCTGCCCGTTTAACTTCCAATTCCAGTTCCCTCAACTTTATTGCCAACATTGGATCTGACGCGGTCACCGCAGTATTAGGTTGCGCTTGCGCTAAAGACGGCAACATACGTGGCACGGCGGGAGAGAGCGGTGCAGACAAAGGCTTCTCGTCGGCCGTGACCGACAAAGCAGCGTTCTCTTCTGCACCACCCTCTACCGTTTCCTCGGGTAGAATATGTTGCAAAACCAATTCATCATGCAGATACTGTTTAATCGCTTTTTAAGACTCATTTTGTGACACAGGAATTTTGAGCAATTTTATTAATATTACTAAAGCACAACAACATCCTGTTTACGTTCATTAGATACAATGGAAAGTAAGTTAGTCAGTGAAAGTCAGGGAATGTAATGCTTGAATCCTTCGCATCTCTTTCTCCGTCCGCCATGCTGGAGAGGAACTCTGCCTCTGCCTCTGCCAGGACAGTCTCAAAAATACACACACACGTATTCAGGGGGAGTCATACGTGAAAGAGGATTTGCACATTCTCATTCAGGATGAACTCGCAAGATTTAAACATTCAAAACTTTGTGTACACTCTTATACATTTGCAAATGGTGTTTTGCATTTGTGAAACGTATTTTATGAATATGTATTTTTATTTTGTGCACGTGAATTGTTTTTGTGAATATATATAAATATTTTACGCACGTGAATTTGGTTTTATGCACGTGAATTAGGCTATGCATGTGTACATCGTGTCTTTTGCGTGAAAGACTTTTGAGTCTTATCTGATTCCATAGTTTTTCACCAAATATCACAGTGATGTTTGGTGTAAAAGGGCGAGAGAGCGAAATGTAGATTTGCAAGTGAAAAACAGCGCTTGAGACTCGTAGTGGCAGGTTTGAGAGGTTGCAGTAACATATTTGTGTTCGTGCTTAGAAAAAAAATAAACCACGCATTCTACATGCGTTCAGCTCTCTTTGCATGGATACACATTCTAATCTACAGATGTGCAAGTTTTGTCTGTGACTTCACATTTCTGGATGCAGATGTGTGAATGTGTTTTGCACCATATTCACTGCAACAATAGTAGCAAAGAACATGAGCGGATGAGTTTCTGTATTTGTGATTCATCCGATGAGATTTGTGCACCTGCACTGAAGGATTTGAAAAGGTGTAAATGTTGCTTTGTGTTTGTTGGAGACAAAAAATACCTACACATTTGCAATTTACAAATTTACTGATACACATTTGTATATTTGCTCTGTGAGTACAAATTTAATGATACACATGTGTGGCTATTCTTTACAACTACAAATTACACTTTCACAGCTGCTTGGGAGATTTGCACAAAAATACCTTCATACAGTTCACTTAAAAAATTAAAATGTACTCATGAATTATTTACCCTGTAAATAATAAATGTTTCCAAACCTTTAAGTTTCTTTATTCTGTTGAACACTAAAGACAGTATATTAAAGAAGTAATCTGAAATCTGTAAGCATTTGCTTTCATACAGGAAAAACACTATGGAAGTTTTCCAGCTTTATTCAATATATCTTCTTTATTGTTCAGCAGAAAAAAAAATCTAAATAAGTTTGGAACAAGTAAAAGATGAGGCTAAATGTCAGAATTGTAGTTTTGGGTGATCTATCCCTATAAGTTAAAGTATATAAATTTATGTTAATATGCCTAGTTAATATTGATATCAAGAAAATAATCTGCTAGTCTAAATTGCTATTTTGATTGGTCTTTTGATGTTTGAATTTAAAATCGACTTTTTTTCTTTGCTCAACAGGATATTTTCACATCGAGGTAATCTCCTATTGATAATTTCTGGATTTTAATTATGTATAAGTTGTTTAAAACTCTATTGGTTAACCAGAGATGGGAAGTAACGAAATACAAATACTTCGTTACTGTACTTAAGTAGTTTTTTCGGGTATCAGTACTTTACTACTTATTTTTTGACTACTTTTTACTTTTACTTCTTACATTTTTACACAAATATCTGTACTTTCTACTTCTTACATTTTTTAAACCACAGTCATCTCTCTTAGGTGTAATTTGCTTTCAAAGTATTTTTACAGTTCAGTTTTAGCGATCTTCATGTTTACAATTGCGCTCCCTTTGCAGTGCACTTTGAAAACTTTGATGTCATTTTGAACACAGCCTCATGACAAAAGCTATAGGTGACTATTTTTTAAAAGCAGAATTTATGTTACATCTCCAAAGCTTGTGAAAACAAAAAAAACATAGCATACGTTAATTCTTTTAATTTATAGTAGGTTATTTATTAAGTATCTGTACTGTATATGACATGGGCCTGTTGGTTAGAGCATATCTGCAGTGGTTTGCACGTGCTCAAATTAAAACTTTTCAAGACTTTTCAGACTTTTCAAAAAATAAATAAACAATATCCTACTTAATCATCATCATCATCATCATTAATATTATTATTAAAATAGGATTTTTTTTCATTTTCTAATAAATATTACATTTCATTTCTTAATAAATAGCCTCATTATTTGTTTATTTATATGATTTATATGATATGATATATGACAAACTAATATTGGATTTTATTTTAAATGCGTGTTTGTGTAAAACAATATAATTTGCACAAAGAATTGATGGGGTTGTTCTCTAAGGAAGTTACTCCACCCCGTTTAGAGCATCATTATGGACGTTTTACGTTATAACTAACGTGGTTCAAACCATGGATCTGCGACAGAGAAACTAAGGGTTTTGGGAAACACTCGTCACCACATCGTTCTTTTCCCAAACAATGCATGGTACTATGATAGTTCAGCAGCAAGTTACGTCGTTGTTTGGGAAACGCACCCCTGGGCAATTTATGTGTATGTTACCTGTCTTACCTGTGTATGTTGCTTTTAGCATAGAATAAATGTATTGCAGTTTTTCTCAGTCACTTTGGCACATTTCTCAGATCAGAACTGAAATTTGTAAAACAGTAGGACAAAGTGCATTTCTCAAAAAAACACATATAAATAGCAAAACACCATGGATTACCTGCAAAAGCCAGTCTCCTGCTCAAAATCCTTCAGTTCATCCCTCAAAACTAAATTTCTGTGACAATCAACATGTCAGTGGCCTCAGAATGACATGTCCTTGTGTCATTGTATAAGAATAAGACTCAAATTACTTAGTAGTCATGTTGTCAATAACGGTGCACTCTGGAGGGTTGTTTTGGTGTAAACTATGGCAATATTTTTGCTGTTTGAACTGTAATTTGTTGCCAGATCATGTCATTCTGATACAGAAAGGCAAAGAGAGCACGGCATAGCACAAAGAAAAAACAAAAGTAATAATGTGAACATAGGACAAGCTCCTTTTAGACCTTTATTAGAAAAAGTGAAGATTCACCTGGGAGAAATGTAAAAAATGCATAATGACTAAATATTAAGACAACTTGTTCGGGCATTTGAACGATTAAATGTTGTGGGGGTGAGTCTATTCAACAGAGATAAAATAATACATGTTGATCAACATGACATAAGCAACTGATAATATAGGAAACATCAGAGAATTGCACATAACCATTTGCATGGATGAACAAAAGCATTTGCAACTTGTTCATAATGAGAAACTGCTTTCTACTGTGCACAAGTGACATGATGATGATCTGAAGATTGAACAGGGAGTTTTGAGAATTTCAATTCTGATCTGAGAAATGGACCAAAGTGACTGAGAAAAACTGTAACAGAATTAATGTTTATCCATTAAATAAAATAACCACAATACCTGAAAAAAAACACTGAAATAGCAGGTTATACATGAGAGCTACTCGCTGAAGAGAATAAGAAGCTTTAGCCTAATGCAAAAAAAATTGTTTACAGTCATATCTGATAAGTATTTATTTTAGCAAAAGACAAAATCAACATGAATGGCAGCTGTTATTTTTGATCTAACAGCGGCAAAATTACATGCTGAACACTGAGTTTGCATCAGGATGATTACCTACCTACAGTATCTCACTTGTTATCCTTCAGCTTCGTCCCTGAATTATTAGGGGTCGCCACAGCAGAATGAACCGCCAATTATTCCAGCATTTGTTTTACGCAGCGGATACCCTTCCAGCAGCATCCCAGTACTGGGAAACACCCATACACACTTACATTCACACACACACACACACACACACACTTATAAACTACTGCAAATGTAGTTGAATTATTATTCGCCTATACCGCATGTCTTTGGGACTGTGGTTGAAATGAGTACTTTTACTTTTTTACTTTTGTACATTTTTCAGGCGGTACTTCTGTACTTTTACTTAAGTACAAAAGTGTAGTCAGTACTTCTACTTTTACCAGAGTCGTTTTAAACATGAGTATCTGTACTTCTACTTAAGTAAAGGATGTGTGTACTTTTGCCATCTCTGTGGTTAACCACTCACTGTTGTCTTCAAATTACTCATGTAACTTGTCTTTCAGAATGTTTTCAGTTGTTGAATTCACCTCAGATCACAGTGTTGCTGTAATTCCTGATCTTTTTTTTTTTTTTTTTTTTTATGGCAAGATGGCGCCAGGCTGTTTGGCATGCCGTCTGCCGCTCTGTTATTCATATAGTTTACCATTGTTTTTATTGTTTTTATCGCCTATCGTTAGTTGTACCGTTTTTACTTATGACCGCGGTGCCCTTCTCGCCATAAAAGAGGTAGTTATGGCTACTACGGCGCACACTGTGAGTTTAAGCGAGACATGCTCAAACAATCCCAACAACAACAACTGTGACGATGTCTTAAACTACATCCCGGAGTTTTTGTGTCGGCGGCCGATTTGTCCCAACGTCGCAAACGAAGGAGGAAACGGGGCACTCGTGGAGGCTTTTCCCGAAAGCTAAAAACATCTCTACGGGATGGCCGTTGCAGGGACCGCTTTGGCGCTTCACTTCCTGGTGGTTCGCCCCCCTGGTGCTCAGTGGATCCTGCTCGCCTAGCCTTTCGCTGGCTCCGTCCTCTCCTTCCTTCGCTCACAGACGGTTTGGAGTCTACTATGGGCCGCGGCAGCTCGGGCTATCGCCCCCGTCACCGTGGAATTAACCTTGACAATCTGCGTCCGCTGTCTAAAACATCTCCACAGCCATCGGTATCGTTATTAACACCCCCGCGGATGGCTTTGCTAAACGCACGTTCATTGGTGAATAAGACTTTTTTGCTCAATAACTTTTTCTCTGATCAAAATTTGGATTGTATGTTCATCACAGAATCCTGGGCTAAGGTAGGAGACCTCACTCCTTTCTCTGACTTACTCCCGATTGACTGCTCCTTTTTTAATTCGCCGCGCCTAAACGGCCGCGGGGGTGGATTAGTTACTGTTTTTAAAAACTCTTTATCATCTCGCTGTCGGCTGCTTCCAGATTTAAGCTTCAATAGCTTCGAAGTCCAACTACTTCATTTAGACTGGAACGGCCCGTTATGTATAGGTGTGATCTATCGGCCACCTCGCTCCACAAAAGATTTTACTAAGCATTTTATTGAACTGATCGGCAACCTGACTATTTCCTATGACCGTTTCATACTAGTAGGCGATTTTAATATCCACATTTGCTGTCAATCAAACTCTTTTGCTCAAGATTTCATCAATCTGTTGGATGCCTTTGGTATCACACAATGGATACATGAACCCACCCACACTCTGGGCCACACACTGGATCTCCTTCTATCTTTTGGCATTGAGCTGTCTGACATTGTACTCTCCGATTTTTTGATGTCCGATCACATGCCCATTTTATTCACGCCGTCCCTCCCGAAGATCGTTTATTGCCCTAATACGCCCACCATGCTGTCAAGATTCTACTCTCCCAATTTTAGCTCTGATTTTAACCACTGTTTCACCTATTTTTGCGTCAAATCGCGCCTAGATCTCTCCTCATCTGATCTGGATGCTGAACAACATCTTGATCTGTTGTACTCTGTCTGTCAAATGGCTGCTAACAAATCTGCACCCCTGAAACTGTGCAGACGAAAAACAAAAGCTGAACCCTGGAAAACGTCAGAGACGCGCACCTTAAAACAAAAATATAGACAAGCCGAACGTAAATGGAAAAAGGACAGACTTACTATCTCCCTTCAACTTTTCAGATCTGCTTTGTCTTCTTATCAGTTATCTATGAAACAAGCAAAAGCTGCTTATTTTGCCAATTTAATTGAGTCAAATCACTCCAAACCTAAAGCACTTTTTGCTGTTATTCAGTCTGTTGTAAATCCTCCAGTGAATGTGCTATCTGATGCTTCTTCTTCTCTATGTGAGAGCTTCTTGAACTACTTCAGTGACAAAATTACAGTTTTAAGGTCAAAATTGAGCTTATCTGGGGATTCAGCGGATCTCTCAAACTGCAATCTTCCTGTATCTGTTTTTACTACCTTTTCTCCAGTTACTTTAGCAAATCTGGAGTCTGTTATTTCAAAATTAAAACCCACTTCTGGCCCTGGCGAAATTTTCCACCCTCGATTTTATACCTCGCTCTTTGTATCTATGGGCCCGGTCTTGCTCACTGTTATTAACAAGTGCCTTACGACCGGTACTTTGCCGGCCAGTTTAAAGACCGCTACTGTCACACCTTTGCTCAAGAAGGCCTCACTAAATCCATCTGATCTCAAAAACTTTAGACCCATTTCCTCCTTACCTTTCATCTCAAAAATTGTAGAAAAAATTGTACTTAATCAGTTACAATGTTTTCTATCCCAGAATGGTATCACTGAGCCTTTTCAATCTGGCTTTAGGCCGGCTCATAGCACTGAATCCGCTCTATTAAGAGTTCTGAACGACATCTATCTCCTCACTGATGCTGGTAATCATGTGGCCTTAATTCTGCTAGATTTATCTGCAGCCTTCGATACCATTGACCACTCTGTGTTAGTATCTCGGCTAGAGTCTTGGGTTGGGCTGAGGGGCACAGTGCTGAAATGGTTTAAATCATACATCTCAGACAGGAAGTTTTCGGTCAAAATTGGTAACTTTTCCTCCTCCACGGCACCGTCAATGTGTGGTCTTCCCCAAGGCTCGATTTTAGCACCTTCACTCTTCTCTCTATATATGCTCCCGTTGGGTTCTATCTTTAGGAAATATGGCATGCACTTTTATCTTTATGCAGATGACACGCAAATCTACTTGTCACTCAGAAAGGAAAACGAGTCCTCTGCTGTGAACTCCCTGTCTCTGTGCCTGGAGGAAGTGAAAGCTTGGCTCTCTGAGAACTTTTTATTTTTAAATGAGGAGAAGACTGAGGTTATTTTATTTGGGCCAAATGATATATCAGATTCCAAACGCCCCAGGTTGGGCAACCTGGAGGAGTTTAGATCACCCCAGGTACGTAACCTGGGCATAACATTAGACCAGAACTTAAAATTTGATAAACATATCTCAAATGTGGTTGGAAATAGTTTCTACCAACTTCGCCTTCTTTCCAAAATGAAATCCTCTCTTCCTTCACACTCTCTAGAAATTGCTATACACGCGCTTATAACCTCCCGGTTGGATTATTGTAACTCTCTCTATTTTGGGCTGCCTAAGTCTCAGATTGCTCGTCTACAGTTAGTGCAAAACGCAGCAGCTAGATTTTTAACAAAAACCCCGAAATATTCACATGTTACTCCTATTTTGAGGTCTCTCCACTGGTTACCGGTGACACAAAGAATCGAATTTAAAATCCTGCTCTTTGTGTATAAAGCCCTACATGGTCTGGGCCCCCATTACCTATCCCAACTGATTGCTGTCTACACTCCACCCAGACACCTGCGTTCCACTGATCAGCTTTTATTAAAAATTCCAAAGGCCCACCTCAAAAGTAGGGGCGAACGTGCTTTTGCCATTGCTGGTCCTCGCCTTTGGAATGCGCTGCCGTTAGAACTAAAAAAGGCTTCGTCACTGCCTAACTTTAAGTCTAAATTAAAGACTCACTTATTCTCTAGAGCTTTTGAAGCATAAGTCCCTCCTTTCCGGGGGTGGGGGGGTCAAAACGGTCTTGTTCTTTTAACCTTGTCACTACGGTCAACTGTGATAGCATCTTTTTTTTAATTAGACAGAGGGGGGGGGGGGGGGTTATATATGTATATATATATATATATGTTTGCTCTTTTATGTCATATGTTTATGCTTTCTTCTATTAACTGCCTATTGCTGTTTACTGTTTTTTTTATGCTCTTACCGTTTGTCTATTTATCTTATTTTATCTTAGTCTCTCTCTGTAAAGCACTTTGTGCAGCCTTGTGGCAGTTGGAAATGTGCTATATAAATAAACTGAACTTGAACTTGAACTTGAACATTAGATGAGGTAAGGAGTATACTACTCTATTTAATATATTGAATGCAGTTATGTTATCTAAAACACAGTATGCCCAATTGAACAATTACTTTATTATTTTGTACAGCTGTTATTGAAATTACACTAAGTTTAGCATTACATTTTGCAGCGAGCAATGCCACAACTACAGGACCTCTTCTTTCTCTTCTCATAATTTAAGTAAGTATTCAGAGACTAACTCTGACTTCTGTTAACTCAAACCTGCTTTCCCTGTATCTCTAAATTAATTTAATTGTATGTAATTTTGGTATATGATATATTATTAAAGCATTAAAATGAAGTAGGCTACATAATTACTCACTGGAAATTCAAATCAAATGAAATCAAATCAAATCAAGTCAAATCACTTTTATTGTCACATTATCAGCAGCACGTGTGCTATGATGAGTGAAAAGCTTAGGTGCTGGCTCCAGACAGTGCAAAATACAGACAGTGTAAATACAACGACAGTGCGAAATACAGACAGTGTAAATACAACAACAGTGCGAAATACAGACAGTGTAAATACAACAACAGTGCGAAATACAGACAGTGCAAAAATACAGACAGTGCAGTATACAACAACATACTCACAAAAAACAAGACAATGTAAAATTGGCAATGTTGACAGCGATACGTAGGCATTTTATATGTAATTAAATTACATTATATGTCTGAAGCTTCAATATAAACTTCATGCTAGTCAATGGTCACTTCCTGTGTAGTCCTGTTGTGTACAGCTCTGATCTGTCCTCTCTTGTCCACTGCCTATTTTGACTTGTGTCTGCTATGGATCCATCTCTGAAGCTGGATTCTCTGTTGAATTTGTTTCTTCCTCTGACTGCTTTCTCCGTACCAACAACTATGTCTGGTCTTCAGCTGCGCTCCCCGGTCTGCTGTATTCTCCAGTCCAGAGCTTCACTGCCCAGTGTCTGCATTTTAATTGATATATTTATTTAATTATGTTTACATTTAAATGATTTCTTGTTTACTTGTCTTGTTTGTTTACCTTTTAGTTTAATGATATATACACACACATATATATATATATATATATATATATATATATATATATATATATATATATGTGTACTGTATGTATTAAATGTTGTGAAATATATAATAAAAAGTTTGATTATATTCATTTGTGTGGCATTTTTATACTTCAAAGTTTACATATGCAGTTTTTAAATTAAAAAGGAAAAATAAATGAACAATATTTAATATTAAGCAATACTAAAAAATAATTACTGCTTATCCTGTATTCTAGGCAGTATGGATAAACTGCCACAAAAAAATATTAATACAAATAGTAAGAACGTCATTCACAGTTGGTGAATGTCACACGACAACGTTGCTACAGCCCTCTCGCGTCTTACATTTCTACGTTGTAACAATGTAGCGACCACGTAAGCAGTGATGTTGCCTTTGAAAAAAATTCAACGTTGTGCAGACATCGTTACAACGTAGATGTGTTTGTTGGGGTGTGCCAACGTGAAGATTCTTGACTTTAGCGCTGTGTACGGGTGGAGTAACGAGCAAACAAAGAAAACAAAGGCAGAACATTTCATAGTAAGATTTTGTTTTTTTTTACGTTTTTGTATGTTATGAACTTTTGTGTTAAACAAGTAACATTATTGATGATAATACCCCAGCAAACATGCCAGTGTGGGCCCACTGTGGGTAAGTGTGGGTTTACTGTGGGGCAGTTTGGGCAGGACAATCCCACAGAAAAACACATGTGGGCCCTATGTGGGGTAGCCCATGCAGGCCCCAAAAATATTTTCCCCACAGTGGGCTTGCCCACAGAAAAACCCATGTGGGCCCCATATGGGTCAGCCTATGTGGGGCCCAATGGATTTTTCCCTTTGTGGCCCCAACCTGTATTTTGTGGGTACATTTAAGTTAAATTTACATTTAGTCTGAATATGAAAATTAAAATAAATCACTTGCATTTTGGTCTAAAAAGTGTGAAGGACAGAAAACTGCCTTGCTGCTTAGAGAAAATCATTCAGAAATTAATACCTTTAGATATAATCTTGATCACATGATCACATACAGTACAGTTGTCAATATTTGAAGTGGATCAAAATGTTTTAAGACAAGAATGGGTGTTGTTGAATAGTTTTAGGATAACTCAGAAGAAAGGTTTTGATCCATTTTAAATGTTAACTACTGTATATCCAGTACATGGGGCATGAATATCCAGTAATTTCTCTAGTTGGTTCAACTTCTGCAAATAAATTTGTATTTTTTAATACTTGTAAATATTTAGTTTCTGTACTCGATTCTATGCTCAGAACTTGACCATTGCACTTAACCAATACAACTACACACACACACACACACACACACACACACACACACACACACACACACACACACACACACACACACACACACACACACACACACACACACACACAATTCCTTGAGGTGCCAGGACGCAAAACTGCAATTCTTTAATCAAAAGTCCAACTCTCTATTCACTAGGCTACGAGTAAGTACACTGTCACCAAACCACTAGTAGTTTTATACTGCTGTATACTAAATCTATATTTTCTTAATTGTAGTTTAAAATGAGTATACTAATAGTATACTTGAGAATATTTTTTTTGTTAGAGTACATAGACCCTTTTCACAAAAATGTTATGATGCGTTTAATGTTGTTCAGCATCTTAAATCTTGAATTTTTTTAACTATAGATTTAAAAAAAAAAATGTATGTACACTTCTAAAGCTATACTTTGTATTATGTCATCTGTGCATCAAAGTACAAAAAAAAAAGGTTACTTATGTCAGGTGTTTCTAATGCAGTGTCTATGGGCATTATCAGTCTCACACTATTTTATTTATTTATTTTTTTAATGCTTTTTCTGAAAGTCTTGATAACACCATCATTGAGTTTTTCTTTTAATATTAGAGCAAATTAAAATCCAAAAATTTTGTTGTATTCTGCCATTCACTGCACTCTCAGTTTACCCAACTATGATGACTTCTGCTACAAAGCAACACGGAAATGTGAAAAGGGTCCATAGAACTTAAAGAATTATATTGATATAATATTAATATTGACTTTAACATTTGTATTTCAATTGTTTTCTTTTTCAGACGCTGTAACAAAATCCAGCAAAGGAACGGCTTGCGAAATAGAAGCAACAGTCAAATCATGGTTAAGAAAGTCGAGACAGAGATGGTGGGCGCCAAGGAAGGGCCAAAACTCTGAAGGGACTTACTTTTAATTCAGTTTTTTGGAGTTAGAAAAATTGTGTTTTCTTTTGTTTGTTTATTGATGTTTGATTTTGTATAAAATATAACTCTGTTTCTGTATAATACAGTTGTTCTTTTTTTTTTGTTATTAAAAGTAAATAATTATTGACATGACCCAGTTTATTGTCAAGTGCAATTGTTCTGAAAATGCATTGTATAATGGCTTTCTATATGTACAAAGTAGAACCAGACTCAGTGGCTCATACAGGGTCATTGCGAGCAGCCCACTGCGGGCCCAATGGTGTGGGCTGACTGTGGGACCCACACTGTGGGGCACTTGTGGGGCCCCTTTGGGACAGAGCAGGTTAGCCCACAGTCAGCCCACACTTTTGGGCTGTCCCAAAGAGGGCCCACACGTGCCCCACATTTCACGCCGGTATCTGGGCCCACACTGGCATGAAGTGTGGGGCACGTGTGGGCCCCCTTTGGGACAGCCCAAAAATGTGGGCTGACTGTGGGCTAACCCGCTCTGATTAGTGTGGGATAGCCCACAATCAGCCCACATCTTTGGACTGTCCCAAAGGGGGCCCACATGTGCCCCGCATTTCATGCCAGTATCTGGGCCCACAGTGTGCTGCCCACATGGGTCTCTTATGGGCCCCAAAGTTGCATGTTTGCTGGACCAGTCTCTTACTGCACTGACCATAAGGTAAAAGTAGCACCAACTTGCACTAAATACTAGGCTTATGCTAGTTTTGTTGAATAAAATAAGTAAACAATGCAAATATGACAACAAGATGCTGCGATGCTAGAAACTTGTATTATTGTCAGCTAAGTGAACGAGTCGTTCATAACGTAGATTCATTCACAAAGGAATTGCTCCCTACATTAGAATGAGAAGTGAAAGCAGGAGAGGGGGTGTGTTTCAGGACACAGATTAGATCAAATTTAACAGGGAGGTGGATAGTACATTTCCATACACACAAACATGCTCTTTGTCAGGAAAAAAACTTCCGATCATAGATATAGGTATATATGTGTATATCTCTGGCTCTAGATGGCCACAGTCTTTCACTGCAGCTACCCTGTACTAAAACGGCTGCTCTATTGACGCATTCCTTTCAGTAGACAACAACAGGGTAGGCGACATCTAATGTAAATATCTGAGATTTTTATGAAGGTATTTTTTGTGCAAATCTCCCAAGCAGCTGTGAAAGTGTAATTTGTATTTGTAAAGAATAGCCCCAAATGTGTATCATTAAATTTGTACTCACAGAGCAAATATACAAATGTGTATAGGTAAATTTGTACTTGCAGAGCAAATTTGCATATGTGTAGGTATTTTTTGTCTCCAACAAACACAAAGCAACATTTACACCTTTTCAAATCCTTCAGTGCAGGTGCACAAATCTCATCGGATGAATCACAAATACAGAAACTCAACCGCTCATGTTCTTTGATACTTGTTGCAGTGAATATGGTGCAAAAACACATTCACACATCTGCATCCAGAAATATGAAGTCACAGACAAAACTTGCACATCTGTAGATTAGAAAGTGTATCCACGCAAAGAGAGCTGAACGCATGTAGAATGCGTGGTTTATTTTTTTCTAAGCACGAACACAAATATGTTACTGCAACCTCTCAAACCTGCCACTACGAGTCTCAAGCGCTGTTTTTCACTTGCAAATCTACGTTTCGCGCTCTCGCTCTTTTGCACCAAACATCACTGTGATATTTGGTGCAAAACTGACTTGTGTATCTGCCAATCAAAACGCGGGTTCTACCTTGAGATCAGAGAAATTCAGCCAATCAGAAGAGGTTTCCTTGACATTGTTTAGCCATAGAAAAGAACTTGCGACAGAACGAGCGGGGAAAGGATGACATCCTGAAAGCAGCGGTCCAGTTAGGGTACGTTTTCATTGCTTCTTTTTATAAAACCACTCATAGTTGTACAGTTTGTTGTTAGTTTAAATATAGCTGTTAGTGATCGGTATTCATAGCTAGGATAGCAATCCTTGTTTTACAAAAGGTAACGTGGCTATCTTACCCTATTGTCAAGTTCGCTATTCAGTCTTCTCATTTAATACGACAGTATTACTGTAAATTAAACAGTTTAATGCATATATTTATTTTAGAAAAATGGCAGACCAGGGTGCGTCTTCGCAGGTGAGCAAAACCAATACATTGAGGTGAAGTTAGTTTTATAGTTGCACATTCTGATTTTCTTCTTAATAATATAATTTCAGAAAAATATTATTTTCAAATTCTAAAGAAGGAAATCATATTAGCAGCCAAAGGCTATCAAAGTACAACACTGTCCAGTCAATTAAATAGGGCTAATGTTGTTTTGAAGTCATACTTAAATGCAATTTTAGACTGCATATTTAAAGTACCATGGTAAACAATATAGGGATCAATAACCAATGCCAACATGTTTTTATGATTTATTTTACACTCGAAAAAAATTAAGATTTTACTAAACATTTTAGCCAAGAATGCATTGATAGCTCACCCCAACACTTTCAAATCAAATCAAATCAAATCACTTTTATTGTCACATCATCAGCAGCACGTGTGCTATGATAAGTGAAAAGCTTAGGTGCTGGCTCCAGACAGTGCAAAATACAAAAACAACGACAGTGCAAAATAAACACAGTGCAAAATACAGACAGTGCAAAATACAACAACATACTCACAAAAAAACAAGACAATGTAAAATTGGCAATGTTGACCGCGATACGTACGATGGATAGGTGTACACATACAGTAGTTGTAGGCAGTTTTGTTTTAAGTATGGATTTGTTAAAGTGCAGTGCATGCTACATCTTGATGGTGTGCAGTGCGGGGTATGGAAGAGTTTGTGTGGGGTGTGTTAAGTGTTCATCAGCCTGATAGTCTGAGGGAAGAAACTTTTCTTCAGTCGGCTAGTGCGTGACCGAATGCTGCGGAACCGTCTGCCTGAGGGTAGCAGAGAGAAAACTTTATGGCTTGGGTGGCTGGAGTCGCTGATGATTCTCTTGGCTTTCCTCATGCACCTCCTGGTATAGATGTCCTGGAGGGAGGGAAGCTCACCTCCTACTACGCGTCCAGCAGTTCGCACAATCCTATGTAGACCTTTGCAATTGCTGCTGGTGCTGTTTCCGTACCAGGTGGTGATGCAGCCAGTCAGGATACTCTCCACAGTGCAGGTGTAGAACGAGCGGAGGATGTGGGGGCTCATTCCAAACCTCCTGAGACGCCTGAGGAAGAAGAGACGTTGTTGTGCCTTCCTCAGCACTGCATCTGTGTGAGCAGTCCATGTCAGATCCTCAGCGATGTGTACTCCAAGAAACTTGAAAGTGCTGACTCTCTCCACTGGTGTCCCGTTGATGGTGATGGGAGTGTGTTCTTTCTTCTCTCTCCTGAAATCCACCACCAGCTCCTTGGTTTTGCTGATGTTGAGTGAGAGGTGGTTTTCCTGACACCACTGCGTCAGAGTGTGCACCTCCTCTCTGTAGGCCGTCTCATCATTATCTGTGATTAGGCCCACCACCGTTGTGTCATAAGCAAATTTAACGATGACGTTGGAGTTGTGTTTGGATGTACAGTCATGTGTGTACAGGGAGTACAGGAGTGGGCTGAGAACACAGCCCTGTGGAGCACCAGTGTTGAGGATCAGTGTGGATGAGGTGATGTTGTTCATTCTGACCACCTGGCGTCTGCTTGACAGGAAGTCCAGGATCCAGTTGCACAGAGAGCTGTGAAGGCCCAGAGCCTGGAGCTTCACCACCAGCTTGGCAGGCACTATGGTGTTTAATGCTGAGCTGTAGTCCACAAACAGCATTCTCACATATGTGTTTTTGTTTTCCAGGTGAGACAGAGCAGTGTGCAAGGTGAAAGCAATTGCATCATCAGTGGAGCGGTTGTTTCTGTATGCAAATTGCAGAGGGTCAGTGTTAGCGGGCAGTACAGAGCAGATGTGGTTTTTAATCAGCTTCTCAAAGCCCTTGCTGAAGATGGGTGTCAGTGCAACCAGACGCCAGTCATTCAAGCATGTGGTTTTAGCTGATTTTGGTATTGGCACAATAGTAGCTGTCTTAAAGCATGTGGGAACCACAGACCGAGAGAGCGAGAGGTTAAAGATGTCCGTGAAAACCCCCGCTAGCTGGTGTGCGCATGCTTTAAGTACACGTCCAGGGATGCCATCTGGGCCCGTAGCTTTTCGGATGTTCACGCAACGGAAAGATCTCGTTACATCCGCTACAGAAATAATGATAATAATGATAAATAATCAATAATGATAAATGCGGACAACTATATAAGTAAATCTACATGAATAGTCACTAAACAATGTTTCTTATTTTCTTTATTTTTTTTAAACAATGGAAATGCATACATTATTGAAAGTTATATCATTATTTATTGAAAACAAACAGAAACATTATTATTTTATTAAAAGAATGAATATAAGTCAACAACACATGAAACCAAGATTTATTTTAACATGTATTACAGACAGAAGCCCATGTTTCTCCACACAGCTGGGCCAGTTCTGCAGATGATCAGAGGGACTTCGCCATCATCACATCCCTCACTGCTGCAGTCAGACAGGAACAGGACAGGAAACATGGCAGTCCATGCCCGAGATACCGATGATGAAGAGACCACAGCAACATCTGGCCCAGATGAGGACACAGGGCGAGTGGACTGATGCAGGGTCTCGTTCACTGCACTACAGGAGAACAGGAGTGCCCAAACTCAGTCCAGAACTGCTGCTGTCTTGCAGAGTTTAGTTGAAGTTGACTCCCTCAGCCCTCCAGGACTGAGTTTGTGCATCCCCTGTACTACAGCATTTTCAGGATGCTGCTGTGGACTTCTTTAACCTCACCACACACACACCAATCTGCAGATATTTCAGATCATACAAAACATAAAAAACATTCAAAAACAAAGTAATTTTACTGCAGAATGTGTCATTTGATTTCTGTAGTGCTAGTAATAAAATTATCTTATCTCTTATTTTGGATTCTTTTTTCCACAAACATCTTAGTTCCCTTGTCAACAGGCCCAGCTCCATCACAACAGCTCTGCAGAAACACACACACACCAGCAAACGGAAAGCTGATGTAATCACTGTTTGAAAATACAATAACTAATAATAAATAGCAAATGTAAAAGATGCTTTCTTAATTTCTGTACTCTACTCAATAAAAGCCTCCCTGTAACATCGAGACTAGAACAAATCTGTGATTCACATGCTCAAATAACATGTTGGTGTAGTTGCTGATGTAACACAAACCTTCCTCAGTTGATCAACTATACAGTACTGATGCTCAGATTAATTACCCTTTATTCTCATTTATTAAAATTAAATGTATCTAATTTAAACAGTATTGACAACAGTCAATTGACAACAGATTCTACATCAGCACAAATACATCACTCACTCAGATGTCTGTTAATCTTGTAATCTGCAATACTTCACATATTTTCCTGTCAGATATTTGATGATAATATTTTTGATTTATGTAAATTTACTTTTGAAACCTTACTTTATATGTGCTTACTGGAGACCCTAACATTACATAATTAACATTTACAGCAAGATAAAATAGACTATAATTTAAAGCCTCTTTACACCCTCTGCAATTCTACAGTGCACTGTACAGTAGCTCAACAAATGCGAGTTTAACACAAAGAACTGTCTTTGGTTTCTAATACTCACATTTTAAACTGACCGCATCCTCTTCCTCCTTCAGGCCATATACTGTGACTTCCTGGAGTAGAAAGGTATCCATCCACTTACTTTTTATGGTTACTAAAGTTTCAAACGTACTCCTTCCTTTAGGTATGTTTGCGCCTACTATGAAATAGTTACGCAGGGATTTTCAAACGCAAATCTCACGAAGGGTAGGGTTTCGGTTTCGAAGTTTAGCCGCCATAACGCTAGATCGGTGATGTCACACCCCATCCCCTATTGGCTGAATTTCTCAGAGAACCCGCGCTTTGATTGGCAGATACACAAGTCAGTTTTGCACCAAATATCACAGTGATGTTTGGTGCAAAAGAGCGAGAACACGAAACGTAGATTTGCAAGTGAAAAACAGCGCTTGAGACTCGTAGTGGCAGGTTTGAGAGGTTGCAGTAACATAGCCAATTTGTGTTCGTGCTTAGAAAAAAAATAAACCACGAACTACATGCGTTCAGCTCTCTTTGTGTGGATACACATTCTAATCTACAGATGTGCAAGTTTTGTCTGTGACTTCACATTTCTGGATGCAGATGTGTGAATGTGTTTTGCACCATATTCACTGCAACAATAGTAGCAAAGAACATGAGCGGATGAGTTTCTGTATTTGTGATTTGTCCGATGAGATTTGTGCACCTGCACTGAAGGATTTGAAAAGGTGTGAATGTTGCTTTGTGTTTGTTGGAGACAAAAAATACCTACACATTTGCAAATTTGCTCTGCAAGTAGAAATTTACTGATACACATTTGTAAATTTGCTTTCCGAGTACAAATTTAATGATACACATTTGTGGCTATTCTTTAGAACTATAAATTACACTTTCACAGCTGTTTGGGAGATTTGCACCAAAAATACCTAAATAGATTTTGCCCATCTCAAACGAGCCTAGCATCAGTATTTTGTTGCAGTAATGCGTTCATTGGCTGTAGTGCATCATACGTCATCAAAACCGCGACGGCGGCGGGTGTTTGTGTTAAAACTGAAAGCGAAGACGGTGAGTGAATGAAAATTGACGCTTTCATAACACTATGGAAAGAGTTTTGTGTGAAAGACACGGTGAGTATTTATATTTATCACTGTTTAAAGAATTGGCATTCAGCAAGTTTACCTTAAAAGCAGTTCATACAAGCTATAGGTCCATTATAATGCTGTCGCTGAATTTTGATACATGAATGTGAAAGTTTTGGTTAGCTTCGTTTTTGTTTCACAAGCCAAACCAACTGATTCGACTTGGATTATTTAGGAAGTACCTGCTTGCTGAAAACTGGTGTAAAGGAAGGACCGAATAAAGGGAAAAGTTTCTATGTTTGCACTGCGCGCGATGCAACGCCCTGCAATTTTACACTGCCTACACAGTGAGTGTACACGCATTTATATAGACATTATAATAACACCATCATCCTGTTTTTAGTTTTACATTATTTATGGACAACAGAATACGTGGCTTTGCTTTTTAAATGAAGTGTGACTTAGCCAGTGTGTTGCTCTGCTCTGAGGTCCTGTATGTTTTACAGAATCCCTGCATCTCACTGCCTTCAGCATGAGGACTACATGGTTGAACTTCAAACACTAATTTACAATGAAAAACAGGACAAATACAAGTAAGGATTGTGTTGTATAATCTATATTTTGTGAGACCGATTAGTCATACTATTATGAATTAGGTATCTTTATTAGAGTCCAATATCAACAGATTTGCAGAGGCTTGATCATTTAACTTTTTTTAATAGTTTTTTAAATCATGTGCAAAAAATAATTAGGAATTATTCTGACATTTGAATAATTTATTAACTGTTTCTCTAATGAGACATGAATTTTAACCTTATTTATAATGTTCTTAATACGTAAGCAATCTTATAGTTTTATCTAAACTATTAGTAGGAAGTATTGTCTATCTTATCACTTTTATGCTGATGACATGCAAATATATGTGCCTCTCAAGCTAAATGAGAGTGCCAGGCTATGTGTACTATCTGCCTGTTTGTCAGAGGTTAAGGCTTGGATGGCAAATTATTTTTAAAACTAAATGAGAAGAAGACTGAGGCAAATGTTTTTGGTCCTCTATCTGGCTTGTGAAAGCTAAATCAAATGTTGGACAATTTATCCGACTGCATTAAACCATCTGTAAGAAATCTAGGTTTTATCCTGCATTCTGCCTTTTTATTTGACAAACGGGTACATGCAGTAGTTAAATCCTATTGTTTCCAGTTGAGATTATTAGCCAAAATGAAAGGCTTTTTAACACGTGTGGAATTGAGAAAAAAAAGGAGATCGAGCTTTCTTTGTAGTAGGTCCCAAAATGTGGAACAGGCTACCTATGTCCATTAGAACAATTTCCAATGAATCTTTGTTCAGAGGGAATCTTAAACTACCCCTCCTAAAAAGAGCTTTTATATTGGGAGAAAATTGATCCTATTGTACCTATCTGGTGTCCTGTTATTTATCGGAGGTTCTGTGTTTTTGATAATTTGCATTTAGGTTAATTTATTTAATTTAGGTTAAATAAATGAACTAAAACTATTATTCATGAATCCAAAAGTACTCTTCTTTTTATTTTTATAAGCATCAGATGATCTTGTTGGAGATTTGTTGTCATATTTGTTAAATTTGCAAACCAAATCCCTGTAATTAAAAAAAAAAAAAAACATTGAAAGATGAAAAGGAAAAGATTATATATATTCATTTAATACTTTATTAATTTTATTATCAGGTTGTTTTATCGCTGTATGCTTGGAAAAACAGAGGGACAGAAGTGGTGCGGATGTGTTCCATGGAAAGAGGTACAACTGTTTCTAACAATATGTTATTGAATGTTTTGCATATTTGTGTTTATGTTTTACAGTATAATTAACTCAGATGTTTTGTTTGTAAAATTACAAAATGTATGTCTTGCCTAAATTAATTTGTTCTATCATCATCTTGTAGAAAGATCCTAAGCGACAGCCTGATTTGTTGGAAAATCTTCAATCCTCCAGCCTCACTCCAGCCAGAAACCCTTTCAAGGTCAAGATAAAAGAAGACAAGGCTTTAAAACTCAGGAGTGATCCAGATGCTGAAAAGGACAGAGGAGAGGTCAATGATAAAAATAAATATGCGAATGGGGAGGATTGTGATAGTGCTAAAAAGAAAGATGAGCGAACTAAGGTAACAGAGAGAGAGGGGAATAATAAGAATGGGCCTGCTTGTCAAAGTGGTACAGAGAGAAGAGACTCTGCAGATTCAGAGTCCTGGAGAAACAAGACTCTTCCCGCTGGGATGAAGATAAAGAGGAGAGTGTCTGATGATGAGAAACCGAAGAGCACAGCAGAGGACGGGACATGTCCCGAGAGTTCAAACCCTGTGAAGGAAAATGATAAAGGGCAGACTGAATCTGAGAACAACCTCAAAGACCAGCAGGAGCAGAGTCCTAGAAAAAGCGGCGGCTCTGCACAAAGCCTTTCAAAGAGCTCATCTGGACTTAATAAGAAAACCTCAAACAAGCAAAGCACTTCTAGTTCAAAATCAGGTTCAGATAAAACTCAAAGCCAGTCACCCTCATGCTCCATGTCACAGAACGGGACAGTTTCTGAAAAACGCACAGCACTTGATGTTCAGAAGACAGAACCAAATCAGAGTAAGAAAAAGGACCAGAGGGGAATAGCACGCTTCGGTGAGTGGAGCGACGAGGACGATGATGTTCAGCTGATTTCGGTACAGCCTCCAACACAGCAGAATGCTCCAACTCCAGCTGCACCTGTTCAGAAAACAATCACCTCGTACCCTGGTTTCCAGATTGCTTCTAAAGTCCAGGGTCAGTCTGAAGACCCCAGAGCCCTCCACAGCCAGCTCACAGCCCAGCTCAAGCAAAAGAAGGTTACTCGCTCTTTAATGCTGTCTTGTATTTCTCAACATTTTGACTGAACTGGTTATTTTTAACTCTGTGTGTGCTTTATCTGCCAGGCCACTCTTTCAGTGGTGAATGTGTCTGCTTTGCCAGATAAAGGGGAGCGTTTGAAGAGTCAGGTGAAGGATCTGGAAGAGGCTCTGGAGTCTTTGAGCCTGACTACAGTGTCTGGTGAGATCACACACACACACACACACACACACACACACACGTTTTTGTGAAAAGTGGGTACATTACATAGGCTTCCATTCATTTTATACAGATCAAACCGTATGTTATATTGCCCTCACCCTACCCCTAAACCCATCCATCACAGGAGACTGTGTACAGCTTTACTTCCAGAAAAAACTCATCCTGTGTGATTTAGAAGCTTTTTGAGAAGTGAGGACGTCACCAATGTCCTCATATTTCACCTGTTTTTTGTAATACCTGTGTCATACCTATGTCATTATACAGATTTGTGTCCTGATATGTCACAAAAACACGTACACACACACACAAACACACTCAATATTTGAAGTGGATCAAAACCTTTCATCAAATTTGAATGAACTTTGAATTAAATTTGAACAGCACCTTTTCTAATTTATTCAATTAATAAACAAGTATTTGTAGTAAAAATGGTAAAAAAAAATATTTTTAAAATATTTTGGTTTATTATTATTAATGAGATCATTTTACTGTGTAATAGGAGTGGGAAATCAGATTAATAGATTTATTTATTTATTTTTTTTGTCGAAAGTCATTGAATATTAGGGACTTTTGTTAGTCACTTTCAATTTTAGTTTCCATTTATGAAAATATTTTTTGTAATATAATCATAATTTTTCTATTGAGCATTGTGTTTTTTAATCATGTTTTACACATTTTGTCTACTGTAATAACTGTTTTTCAGCTTCAATTTTTTTTTCCAGTGGAAATTTTATGAGCTTTGGCTACAAAATAACCACATCAAAGACTGGTTGTTTGACTGAGAAATATTGTTTTATTTCATTTCAAAATCTGAGGTACATTATCCATTGTTGCTCTTATAATGGCTGTTCAAGCTTAGACAGTTTTAATATTATGTAAAGCACAAATGTATTCTGCTTTCTGGTCATTATAAGCTTTTTAGTCAGTGAAAGTCAGGGAATTTGATATTTGTTTAAAAGTCGGAAACCTGAGGTTGTTTCGATTTTTAAGATCTGTGTTTATTGTGTTTTTTTTAAATCGGTCATTTTACTGTATCTTCGGTGTCAGTGAAAGAGAGTCCCAGAGAATGGTCTAATTACCCATAGTGGAGAATTTACTTATATTTTACTCCTTCACCGTTAAGAACCTACCGTTACATGGCACATATGGGACAAATTAAGTCAGTATGTTATAACTGGGCTATGATGATATATTACTGATCTTGTATCTATTCATCTGCCTCTGCGTCTAAGAAATAGTTCATTTTGACATTCTTAGTATTAAATAAAGCTTATACAAATTTCACATTGAGATATTTTTTCTATATAATAAGAGAGGGAAATCAGATTAATGGGAGTTGTCAAGTCATTTAGCGTTGTATTTATCTTAAATGTACCCTGGCAGTATTATATATATATATGTGTGTGTGTGTGTGTGTGTGTGTGTGTGTGTGTGTGTGTGTGTGTGTGTAAATATATACAGGCAGTGCAGAATTATTAGGCAAATGAGTATTTTGACCACATCATCCTCTTTATGCAAGTTGTCTTACTCCAAGCTGTATAGGCTCGAAAGCCTACTACCAATTAAGCATATTAGGGGATGTGCATCTCTGTAATGAGAAGGGGTGTGGTCTAATGACATCAACACCCTATATCAGGTGTGCATAATTATTAGGCAACTTCCTTTTCTTTGGCAAAATGGGTCAAAAGAAGGACTTGACAGGCTCCGAAAAGTCAAAAATATTGAGATCTGTTGCAGAGGGATGCAAAATAGTCAACAGGGTTGCAAGCGTGTGGAAAAACCAAACCAAAAACCAAAAGTCAATGCCGATGTCGATGCCACTTGCCACCATATTTCAGAGCTGCAACATCACTGGAGTGCCCAAATATATATGTATGTATGTATGTATGTGTGTGTGTGTGTGTGTATATATATATATATATATATATATATATATATATATATATATATATATATATATATATATATATATATAGATATATATATAGATATATATAGATATGGCTAATTTCAGTTAATTTTGCCAACTGACAACCACCGCTCGTTAACGGAACATTAACGTTTAACTGGTCAGATTAATATTAGATTATTTAATCAAAAAAATAAATTGATGAGTCTCATTTGTGTCTGACATTAAATATTACGTTTTAAAAATAAAGATTTATTTAAACATGCGAACAACAACATACAGAACCTATTAATAACAGAACATATTCACACAACTGCAGTGTTTCCAACAGCTTAAAAAAGAATAAAATAAATAGTCCTGCCATCTATATTTTTTATTAAATTACAAATGTAGATTACAAAACGAAAACACTGACTGAATTCTTCTGAACCGGCATAGCCTCTGAGCATCTGATTTTACCTTAGAGCTTGTGTGCTTTTATTTTCTCCGTCTCACTCGTGGTTTATGGGTGCACGGCGCATGATAAAAGACAATGACAAGGTGCATATGTTGTTTTGCCGCTTCTTTCTCCAATTGTGCAAATAAACAGAGATGTTTATGATGTGGATCCAGGACAGAGGCAGTCCGCATCAATGCTGGTTTGGCATGAAGCCATCTGTGTCTAACTTTAACCTGCAATATCTTTCTTTCATTTGGCTTCTTTGGCAAATACGTTTGTAGGCACGTGTGGTTGCACGTGTTACCATCCCGCGAGTTAACAAATATGTGTTGCACATTTATGCAGAAAAACTTTAAATAAAAAGAAAAAAATATATTTTTTAAATTGTTTAACTACTACCAATAATCGTTTAAAAATGCACCCTTTCGGTTAACGGTTAATCGGTTATTATGAACATCCCTATCATGATGTGAATTTAACCGAACAAATGCAGTCTCTCATGACTGTAAAGGCCATACTTACACTGTGTGTGTAAGTCTCTTAAATTGTGACATAAATATACATTTTATGGCATTCAAGGTTAGTTCAGGTTACAGTACGGCATATGGATGGTGCAACTACCCCAAAACATGGTGTGTCTAAATAAATAATTCTTCTTCACATACACACACTGAGGAAAATGCTAAAACATGAATGAAATCATCCCATTGTTTTAAAGCAGAGTCTCAAGATAAAGACAGAGCAGAGGCAGAACATAAAACCGCACACAGCTTTTCCAATCCATTCAGTCGTCCTGGAGGAACCATTCTGCTGCCCACAGCTCCAGCTGCCATGCTAAAGGAATCCTTTAGTGCCTCGCTGGGCCTGAACCTCAGCCAAGGCTACTCCCAGATGTTTGGAGGTGTAGTGTTTAATCTCATTCTTCTCTTACAAATTGGTTCTTTCAGTGCCAAGTTCATTAGTAAGCGTATGGATGTGCTGATTTGGCCATTTATCTGAGCAGTGAATCCTCAGAGCCAGGCTTTCTATGGTGGCAGGATGACTGAGAACAGACTGCTGGCTGTCCGCAATGCCACCACTGAGGCCATCGACCATCTGCATGACTCGCTGGAGTCCTGCCCCACAGAAGACACAGAGACACACGATCCCAGAGGACTAAAGGTCAGTTATTTCAGCCTGTAAACAGCGTTTTTTTGTTATTACCAATCATTTATTCATTCATTCATTCACTCAAACTGACCGCATGGCCAACTTTAAGATGTGTTGTTTAAGCACATATATGATAAATATATACTGCTTATCTTTGTCATAAACCAAAACTATATATTGGTGATCGTATGCTTTAACATAAGAATATTATATAAAAACTATAATACATAGGAGGACGTGTTTTGAAAATGGCATCAACATATTGACATTAATTTATTCATTTAAATTTGTTGTTTATTCATTTCACATTCAAGTTTTTGATGATAAATTTATTGCTGCTTATTGTAAAATTGTTATTATTATTTTAGTAACCATAATGGCATTATTTAACTATGAATGTTATGATAAACTTATTTTACCAGGTGGAGCTGTTGCCTCATCAGAGGAGAGCTCTGACCTGGCTGCTGTGGAGAGAGACTCAGAAACCATGTGGAGGAATTCTGGGTAATGCTTCGTGCCCTTTTTAAAAAACGATGCAGGGTTCCCATAAGTCATAGAACTGCTTGAATTTAAAAAAGATTCCAGGAAATTGAAAGTCAGGGATTTTTTTTTTTTTTTGTCGAAAGTCATTGAATATTAGGGACTTTTGTTAGTCACTTTCAATTTTAGTTTCCATTTATCAAACAATTTTTTAAATTATAATCATAAATTTTTTATAGAGCATTGTATTTTCACACATTTTCACATATTTTCAGCTCCAATTTGTTTTGCCTTTCAGTGGAAATTTCAAGAGCTTTGGATACTAAATAACCATGTCAAAGGCTAGTTGTTTGACTGAGTAATAGTGGTTCTTTTCATTTAATTTCAAAATCTGAGGCAAATTATCCATAGTTGCTCTCATAATGGCTATTGAAGGTTAGACAATTTTAATATTATGTAAAGCACAACAGTACCATGTTTTCTGTTCATGATAAGCTTTTTAGTCAGTGAAAGTCAGGAAATTTGATATTTAGTTAAAAGTGGGAACCCTGGGGATGTTTGGGTTTAAGATCTGTGTTTATTGTTTTTTCAATAATCAATAACAGAAATGTAATTTATCACATTGATGCTTGTCAATAAGATAGTGGACCCTAAATATTATGAGTTTTTTTGTGAGTAAATAGGAATACAGTAGAGTGTAGCTAAATGGATTAACACTGTTTGACTAATGAACGAGATGCTCTGAATTCCTCCTTCCTGTTCCAAGGACACCTGTTGAGACTTCACAGGCTTACACACACACACACACACCTGCACTGCTATAGATAGACGATCACTGGTCCTCCCTTCGTATTCCATGCCTTCATCTGCTTTCACTTTTCACCGGGTCTGCGACCAGCACTTTTCTAGCTGCAGGACTGGATGGTTATTGCCTACATCGGACTATCTCTACATCCCCCATCCCCTCCCTTGTTGCGAAGTTATGTCGATGGTTATGCGTTTATGTGCTTATTGCTGGACCTTTTTTTTCCCTGATCTCACACTGCCCTACTTTAAGGACCGTCTGGGAGGGGCTTTTTTTCTTTTTTACCTCCTTTGTCCTTAATGTATATTATTTTCTCTTTCTGTGCTATCTCTCGACTGACCTATCATCCCCTGAAATGTGTGATGTTTGTGTATGGTCAGAGGGGGCCAATTTCACTGCATGTAACAGTGTATGTGACAAATAAAGGCTCATCATCATCATCATAATGTTGGAAAAATTTGTAAACTCAATTTTTAAAGCTAGTTTAGGTCGCTGTTCACAATAATATGCCCAGAGTGTTTTTTTTTTTTTTACACAATTGTACATTCATAGTAAAATTATAAAAAATAATGTTAATTTTTTATGTCTAAAATGTATACTTTTTATATATTAGATATAAGTATTTAAGTAGTTATATAATCTATATTATAGTAATATAATTACAGAATTAATAACTGTAATAACCACAGTCTATGAAATGCCATAAAATTGTCTTTATTTTTTTTGTTAAGCTGATGATATGGGCTTGGGAAAGACCCTCACAATGATCTCCCTCATTCTGTCTCAGAAGAAGAAGGATGAGAAACCAGAGGAGTGGATCTCTAAACATGGTATCGATCACTGATTAATAGCTCTCACACTTAGATTTTAAGCGTTTTTTAATCTCATTTAACTAGGGATTTCTGATGTGTTATATAACTGTCAAAGATGTTGGATTTTATGTATCATGATTTTCATTTTCAGGTTCATCCATAGTGGCTTCTCAGGGGACGCTGATCATCTGTCCTGCTTCTCTGGTGCATCACTGGAAGAAGGAGATTGACAAGCGTGTGAAGAGCAGTCGCCTCACTGTGTATTTATATCACGGCCCCAATCGACAGAGGAGCGCAAGCATGTAGGCTTCACACATACATGAATACATACCACCTCTCTCATGTCTATATAAAAGATATTCTGCCTAAAATTACTTTGATACTTTAATTTGCATCTAACATCAAATCAATCAAATCACTTTTATTGTCACATCATCAGCAGCATGTGTGCTATGATGAGTGAAAAGCATAGGTGCTGGCTCCAGACAGTGCAAAATACAGACAGTGCAAAATACAGACATTGCAATATACAACAACATACTCACAAAAAAACAAGACAATGTAACAAGACAACATTGCCTTTACATAAAATACTCAATAGCAAAGCATTTGGCAACATGTGACCTTTGTTTTTTTTATTTAGTTTTTTCTATCCACCAATTTGTTCCGGAGGCATTTTTAGTGGCTATATAAAGTCAGCTCCCTTCAGGGTTTACTTTTAAAATAAACACTTCTGGATTGTTGCTATTGATTTATTTGATATTTTGTTTTATTTAGCCAAAGTATTCTCACATTTTAACTGTAATACAATACTTCTTGAAGTCACAGTACATACCTGTATGCTGCAGCTCAAGATCAGCTTGTCTTTTTCTGTCTTTCACATTTTGCTTTTGCTAGTAATTTTGCTTAATCTCTCATCCTCTCTTATAAATCTGTGTCTCTGCCAGACTTGCTGAGCATGATGTAGTGATCACTACTTATAGCTTGGTCTCTAAGGAGATTCCTGTGCAGAAGGAGGATGCAGAGAAACCCTCTAAGGACTCTGATCATGTGGTATGAAGCATGATCGTTGTTGTTTTAGTGATTCATTTAATTAGCTGAGATGTTTTAGATATTGGATTTGGCACCACTAAGATGTTGCTTTGCTTCTGTTTGTAGGCTTCAGATCTGCCTCCTCTTTTACGTGTAGCCTGGGCACGTGTGATTCTTGATGAGGCTCACAACATTAAGAACCCTAAAGTCCAGACATCCATGGCAGTGTGTAAGCTACGGGCCCGATCCCGCTGGGCTGTTACTGGAACCCCCATTCAGAACAACCTGCTGGACATGTATTCGCTGCTCAAGTATGATCAGTTTATCGTCACATGACCAAACAAAACTCTTTGTATCATAATTTTGGAACGAAGCACCATAGCATTAAAGGCAGAGTGTGTAAAACATACTAAAATTTAAATTATTAACAAAAATACACTATATATATGTCATGAAAATGGGCAGCACAGAGGCACAGTGGGTAGCATTCATCTTTGATGAAACCTTCCTGCATTCAAGTTAGGATACTTTTTACTTAAAAAAACAAAACACTGTTGGTGAAAAAGTTAAAACCAAAACAAATCTGTAACACAATACTTGAACTACTTTATCGTAGTAGTTTATTTTGTGTCAGAGAATCACAGTTGTTTTTTTGCACATAATCTGCAGGTTTTTGAGGTGTTCTCCATTTGATGAGTATAAACTGTGGAAGGCTCAGGTGGATAATGGCTCAAAAAGAGGAGGAGAGAGACTAAATATCCTCACCAGAGCTCTGCTGCTTCGCAGGACGAAAGACCAGCTGGACGCTTCTGGAAAACCACTGGTACATACTGATGCAATGTATAGTTCTCAGAACCTTGAACACTTTTAGTATTCAGAAAACTGTACATATTGGTAATTTAAGGGGGCTGTAATCACATACGCCTAAATTCATTTGTCCACCTGAAAGATTCTGTGTTTCTGTGTCAGGTGTCTCTGCCTGATCGGACATGTGAGATTCATCGTTTGAAGCTGTCTGAAGATGAGCAGGCTGTATATGATGTTGTGTTTGCACAATCCAGGTATGTCGTGTCACGGAACAGTCATCAGTTTGTTTATTCTGTACATTTTTATCTGTTCTTTCAAAGTTTTTTCTGTCCATATCTGTCAGCTGCTATTTCTGTTGAGTTCGAGTTCCTTACTACTTGTCTTTTGCTTACTTAGCTGGGATGTAATACACAACTAATCTGCTCCAACATTGATTTGATGACACTGAACCTAAATGCCACCTAACATTGTTTCATAATGAATGAACTGAACAGATTCAACCCTGAACTGAACTGTGCTGTATAATGGCACTCTTGTATTGCTTTAAAAAGATCCATTGAAACTTTATTTATGTTGATCTTTTGTGTACATTCCTCATCAGGTCCACACTGCAGAACTATCTTAAAAGACATGAAGAAGGAAACACTAAAAAGAGGGACAACAGTAATCCTTTTGAGAAAGGTAATATTTCATTCCAGTTAAGGAGAATTTAACAGCAGATTAAGTGTTAAGTCTTTGTGTTTGTTCTTTGTTTTTTGTCAACGTAAACAATGTTCTCACTAAAACTGACATGTACTACTAAGCACTTTTATGGCAAGCCCCAATAGACAGATATTTGGGCTATTTAATTCCAGAATTATTTGGTTCCGGAATCAATAGACTCAAATTTTAGAATTTATTTCTACCTGTTATTGGAATTGATGAAATGTAAAGTACAATTGTAGTTAAAACGAAAATGAGACTTTTTGCATCATGTTTCTATTCAAAACCTTCTGTTGTGGACATCATTTATCCGTTTATTTCCACCAAGTAATGCTAAATGTAGTTTATAAAATGCACACATTTGTGTATCAATGTCTATATAATGTGTGCAAAATGTAGTATAAGAAACCGTATGGCATCAGTATGTGGCAATCATTTACAATTAGAAATGTAGGATTACAGAATAAAACTATGTATTAAAACATCATTAATTTAAATCAACAAAAGTTAGTAAACAATACACATCTTGTAATCTATGACTTGTTTTAGCATTACAAATCATAACCAGTTGTTAGGAATTACACGGTGAAATGAAAAAAAAAAATCATTGTTCATTCATTCATTTTCTTTTCGGCTTAGTCCTTTTATTAATCAGGGGTTGCCACAGCAGAATGGACCGCCAACTTATCCAGCATATGTTTTACGCAACGGATGCCCTTCCAGCTGCAACCTATCTCTGGGAAACATCCATACATTCTCAATCACACACATACACTACAGACAATTTAGCTTACCCAATTCACCTGTACCGCATGTCTTTGGACTGTGGGGGAAACCGGAGCAACTGACCCAACTGAGGCTCGAACCAGCGACCTTCTGACTGTGATGCAAGAGTGCTACCCACTGCACCACCGCGTCGCCTCATTGTAAATTAAACAGTATTAATGAAGAGAACTTTCTGAAATAATTTGTTTGTAGAAATGTTCTTATAGGTTTCCCCTTGATTGAGAGCAGAATAAAAAAAGTTTGGATTTAATTAAATCTTGAGCAATCCATTCGCAGCCCTAGATGTTATTATTAATTAAGAATATAGTTCAAGCAGAAATGAAACTTCTGTCATCATTTACTGGTGTTGGAAACTGGTAGCCATTGACTTCTTTATTGTTTTTCATCCATATTATGGATGTCAACGGTTACAAGTTTCCAACATTCTTTAAAATATCTCCTTTTGTGTTCATCAGAACAAAAACACTCAAACTGGTTTGGAAAAAGTAATGAGTCAGTAAATCGTGACCGAATTGGTATTTTCAAGACTATTCTTGCTTGAATAGTTTTAGAGCTTAGTTGTCAACAGCAGATGGCACTGTATGCTTTAAAAATAGCCATAATTGTTTTGCTTCAAATTTGTCACAACTATCACTGAAACCTGAAATAATCATTAATAAAGATAGAAATGAGTGTGACGTGGTGGCACAGTGGGTAGCACGTTTGCCTCACAGCAAGAAGGTCACTGGTTCAAGCCTCAGCTGGGTCAGTTGACATTTCTGTGTGGAGTTTGCATGTTCTGCGTGGGTTTCCTCCGGGTGCTTCGGTTTCCCCCACAGTGCAAAGACATGCGGTACAGGTGAATTGGGTATGCTAAAATTGACAGTAGTGTATGAGTGTGTGTGAATGAGTGTGGATGTTTCCCAGTGATAGGTTGCGGCTGGAAGGGCATCTGCTGTGTAAAAACATATGCTGGATAAGTTCATTCCGCTGTGGTGACCCCAGATCAATAAAGGGACTAAAAAATGAATGAATGAAAGATAGAAACCGGTTAAGTGAATGACTGTTCCTTGTGAACATTTGATTGCACTCTTAAAAATTAGACCTCGGCGCCAGTGGTATAGTGGTTAGTGCGTCGACACATGCACTCCGGTGCTCGCGGTGATGTTGTCATTTGTTGCGGCGACCCGGGTTCGATTC
The DNA here is from genome assembly GCA_903798195.1 of Danio kyathit. NCBI lineage: Eukaryota > Metazoa > Chordata > Actinopteri > Cypriniformes > Danionidae > Danio > Danio kyathit. Next base: position 14,451,901 of record LR812527.1, read on the forward strand.
CGCTTCGTGGTCCTGTGCTGATCATTTCCCTCTCTCTGCTCCCCATGCTTTCCTGTCAATAATCTCTACTGTCCTATCAAATAAAGGTGAAAACCCCGAAAAAATTATAAAAATAAAAATTAGCCTATAGCACCATTTGCTGTTAAACAGTAGGCTCAGAATTCAATTCAAGAGAGTGATGCATTTTGAATATCTCTGAATCAATGCAGAATCGATTTCTCAAACATTTAGTTTTGTTGCCACAGCTCTGTATTTTAACTAGATTTATGGGTATTATTGTTAAAAGTTGAATATCATTCAGGGAGTGTGGAATGTTCATTTACAGATTTAGTCCAACAAGGCAGCTAAGATCTTGTTTGTTTGTGTTTGTGTGTCAGTTGCGCGCGAGTTCGGCATGTCTCAGCAGGACTCTCAGTCTTCCTCTCAGCAGCCTCAGGCCTCCAGCACCATCCACATCCTGTCACTGCTGCTGCGCCTCAGACAGTGCTGCTGCCACCTGTCTCTGCTCAAGAAGGTCACGCTTTCTCTTTCACACGCACCAATTTACACACACACTCATGTACTGAAGACAGTGTGTGTTTCTGCAGACTCTGGATCAGTCGGAGCTGCAGGGTGACGGTGTGGCTCTGTCTCTAGAAGAGCAGCTGTGTGCTCTGTCTCTGTCTGAACCCTCAGACTCTGAGAATAAAGACACCGTTTCCCTCAACGGCAGCCGCTTCTCCTCTGAGCTCTTCCAGGATACTCGTGAAAGCACTAAGGTGAACATGCTCTGCCTCACACCGCTGTGACTAGTGTATGTCCAGTATTCAATTTTTTCTTTAAGCAAGTTATGAAAGTAATTTTAGTTAAACAGTCAGTACCGATTGGCAGTAAAAGATTGCTCTAAAAATTCAATAATAATCACTTGCAAAGGGCTTTATTTAGGGTCTTTAGGGACCATAATACACCATAAGCATGCCTAAACATGTAAATATATATTAACAAATTACTTACTCAGCAGACCACATATAATCCTTGATAAACAAATAAGTGAGTTTTTTTGGCAGCAGTCATTCATTTATTCATTCATTCGTTTTCTTTTCAGCTTAGTTCCTTTATTAATCTGGGGTCGCCACAGCGAAATGAACCATTAACTTATCCAGTAGATATTTTACACAGCGGATGCCCTTCTAGCTGCTACCCATCACTGGGAAACACCCATATACTCTCATTCACACACATACACTATGGCCAATTTAGCCTACCCAATTCACTTATAGCGCATGTCTTCGGACTGTGGGAGAAACTGGAGCACCCAGAGGAAACCCACGCGAACACGGGGAAAACATGCAAACTCCACACAGAAATGCCAACTGACCAAGCTGAGGCTTGAACCTGTGACCTTCTTGCTGTGAGGTGACAGCGCTACCCGATGCGCCATTAGCACCGCAGCAGTGTTATAGACATTTTAAATATTTTTGTTTTGTAAATGTAATTTTCCATTATGTAAAGTGTATGTTGTGTTAATCTAAACTTTACCTGGGGTATTGATTGATATATCACTTTGCTTATTGTGATTGTTGTCATTTGTTTATTTCAGATTTCATCCATTCTGACAGAACTGAGAGAAATTAGAAAAAAAGATCAAAAAAGGTACGTCAGCCGCTGTTTCAGTGTAGGTAAATTACGAAAGCTTTGAATGTGTTCTGATCTTTATCTGTTACATTTAAATCCACATTAATAAATCCTTATTTTAAATTTGTTGGTTGTTGAACATGTTGGATTTCCACTGAGGAAAAGTTATTAAAAGAACATTCCTCACTACACCGCAAAAACAGATTTTTTACCTAGAGGTTTTTTCTCGTTTCTAGTGCAAATATCTACAAATTCTTACAAGTGGAAAAAAGAAATTGAAAATCAAGCAAACAAACAGAAATAACTGATCAAAATTAGGTACAATTTTCCTTAGAACAAGTTAATAATCTGCCAGTTGGCAGGGTAAGCGAAATAAACTTGTTTTTAGTTAATTTTTCATACCCCACTGGCAGGTTATTTAGCTTGTTCTAAGGAGAAACTTACTTATTTTTGCCTTTTTTTTTTTTTTCTAAAAACAAGACAAAATAATTTAAAAGTTTTAGATATTTGGACTAGAAGCAGGAGAAAACCTTTTAGAAAGAAAAAGCTTTTCTACTATCAAAATTCCTTGTTTGTTATTAAACGGTAGGATTATTTCAGTCTTACTTTAAACCATATAGTAATGCATGAGATTCTCAAAGTGAGTTTGTAAATTCTTGTTTGGCAGTGTGATCGTGTCTCAGTGGACCAGCATGCTGAAAATTGTTGCCATTCACTTGGAGAAAATGGGTCTGAAGTTTGCAGTAATTGATGGGACCGTCAATCCCAAACGCAGAATGGACCTAGTAGAGGAGTTCAACACAAACCCTAAAGGACCTCAGGTGTGTGGCTTATTCATTTGCATTGTGAAGGTCAAACATTTTGATTTATTGTCTGATTTGCTGGATAGTTCCAATTTCACAGATAGCTAAAGATCAATAGGTAACATTAGCAGTTATTATTTGTGCCATAGGTGATGCTGGTGTCTCTGTGTGCTGGAGGTGTAGGAATCAATCTGATTGGAGGAAATCATCTGTTTCTCATCGACATGCATTGGTGAGACACTTCACAAGTCCTCAAGACATCAATGTTAATGAACAGTTTTACATAATATAGAAGGACTTAATGTTAGCAATTTCTGTCACTTGTTTAAATGTGTGAATTGTGTTTTAAAACTGAACTAAATAAACAGTAAGATAAAAAAACGTCTTTAGTTCAGACTACAAACTGATAATAAAGTGAAGTGCTTCAGAGAGACTACATGAATGTGTGTATTAACTGGCCTTTTATGAACAGGAATCCAGCACTCGAGGATCAGGCCTGTGATCGGATCTATAGGGTCGGACAATCTAAAGATGTTACAATTCACAGGTAAGGAGCTGATGCTGCAATAATGAGCTAGATTTCCATCAGCCTGTGTTTATGTGCATTTTGAAGTCTTGCATGAGAAACAAGAGACAGGAACACCAACTTTAATATAAAAATGCTCGCGGCATATAAAAAAATCAAGTTGAAGTTTTCTTCAAGTTTGCTTCGTTTATATAACATGTGTAAAACAGCCACAAGACTGACCAAAGTGCTTTACAGCATCATAACCAGAGCTAAGAGGGATAGAAAAAAGATTTTTAAAAATAGAAACACAAATAAGACTTGAAAACAGGCAAAATAGATTCTAGTAGGCCAATGAAAACGAGATGGGCTCAAAGAGAATACGCAATCACTTCTACACTCGAGTATGGGATTAACTGAAGGTTTTGGTCACAAGATCTTAGACTTCTTGTGAGGGTGCAGCAGTTCAGATAAATAGGTATGTGCTTGACAATGCAGCGATTTAAGAACAAATAATATGATTTCAAAAAGAACAGGCAGCCAATGAAGTGTAGAGTGGAGTAATGTGATCCCTCTCTTTCCATTTTTAAATGGAATATAGCATTCTGCACTAATCGAAGACGAGCAATTTGAGTTTTGCAGATGCTATAGTACAAAGTGTTGCAGGAATGTGATTTGATAAAAGCGTGTATGGCCGTCTCCAAGGGCTTGCCTGTGTGTAACTTTTTAGCTTTTTATCAGCTCAGTACACAGTACAAAAATTAGAGTCGGTCACAGTGGAGATTTGTTGAAATTTGACATTTTTGTAAGCCATCTAAAAGAACACCCAGATTCCATACCTGTGAGAACTTCCGATAAAGGTCCTAGGTTAAAACGAAAGGCTTTTTATATTTTCTGATGGACTGAAAACAATCACATTTCTTCAATTATGGATAAAAAAAGTTGACCTCATTTAAGCAAGTTGAGAGAGCAGTCTATGGGCAGTGTATCATTTTTTTAAAAGGTAAATAAATGTTTGTGTTTTCTAAAAATTGTGGCCAGAGGTAGCATATACAATGAAAATAAAGTAGGGGCCAATATGGAAAAAAGCAGTATAAAAGCAGGACCCTCCTAGATTAGAAGTTAGAAATCAAGTAATCAGATTGATTGCATGGCATCATGGTCAATCTCTTCACAGGTTTGTGTGTGACGGTACAGTGGAAGACAAGATCTCTTCTCTCCAGGAAAAGAAGAAAGAGCTAGCTCAGAAAGTCTTGTCTGGAACTGGATCCTCATTCACTAAACTGTCACTGGCAGATCTCAGGGTCATCTTTGGTGTGTGATGTGCATATTATGCTGTAGTCATTATTTTGTTCTCTCTCTCTCTCTCTCTCTCTCTCTCTCGTATTGTATTTCTGGGAAATGTGATGAAAAGCAAATATGTTGCATGTTCAAACAAAATAAATAGAAAGTGTCTCCTGTCATACAATCTTTAATATTTTTTATTATCCCTGATGTATGAGCTAGTGTTTCTCAAAACCAAACACTGCCTTATTCTTTTTCATTAGTCTTACTTTGTTTAAAGGCCTGTTTACGCCTGGTCACTTCATGTGTTTCTCTGATCAGATGGCCATCTGCTTTGTGTAAATAGTCACATTTACATTTGGCTGCATAAACCCATCTCTGCTAAACGGATAAGAATCCGATGCAAATTTAACTACATTACATGAACTAAAGCATCCTATACTGTACACCACAAGCTATATATATCTTATTTCGCGTTAAGATTATTTTTATATTCCGGCTGTAAAACATCCTTGCAAGCGCACAAGGCTGCCTTCATGATTGCTTTCATAGTAAGCTAAATGAAAGATACATGCAAGACATCATTCAAAACTGCTAAGGGTTTAAATGAATGTGTGTATAACATGCGTTTCCAAAAACAACAAAAAAAAGCTTTTGTTAAAGTATTTTATATTTATTATTATTTTCATTTTCTACAACCCCAAATGCCATTCCTTTTTAAAACAAATTTGTGGATGTAACTACGTATTGTGGTCATTTAAATAGTTTTTAATAAAAAAATTATATATATATATATATATATATATATATATATATATATATATATATATATATATATATATATATATATATATATATATATATATATATATATTTAAAAAAATTTATAAAAAATAATATATATATATATATATATATATATATATATATATATATATATATATATATATATATATATATATATATATATATATATATATATATATATATTTTTTTTTTTTTTTTTTATTTATTATTATTTTTTAAATTATATAACGGTTCACAAAAATTATGGTTCGGTTCGATACGACACAGTGGTGTCACAGTTCGGTATGTTTTCGATACAGCAAAAAAAGAAAAAAGCCAGAGCATTTCTCTAATTGAAATCTTTTTAATGTATTAAAATTAACATCATAAAAGCATGATCTCTCTTCTTTTTTTTACTTTGAACAGTAATATGAAGCTATACTTCTGGAGTTTCTGCTTAGCAGCAAATAAAACAAATCCTTCTTTATACTCAAAACCAAAAAGCTGCTTATAAATATGAATGTAATATTTAAGTTGTTAAACAAATAAAAAGAAAAAACTATTTAGGTTTTATATGGAGCTGAGTTACAATCAATTTTTAAGTAATTTTTTATTTTCAGAAAGTGTCCACCTTTTCTTCAGACAGCACAAATCTGCTTGCTTTGACGGTCACCTCCCATTTCAGTGGATCTGAAAGCAGGAATTATTGTCTGACTGAAGTGGGCTTATGAAGGAATAATATAACGGCGCTCTATTACATTTAACATTTTGGAGATGCGCATTAAAAAACGGTTGATGAAGACGACATGATGCGCATAAATTTTGAAAATGCGCATAAAAAACATATGTGCATAACTGAGTAGGACAAACTTTTTATTCGATAAGAAAAGATGCGCATAAACTACGATGGAAACACTTTTACCGCACAAATTCCAGTGTGCGCATTAAAAAAAAGGTCATGTGATTTTGTTATGAGATCATGTGATGATAAAAATGGTTGTAAATTGACAAATCAGCAAGCTGCACATTATAAACCGTCTGAAATTTAGTTTTTGTCATTCTAAAACGCCTTACCGTTTAAGTATTAGTGTTATTATATTATTAATGACATCCAGAATCAAGAGCGTCTGTACTCCGCGTCTGACACCTTCAAACGCCACCGCGCGTTCACTGTGTGTCAGGATTGCCTTCCGAGGCGCAAGTCATTTATTAGATTAAGAAAAGATTGACACAGCTTCTCCTACTGCAGCAAATTCAGTTTTTACTGTTGATATTTGGCGCCAGTTAATCAGGAAGTGATGGTTTTGTTCGCTTTGACTCGTTGGATGGAAACGCAGCTTTATTCGCACGTCTTTTATGTGATAATCCAACAACATAGTGTTTTTTTTTTATCCACCACTCTCTTGCCATCACCCTCATAACTTACAGGGAAACCAAAGTGCTCCCAAACGCCAGACCTGCTGTTGTTTATAAGAGGATTACATTAATGTTAGCCATTTTGCGAGCTAGTGCAGCGTGAGCGTGTGCCTGACTGGAGTAGTGTTTGGAGGTGGGTGGGGAAGGCAGCATGTTGCCTGTCACGTCATTTGGGATGCCTTGTTGAGCGGTGTTGCACTGAAAACATTATATTATGTACACTTATTCTCTTTTATCTTTTTAGAAATTTGTCTGAATCGTTCGGTTTGTAATGCGTACCGAACCGAAAGTCTCGTACCGAACGGTTCAATACGAATACGCGTATCGTTACACCCCTAATATATATATATATTAGGGGTGTAACGGTTCACAAAAATCACGGTTCGGTTCGATACGACACAGTGGTGTCACGGTTCGGTATGTTTTCGATACAGCAAAAAAAAAAAAAAAAAAGCCAGAGGATTTCTCTGATTGAAATCTTTTTATTGTATGAAAACTAACATAATAAAAGCATGTTCTCTCTCTTTTTTTTTACTTTGAACTAGGGATGTCAGTTTCTACAAAATCCTGTGATCAATGATCATTTAAATTAACGATCAATTGATCTATTAATCGCTCATTCTTATAAAAGATCCGTTTAAGTCTAGGCTACCAGCCTGTGTTGAGGCTACTGAAAAATGAGCCGAATATGCAATGCATTATGATCCTTGCTTAATCGTCACAACGAAAAAATCCCAAACTAGGCTACAGGCTGAGTAACCTATACATCAGAGGTGAATGCGGCACACGCTTCTGTTACAGCTTCCGTGAAGAACGAAAGCGAAAGCAACTAAACACTGTTATGCCATACAATTATTTCATTTTTAACAATCAATTAAATTACACAGCGGTTTTATATCAAAAGTTGATAATAATATAAAATATACTACATTTTAATGGTAAAATAATGATTTAAACGACGGCTGTTATTTCTTTCAGCATTCAAACATTAAATAACTAATGCAGCAAGTGAAATAAAAACGAATATGAAACAACACATAGCAGGATTTAAAGCATATAAAGGACTATTATATTTAGCAAAATGCTGCTCTTTTTATCTTTGTATTTTTTATCATTTTATTTTTGTTATTTTTAATATTTCTTTGTCTTCATAATTAAAGCTATTGACAAATTCCTGCTTGACATTTTAGAAAATATTTTGCGTAGCAACCCAGTATATATTAAAGATCACTAGAACAAAAAAACAAACACAAAAACATGTTACATGGCCCCATAAATGTCCAACTTATATTTAACTGAATCGTATAAATGATGAAAATTGCTCGTTCATTTTTTATAAAACATTTGTTATTTTTTTGAGTAAAAACAATATCGACATTTAAGAATCATTTTATTAATTCACTCATTCCTTTGACTTGTTTATTGGCGCATAAACAGGCTATAATTTAAATCAAACAACAGTAAATTGGACCTCTACAATGCCACTAAGCTTTCAAACAAAAGTCCAAAAAATTAAAGAAAGATTGGACTTTATCCGGTGACGGCCGACACTGAGCTCAGTAAATGTTTTTTGATAAGTTATTAATAATCTGTTCAATAATTCGTTAAAGCCAAAATGAATGGTAAATAAATATAGGCTATTTTAAATATATATATATATATATATATATATATATATATATATATATATATATATAATAAATATAGGCCTAACATATTTTTAAATAAAATTAAATAGGCTATTTTCTGAAAAATGCGCCTGTCTGTGTTTATCATTCCATCGAATTAATTTGATCGCAACACCTGTTATTCAGAACAGAACATTTGAGCTAGTTTCAGTTCTTTTCATTTTCTTTTTTCTGTAGTTTCATTTTTACAAATAATTTTATTTAATTTGTTTGTTAATTAAATTTTGTTATTTAGCTTATTTTTTATGCAACAAAGTTGCAAATTAATGTGCTACGAGATGTGGCTGTGTATGGTAGTGCCAGCGAGCGTGAACTGCTGCTGAGAGAGAGAGAGAGAGAGAGAGAGAGAGAGAGAGAGCGCAATAGAAACAATTAAATTTTCGCATGCTGATTTATGTGAAATTGCGAATACATGACTATAATCGCATTGCAATTTTAAAAATTATTGTATTTTTTCCTTTAGGAGGAAAAGTCTATTTCAATTCATGCTAAAGACACGTGGTGCTGAAGTCCGAAAGTGCCGGTAATGTGAACAGCTGAAGCTGTCAAATTATTTTTAGTTTAGCCTATTTATTATTAATGATGATGATTAAAAATAATAATGCTATTTATTTTATTCAATAATGTAATTAAAACATGTAATATATCTACAATAATGCGAAACAAGCTAAATATCATCTTTAAAGTCGTCATATGTCTCAGCTCTCTGCAATATCTTTGCCTATATCCTCCTCAATACATGATATCCTCTATTAAATCAAATAATTTGACCACAATGTTGCAGAACAGGCTTAACAAAATTCGCAGCACTGAACATGTTCCCAGACTGAAAGTGATTGATGATGAGAAAACTGAGAAACCTGTGAGAACGGAGATGTTCACCGCATATAGCCGTGAGGAGCGATTTTTTTAAATGAAAGCATATTTGTGCCAATCTGTCAAGATTGCTTAAAACACCTTAATATTTTAGAGTAAATAGTTAAAGTTTGCATCACCAATAATTGATCTTACCCACGCGTGACCCACTTATACTTAAATATCATGCGACCTATTTTTTGATTACCTGACTCGCGGATTAATGGCAGCACATGTGGATAAAACCGAGATCTGCTTGATTTGACCGTCAACTGGGCAATGGGCTTATGAAGGAATAATGAAACGAGGCTCTATTACATGTAACATTTTCTTAAAACCCGAAATTTCCACTACCGATTAAGCATTAAGGTCTACAGGGAAACCAAAGTGCTCCCAAACGCCAGACCCGCTGTTGGTTATAGGAGGATTACATTAATGTTACTAGCCCTTTAGCTGTAGTGCAGTCAGTCCGCGGCGCGTTTCCACCCTTTCGTCCGCAACAAACCCTGCATCATCTCAGCGCCCCTCGGCCTTCGCTTTTGTCCGCGACAAACCCCGCATCATCTCAACACCCAGCTCCGCCGGCTTTTTTGGATTGAAAGCGGCATAACTTTCGGTTTGAGCGCCAGTAGCTTACTCCGACACTGAGTGCAGTGTGTGCCTGACTAGAGTAGCGTTTGGAGGTGGGCGGGGAAGGCAGATGTTGCCTGTCACGTCATTTGGGACTTATTCTCTTTTATCTTTTTAGATATTAGTCTGAATCGTTCGGTTCGTATGCGTACCGAACCGAAAGCCTCGTACCGAACGGTTCGATACGAATACGCGTATCGTTACACCCTTAATATATATATATATATATATATATATATATATATATATATATATATATATATATATATATATATATATATATATATATATATTTTTTTTTTTTTTTTTTTTAAGTGGTATCTAATTAAATAACAGAAAGTTCAAAAGTTTTACAAACAAAATTATTATTGCCAAACATACTTTAGAAATGATGTTACAAATATTTTATTCAAATGCTAGTGAAGTCAGGGCACACAGTGTGTGTGCTTATATAAAGACAGATCACTGATTTAGACTTATAAAAGTTCAAACATACAATTACTGAGACCTGTAAAAAAATTGAAAAAGTTAAAATATTCTAGTGAATTGCACTTTATTCTTGTCAGTTTTATCTAGCTAAAGTTAACTTGAAAATCCTTTTCATCAATGTATTTTGTACATCAATCAATACATGTAGTGTGCCATTATGTCTATTATAGCAAAATACAGGATGCTGTTTACTAAAAAAAAGTTCATGGATTGTCTTTTAGCATCACCTCCACATTGGAAAAGATTTTTTCTGGACCTGCAAAAAACATTCAGAATGTGAATGAAGACTTAAGATGTTAAAGTTAGTACTGCATCTGAGATTCCTAAACACCAATAAATAATACTAATTTGCTGCTAAGGTGTTGAATAAAACAAAGCAACTGCAACAAAATATGAAAAAAGTGTAGCTGATTTCTTAGAAACTCACTGTAGAAACCTTTGTGCTGTTTATAATCCATGAAAAAGTGATTGACAGGTGCCGCCTCCAGATGGGATTTCTCTGCAGATGTATAGATCCTGCTATAATGTCGCCTTCCTCAACTGACACTGGTGCATCCAACATGAACAGAGTTTGTTTCCAGTGAGTGATCCTGAGGAAATAGAAGGCTCTGTGTAAGGATTCAGATGCATGTTTTCATACACAGATTATCATGTTGACTGTCCTTGTTAAAATAGTAGTAAATATGAAAGAACTTACTGGGTAGATGACTAATAATCAACAAAAATGTGAAGCAATTTATGAAGAAATTATTTTTATATTTATGTACTTTAAAGTCTGATGTTTTTCAAATATTCTTACTTGATTCAACTAATAACGTTTTATGTGGAATTGCCTGGTTTAAAAACTAGCATGTAGTCAAACCAGAGGACATGGTTTTCAGTGACAAAAGTTCTTTTGTTTTTCAAAATATATAGATAAAAATGATGCCATTTACTAAAATAGCAACTTAGAATTAAAATTAAAAGCAGACTTAAGGTATTTAAATCCAAAATCAAACAAAAAGTGCTCAGGGGTAGCTTAAATAATGTGTCGTGCTCAGAATAAACAGCAAAAAATAAACGGCATCCATATATTTCTTTATAATTTATATGTGCTGTAATTTATTGAACTATGCTTGAGACAGTCACATCATAGGACAGGTTTGAGATTTGGCTCAAAATGTCAATAAAATGTAATAACACAGCAGTTTTTATACCAAGAGGTCTATGGAAGACAAAGAAATGTTTAACCATTTACAGCATTTTTAATGATGACAATTCTAATTGTATAATTTTTTCTCATGCATGACAGTGGAAAGGTAACGTCACGTCAGCAAAACAACTATATATTTGTTTGTGATCTTTTTGCATTCATGAATCATACTCTGAATATGGTCCAGTGTTCAACTCCAGTAATGGCCCATCTTCTTCTAAACTCTGGAAATGTGCGTTGAACCAGACAGTGAAGCCATGAAACATCCCTGACTTCTCAACGGTGAAAGTGAACTCTCCTTTGAGTCTCTGAACAAAAGTTGAGGAAAACGCAGAGTAGTTAATATGATCTTGATTTTAAATAATAGTCATTAAATCCAAAGTTTGGCACCTACCTCTAAGTCCGAAACCTGTATCGTGACCATATCAAGATTAATAACATCAGCTGGAGTAGACAAACAGTCCACAGGCTGGAGATGATGGCTAAATTTAGGCTTGGAGAGAAACTCCTTCTGTGCAAGTGACCTACAATACATAAATATATGACCAGTTATAGCAGAGTAATCAGTACATTATCATGATCTGATGACATTTTTTATTTTCAAAAGAAATCTTTGAAACACTTTAACTTTTTAATGTTAGTTAATGTATATACTAACATAAACAAACAATGAACAATATATTTATTAAAGTATTTATTCATCTTCGTTATAATTAATAAATGAAAATAAAACGTATTGTTAGTTTAATAACTAAGATTACATTAACTAATGCAATATTGTTATAATAAAAGCTTTACAAGCATTGTTCATGGTGTGTTCATGTTAGTAAATACAGTATATAAACTAAATTGAACTGTGCTGTGTAAAGTGTTAAATCTATCTATTAAAACCTTTATCAAATACTGTAGATAAATATATTTAATCAATTCAATTGAATTCATAGTATTACAACAAAAATTTAAAGTAGGGCTTCTGAATATTTAAGAATATTTTAAGAATATTTATTATTTTACTTCTAAATATTTAAGATGATTATATAAAATATATGAAATTTATAAAGGTATCCTTTTAGAGTAACCCGCACTTCAAAATGAACATGAACATTATTGTTTGACAGCTAGAAAACATTACAATAATGTTTACCTTAATTTCACCAACACATTATATACATGTTTTTATAGCCATTTGTTTTTATATGTTATATAATGCTCATTACTGAGTAACTATTCTAGTTTTAATTAATAGGTTTTCAAATCAGTTCAAATTTTTGTCATTTAGTTGTTTTCGTGTGTGTTTATTGGTTAATGTTTTTGTACGTCAACATAGTTTTAATTTTATTTTAGCTTTATTCATTTTTATTGTAACAAAAAATAAAATATATATATGAGCAATTCCAGCGTTATGGATGTGAAATTTGCAGTAAAACTCAAAACATAAATTCACATAGAAAGTATATGCTAACATTATATTGAAACATCTGTTTATATTTTCCAAAACAACTGACCACAGAGTTGTGGAAGCAGAAAAATATCAATCTGTAAACATTTTTTTATATTTTAAATGAGGATAATAAACATGCGTTATGGATGTGACAAAAAAAGTCTGTGAGTTTACAGTATACGACATACTTTGTAGAAATTCTGTCAATTAAACTGCACAACCCGAAAGAAACAATGCTAATCAAACAGATATGAGTCGGCTCACTATAGAACAAAAATGATTGATTTTATTTTATTTGACATTTTTGCATGTATGAGGAAAAAGTGTCGTTATGGATGTGACGTCGCTCTGTTATGGATGTGACAGCTGTGTAATTGCCACTTGTGTGATTTTGGTAAAGTTAAATATAATAGTTTGAAACATTGACAGATACATTTATGAGTAATGTTAAAGTACTGTAAAATACTTGCTTACGCAAAAAAAAAAAACCTGAAACTGTTTCCGTATTTTGGCGAAAACTTAGATTTCTTCATGGCAAGGTTGACATTTGCATGGAATTGCTCATATATATATATATATATATATATATATATATATATATATATATATATATATATATATATATATATATATATATATATATATATATATATATATTTATATATATACTATAAGTTAAAGTCAGAATTAAAGTCAGAATTATTAGCCACCCTTTGAATTTTTTTCTTTTTTAAATATTTCCCAAATGATGTTTAACAGAGCAAGGAAATTTTCACAATATGTCTGATAATATTTTTTCTTCTGGAGAAAGTCTTATTTGTTTTACTTCAGCTAGAATAAAAGCAGTTTTTAATTAAAAAAAAACGTTTAAGGTCAAAATTATGAGCCCCTTTAAGCAATAATTACCTAATTGCCTAATTACCCAAATCTGGGGTGTGTTTCCGAAACAACGATGTAACTCTCGGCTGAACTATCATAGTGTGATGCATCGTTTGGGAAAAGAATGATGTAGTGACGAGTGTTTCCCAAAACTCGTAGTTTCTCTGTTGCAGATCCATCATTTAAACCACGTTAGTTATAAGGTAAAAGGCCCATAATGATGCTCTAAACGGGGTGGTAACAACTTCTTTAGTGACGAACCCCATAATTTCTTTCTGCAAATTATGTTGTTTTACATGCACACGCATTTTAAAAAAAAATTCTATATTTTTGGTAAAAACATGCACTCGCTTTCCATATTAATTGAAATATATGTAAATGGAACATACAGGGCCTATGTTTCTTTTACAAATATTAAAGAGAACATTACATATTCTATTCTAAAATATAAAATCACTCTATCATAAAATCATTCCAATTTCATATATAAATTATATAAATAAATAAATAATGAGGCTATTTATTAAGAAATGAAATTTAATATTTATTATTTATTAAGAAATAAAAAAAATCCTACTTTAATAATAATATTAATGATTATTATTATTATTATTATTATTATTATTATTATTAACGACAAATCAATGAACTATGTTTGTAACGACACAACTTGTGACTTTAGTTGGCTAACCATGGTTTTCTGAAATGCACCCCTGCCTAGTTACAGTTTTTCTCAGTGGCTTTGGTGCATTTCTCACAACACTATTTACATTTGCACAACAGTTAATGAATTTCGCAAAACAATTAGTGCAAACTGCAAAACCTAGCTGATAACCTGCAAAAGCGCGTCACTTGCTCAAAATGGAGAGCTCATTCCTCAAAAGCAAGTATTCATGTCAATGAAAGTGTCAGTGTCATCCAAATGAAAAGTCCTGACACTATTGTTTATGAACAAGATAGTCAAATGGCTTTGTCATGTTTTCATTATGGCAGTTTACTCTGTACATTTTTTACAATGTAAAAAGTCAGATTTTGGTGACACTTCCTGAAAATGCTCAAGCCCGCACTATATACTATTTGCACAGCCATTTGAAAACTACAGTAAAGTTAGACATCACTGCATTTAGTGAGGTATCTGAGTACAAGACACTGAATATGTATGCTTCACATTTTTACTGCATTTGCTCTTTACAATTCTAATTTATTCACAGCATTGTACAAAACAATAAATGCACCCTTATTCACAACAAACATAAACTTCATTTGGTTAGAGCTGTGCACAACTGTGAACAATATTGCAGTACATATTGGAACTGAACCTACAATATACATACTGTAAGTCTGTAAATCATTCAAGAAATTGTTCAATTTAGAAGACATTTTCAGGAAAAAAAGAAGATTTAAAGAGTTTTATAAGATTTGCTTGACGGATTTTGACAACTGGTTCAGCATTTTTGCATGTAATGACTCAAGTAATGAAATGAGGATTATTAGGTTTATCTGGAATGACTATTCAGCATTCACAAATTTAGTTAATTTTGACTGACATGACATAAGCAAATGATAATGTTATAAACAGCAGAGAGTTGTATGAAAGCAATTGATGCATGTCCAAAAGCATTTGCCATTTGTAGGAAGGAATGAGAAACTGCTACTATGATGTGCACAAATGACTAATTGTTTTAAGAAATGCATTAATTGTTGTGCAAATGTAAATAGTGTTGCGAAAAATGCACCAAAGCCACTGAGAAAAACTAACCTAATTAACCTAGTTAAGCCTTTAAATGTCACTTTAAGCTGTATAAAAGTATCTTAAAAATATCTAGTCAAATATTATTTACTGTAATCATGGCAAGGATAAAAAAAAAATCAGTTATTAGAAATGAGTTATTAAAAGTATTATGTTTAGAAATGTGTTGAAAAAAATCTCTTCGTCAAACAGAAATTAAAGAAAAAAAACAGGGGGGCTAATAATTCAGGTGGGATAATAATTCTGACTTCAACTGCAAAACAAAAAAATATGGTTTAAATTTATGGTTTTAGCTTTAATTGACATTATTGACTGAAATATCCAATACATTCACTTCATACAGTGCTGTATATCAGTATGAAAAGCCTCACTGTAAGTAGCTGAAGTTTAACCCATAGGGATTCTCCCAGAATTCCACTTTTTGCCTGTAATCGGAGAAAGCCTGGCAAGGAACGACGGTCAAACAAGCAGAAGATGGCCACATCATCCCTCCCTCCTTCAGCCAGCGATCTCGGGCCAGCAACACCGACTCCAACATGTATTCAAACTGAGACAAAAAAGTGACAACAACACAAGGGTCACATTAGACAATGAAAATGAAAATAAAATATAAGAGAGAGAAATGTGACATCATTTATCCTACCCGCTGTATTGTAATATTTCTTCTACGAACACGGAACTGAATTAAGCAGCAATCAAAGCAGCTCTCATACCAGAAGGCAGTTTCCCATCCACTCGGACACCAGAACATCCACTTTTGTAGGAAGAGTGAGATTTTCGGCTCGCTCCTGAAACACAGTCACGACTCCATCACAGCTGTTCTGCTTCACCAGCTCCTCTGTGTGTTCTGCCATTGAACTGGCCTCCACTGCATACACCTACAACAGCAAAACATCAATATGCAACATTATATTTTAGGGCTGCACAATATATCGTTCTAGCATCGATATCGCAATGTGCGCATATGCAATATCACTGTCACATCACTGGTATTATTATTGACCAGTATTTAAAAAACATTTATCCATAAAGTTACCAAAACATTTATTATTTAATTCAGTTTAAAAATATTCTGACATAGGAAATTACATTTCTAACTTTAAGGAAGATTAATTGCATGTGTGTGTGTGTGTGTGTGTGTGTGTGTGTGTGTGTGTGTGTGTGTGTGTGTGTGTGTGTATATATATATATATATATATATATATATACATATATATATATATATACATATATATATATATATACATATATATATATATATATATATATATATATATACATATATATATATATATATATATATATATATATATATATATATATATATATATATATATATATATATATATATATATAGATGATGAAGACTGTTATTATTTGATTATTACATTTGTGAATCTAAATGTTACTAGACCTCCAAATAAATCATAAAGCATTATATATTTTATTTTTACAGTATTGTTACTGTATTTCTCAATGTTTGTAATTGGTTTATTATATTTTATGTAGATGCACTCCCCTTAAAATCATCCCAATGTATCGAAAATTAGGAATTCTTTCCAAATAGACTATTCATTTTATCTGCTGAAATTATACTCAATATCGCAATATATATCATAGAAAAATAAATATTGCAATGTCAGTTTTTTTCAATGTCGTGCAGCCCTAGTATTAAAGTCCAAATCACTCATTGAATTTTAAAATGTAGAGACTGACATACAGCATATTATTGTAAGAATGCACTTATTGTTTTCAGAGTACATCATATCAGCATCCAATTATTATTATATTATGCAAAACTCAACGTATTACCCAATAGTAGCAGAAAGTGTCAGATTATTTAAAGGGATAGTTCACCCAAAAATGAAAATGTACTCACTATTTATGAAACATGCCTGACTTCTCGATGAAAGTAAACTCTACTTTAAGTCTCTGAACAGAAGTGGGGGAAAGGATAGAGTAGTTAACATGCTCTTGATTTTAAGTAGTGGTCATTAAATCCATAATTATATGTGGTTCCAAACCTTTATGAGTTTCTTTCTTCTGTTGAACACAAAAGAAGATATTTTGAAGACGAAAACCTGTAACCATTGACTTCCATAGTACAACAATAGTACATAGGACTTCCAACAAATACTATGGAAGCCAACGGTTACAGGTTTCCAGCTTTCTTCAACATATCTTTTTGTGTTTAAAGACTTGAAAGAACATGAAAGTAAAGGGTGAGTAAATGATGACAGAATTTACATTTTTTGTGTACTATCCTTTTTAATGCATTAGAACTATCAAAACTGTCAAAATTACATAATTGTAAATTGCACATAAATAACAGTTTTATAAGCATATACATAATGCATTTACACAAGTAAATAACAGGTATAATAACGGTTACTAACATAATAAACAAAGGTTATTCTAACAATTGATTTCATAAAAAGCATTAAAGATTTCACAGCAAAAGCACACGTACCATTATTAGAATGACACTGCCTTTTACTAAGCCCTTTATTTGGTAAAAGTGTGAACTTTTATTCAGAGAGCAGATTGATTGCATACTTTTTTTCAGCAATTTTTGATCATGCTGATCATTTCAAAACATTAGGAATTTAAGGGTTAGTATGTTAGTCAGGTTAAAGAACGTTTACTTTGATATTTTAACACAGATGCTTTTGATCTGAGATGATAGTCAGGGCCCAGGCTTTCAAAACATTTAATCTGGATCAAATTGGTCCCATGTTTTGATATTCAGGATTAATTGAGATATCTTACTTTTATGACAGTTTTGTAAAGGAACATTGGGTTGGATCACTGTGATCCAAATACCAAATTTCAGGATGACCGAATCCTGTTTACCAGAGCCTTAAATGAAACAGTGTAGCCTACTGGCTCAACAAAGTACGACAGATAGGCAAAATACCAGTGGCCACAAACAGCCATTGTTTGTTTTAATGGTAAGAAACAGAAAAACTGCAATCAACAAACATTTAACTTTTTTTAGTTTGTTCTAATACAATACTGCTTTGATGTTATTTTGTTGTTGTTGTTTAACATATCGCATTAGAGGTGACATGCTTCATATTGGCTTCAATTATAAAGGAATTTATATATAATCAGTAACCATTAAGGTGTGATCATTCACTTAAATTTTTTTTGGATCAAATAGATCTCAATCTGAGTTCAAATAATAATAATAACCCAAAGGACAGGTTTGATCTAAATCAAAAAAAAAGATTGGATTACATAGTCTGATCTTAATTAAAAATCCCTGTTACTTTTGAAAAACCCATTTCCAAAATGTATCCAATCCGTGATCCAAATGATCAAAATTTTGAAAAACTGGGCCAGAAGGTTAATGTTCAAACCACACAAAAAACGACAAACCAATAAAATACATTTGATTTTTACTGTAAATTGTGAAAGTCTTTTTTTTAGCTATATTAATATACAAATTAATAAGGAAGAGGATGTGATTTTATTATTGGTACACTTTTTCCTGCTATAATTTTATTGTTTTTTTTTTTTTTTATTTAATGAAAAGTCATACGTTTACCATGAAAAAGGCTCAAAAAATACAGTTATATGAGAATAAATCTTCAATTTGGTGTTTCACTTTTCCTGAATATATATTATGACAACAAAATCCATGTGTTAAACCAGAAATAAACCACAAACAAGTATGTGGTAATTAATATTTTATTATTATTACTATGCTGACAGAAGATATGGCAATATTTACAAAAAAACACTTATATACACAACCAAACATATTTTTTTTATTCATGTTAGTAATTGTGTGTGTGTGCGTGTGTCTGCGTGTGTGTCTGCGTGTGTGTGTGTGTGTGTGTGTGCGTGTGTGAGACAATGCGTCTATTTAGGTGCACAGGAATAACAATTTGGATTGATAGAATTTTGAGATATAAATAAAAAGGTACACTTCTTAGAAATCATGCAAAGTAAACAGCAGCAATTACAATATGCACTTCGATTATATTTGTATTATAATTTAGATATAGAATGTCAATATTATAAAATGCAATAACAAAAAAAAAAAGAGTTTAAAAGAGCCTTTCTATAGATTGGTCTTTGCTATGGGTTTACACACTCAATAATGGTTTATGAATTTAAAGCATGCAAATACAGTATGCAGATCGTCTCACCGCTGCAGGTTGTGCTAGAAGTGCACAGAAGAGGCTGATGACCCCTGTCCCACAGCCCAAGTCCAGGATCACCTTCTCCCTCAGTGCGGCGCTGTTACTCAGGATCACCTGCCGGTATGTTTCTGTGCGTGGTTTATCTGACAGCATCTCCAGATGAAGCCTCTGACAACAGGAAACAGATAGCACACATTCACGCATGCTTGCTTCTGCATGCATGATTAATTCTCTTTTTACTGACAGTTTTTTATGATTTGAAGGGTTAAATAACTCCAAAGTTCACTCACTTTCATGTTCCCAAACCCATAAGCCTGTGTTTTATTGAAACCTACAGGAATTGTCTCTCCATTGACAGTATTGTCAACCATAACTCTGACATTTAAAATATTTTTTTTAAAGAAATCAAATATAAATGTGTATGAATCAAATGTTTTTATCATTTATAATATAGTTTATCAAAAAAAAAAAAAAAAAAAAAAAAAAAAAATATATATATATATATATATATATATATATATATATAAATATATACACACACACACACATATGCATATATATATATATATATATATATATATATAAATATAATTTCTAAATTATTATTAAATTACCTTAATTATTCTAGTTCTATATTCTATCTTAATTCAGTTTCTCAACGATTACTTTATAAAAAAACATATTTAGCTTTAATATACAAAAATAAGTTCATGACATAAAATAAAACAACTGGAATAAACTGCTGCATTAACATGTATTTATTTTGTAAAAATCTACTTTTTGATAAATCAAATTTAAAATGTGGTCAATTCGATATTGATTTATATAAGACTTTATAATAAAGCTACATTCATTGGAAAATGCCAAAAAAGTGTTAGAAAGACATGAGGCTGAGTAAATGAAGTTTTTTATTTTAGGGTGAGCTAAAACTTTACACTTGGGATGATTGTTTGGTTTTAAAATGACCAGCTTAACATTTTAGTACTTACTAATGTTCCATAGTTGCCAAAATATTCATCATCTTGCCAAGCATCCTCCATATCTTCAGTTCTTTTTTGTAAATAGCTGGACGGAACATAACCAAAGTGACCCAGCAGTTCAGCCCACCACCACATGTCTGAACTCCTGTCATGAACCAGCAGCTTGTCGCCAACTGAGAAACTGAGCTGAAAGTTTAAGAAAAATAAACAATTAAATAAATAAACCATTTGATTCTGTATTAATGTGTGTGTGTTTTATTAGTATTTGTGGCTACATTTTTTCTATCACAATCAACGTATTGAAGACTAAAAATATTATAATATGGTGCAAAGCAAATGTTATACGATATGTTGCATTTGGCCAGTCATCTATTTCCAAAAATAATAATGTTCCGCTGAATATTATGGGTACTTAGTCACTCTTACAACCGCATGCAGACACATCCACTCAGTGAAATCAGTGTTTATTTTGAAGAGCGACCATCATGTGCGCGACAGTACCAACCTGTTCATCTCCTTCAGCTACAAAATCCACAAGTCCAACATACTCTTCTGCTTCATTAAACTCACTGCTTTCATTTTCAAGCATTTTTGCCATTCAGAACGGCTAACGTTAAATACAAACACAAATTACGAATCGCAAACGTGTTAAAATCTCTACAACAAAAGTGAGAGAAACACTTTCACGTCTTTACGGCGCTCCACCCACCGCGTAGATATCAAAATAAAAGTCCTACCGAACGTGGATGATTTCTAAACGATGCGGGATATGGCTAAAGGAATTGACTTCCATTTGTCTTTTTCTACTATGGAAGACAGTCTGACGGTTAACGTTACAGCCTTTCAGCTTTCCTCAGAGTATCTTATTTTCTGCTCGACAGAAGAAATTAACGTGAATTCATAAATGTTTATAACGACGGAGAGTAAATATTTAGCCAATTATCATTTGGAGGCGTTCGAACTATCCCTTAAGAAGGCTAAACCTGGTAATATATTTTAATTATTATAATATATTAT
This sequence comes from Danio kyathit, assembly GCA_903798195.1. NCBI lineage: Eukaryota > Metazoa > Chordata > Actinopteri > Cypriniformes > Danionidae > Danio > Danio kyathit. The sequence goes on from LR812527.1 coordinate 14,473,381, forward strand.
TATATACTATTAATTATAGTTGTTTAGGGCGGCGCAGTGGGTAGCGCTGTCGCCACACAGCAAGAAGGTCGCTGGTTTGAGCCTCGGCTGGGTCAGTTGGCATTTCTGTGTGGAGTTTGCATGTTCTCCAGACATGTGGTGAATTGGGTAAGCTAAATTGTCCGTACTGTATGTGTGTGAATGAGAGTGTATGGGTGTTTCCCAGTGATGGGTTGCAGCTGGAAGGGTATCTGCTGTGCAAAACATATGCAGGATAAGTTAAGAAAATAAATAAATTAATTAATTGTAGGTGTTTACTACAGTTATAACCAAATGAGCTTGATATGTCCATAATAAAGACCTAGTTGCCATATTTTGATCAGAAAGTATGTTTGCTATAAAGGGTCATAAATTAACTTACATTATGTGTCCTTGATTATAAGAATAGGCCTACATAATGCAAACATGATAAGATAGAAAACTAAAACAACTGTACACATTTCCGCATACTTGTTTATCATCCCTAGATCTAAACATTATCCACCCACAGTCTTTTTATATTTCATGAGAAATAAATTCCTTTGTCCGTGAATCCGTGTAGAACATTTGTAGTGTACACACTATGCTGTTCAAAAGGTTACGGTTGGTAAGATTTTGTAATGTTACTTAAAATTAGTTTCAAAGCAAATCTATGAACAGTGACATTTATTTACCACTTAAAATGAATGTTTTCATAATTTACATGTCATTTCAACAAATCATTTCTCATTCCCCCCCCCCGAACATTCTAGATAAGTATTTATTTTACCATCAGTTTTTTTTTTTTTTAAATTATACATTTACAAAAACCTTACTCTTTTGAATGTTTTTAGAAACTGCTAATTTTAACAGATATGACTTTCTTAAAATATTATACCAGAAAATATAAAAGGAAGCTAAATATCTGACCTTATGTAATTCTCAATGTTAAAATCTACAAAACATAGTGGTATTGTAATTAAATTAAGCTAATTAATTGTTTGTACTGGAGCCGTTTTCATTAATTAAATCCCAAAACAGAAGACTCCAAAAACTCTCTCAAAGTTATTGTATACAAACTTTCAAAGCATCATCTGTAACCGAGCTTTATAAATACCAGGTAAAAGGTTCATGAACAAAAATATGAATAAATCCATAACATAGCCAAGTTTAAACATGGACCAGAGCAAAAAAAAGTAAATGTTTAAGCAACACACTCAGTAGTTTTTGTGAGGCTTTATTCAAGTAATTTATCCAGGTCATGGAGACATTAAAGTAGTAAAAACACAGAAACATTATAATTAAGTAATAAGCACATTTCAAAATTTATGTAATTAGGAAAAGTCCTGAAATATCAGAATTTTTAAAAATAAACTACTTTTTGTTTTCCACTTGAAGAGGGTCTCTGAGGTCATATAGAGCCCAAACCCAATATTAATTAAACTATTCCCTGCATGATCACCCCACAAAAAAAGGCACAAAATAATCACATTTTGTCATGTTTTTATGCCTTCTTCTTCTTCTGAGTTTTCTTGAAGCACTTCCTGAAACAGAACATGCAGCTTTTGATGGTCACAAAAATAACAGTCAATAGAATGAGAAGAAGGAAGCCGATGACATCCAGAGAGTGATACTGAATCCAGTTCAGGTCATGGGCTGCAGGTCTGAGATGCTCTGCTCCTTTGTGTCTCATGACAAACTCAGTCCAGAACACAGCCAGGTCCAGTGGCTCAATAGGACGGTCTCTGTGAATGGCCGAGAGCTTCATCATCTTCTCCTTGTAGCTGTTGATTTAGAGATAGAGGAAGTATGTTGATATTCATTCATTCATTTTCTTTTCGGCTTAGTCCCTTTATTAATCAGGGGTCGCCACAGCAGAATGAACCGCCAACTTATCCAGCATGTTTTTATGCAGCGGATGCCCTTCCAGCCGCAACCCATCTCTGGGAAACATCCATACACACTTATTCACACTCATACACTACAGACAATATAGCCTACACAATTCACCTGTACCGCATGCCTTTGGACTGTGGGGGAAACCAAAGCACACGGAGGAAACCCACGCGAACGCAGGGAGAACATGCAAACTCCACACAGAAATGCCAACTGACCCAGCTGAGGCTCGAACCAGTGACCTGCTGTGAGGCGACAGCACTAGCTACTGCCCCACTGCGTCGCCTATGTTGATATTTTGTTTTGGTTTTTAAAATCATTTTGGTGAAGGACTTAAACAGGTTTCAGTAAGAAATTGCTGGTAAATTTCACAAATAAATAGCACTGTAGTTAAAGGGGTTCACTAATGTAACTTTATTGTGTGATGTGTCAGTTAGAGCATAAACAAGCGGTGTGTAATAGGTTTAAAAATACTGGGATTTTTAAAAACAAAGCACTCCTTAAATTTATTTATTTTTACATACGGTAATAGTCTTCACCCCCCCCCCCCCCCCCATCCACACCCATTCTATACTGATTACTGGAGCTCAGCCATCAACTACACAGACTGTCAGCACAATCTCAACAGGTAAATTCATTCTTTCTTAAAATGTCTATACATTTTAACTTTTAAGATATATCTTGTTTTTTAATTATGTTTTTTTCTTCTGTTTTTAGTTTAACAAAGTGTGTAGTTTAACTAAACTATTTAGTTGAGGATGTCTCTTCGCCATTGGGTTAGTAACTGAGATGCTTTATTTTTCTAATTATTACTTGGGTTTATGCAAAAAAAAAGTCACAAAAATAAAACACATAGCCCATGACTCCATTTTTTTCTTTTTTTAACACAGCAACTTTATCACAAACTGTTTGTTTGTGCTACGCTGGCCTTTACAAACATATATTATAATTGTTTTGTACCTAAACAATTGGAAGAGACATACAGTATTGGCATTTCAGGTGCTGTGAAATCTTGCAGAGATAGCACTATAAAGGCATCATACAGGATTGAGAAGACACTAACTTGGTCTTTATTGCATTTACTTGGTGTTTTTTAAACTTTTTTTGTATTTATTCATGTTCATTGACTTCATATATAAGTTGTGTGAGTACTATCATTTTTTACTAAAGGTTCACCTCAATAAACAAGTAAAAAATAAAATAAAAGTAGCTTAACATGCTGTTGGTTTTTTGATATTGTTTTTTATTAAATGAATGTAAACCTTAATGGATGCTGGATGTGTAAAACTAGACAAATAATAATAAATAGTATTAAAATAATAATATATTATAATAAATAATATATATTTTTGCATGTTGTATATTTTTTATTTTCTCATTTATGTACTTTGACCTGTCCACCCAGTACCTTTACACGCGCGCACACACACACACACACACACGCACGCACGCACGCACGGACACACACACATGTATCTGACTGTTTTATTCATCTCTGTTCTTTGTTCTCTCTCTTCATTTGTATGTGACTCAATTTAATTTGTATACCTTTTTCCATAATAAAATAAAATAAAAAAATAATATATTATATAACATATAAAATATTAGTAATTCTAATATTTAAAATACTTACCTATATTAATGCACATTTCTATAAATATAATGAAAATATTTTTAATGTCTTATATAGCAATTTTTTTCAAAGCATGGTTCTGTATGGAACCTTATAAAAGGGGCTCTATTTAACACCATAAATGGTTCTGCTATTGTTACAAGGTGAAGAACCCCAATTGACCCTTCGCTAAGCCACACCCAAAAACCACCACGCACCAATCGTGGCTTAGCAACCGTAGCTATGCGCAGGGGTTCTGTCAAGCTTTCGAGCGAGGGAAACAAGCTAAATCGTTGTGCATATGGATTGTGCAAATCTGACACCCGGTATCCTAAAAGTTTGGACAGGGTGGTGGAATTTCACCTTTTCAAAACCTAAAACCCAAGGGGAGCCAGCGTGGATCAAGCTCTGTGAGGGGTGCTAAAGAAGCGGAGTTAAGTTGGTTTTGTTTTCGATATACCTGACACATTCAGTGATAGACCAACGGCAATAACTTACACACCTTTTACGTTACCCTAAAATGATCTAAACTGTGTTTCCTACAAAAATACAAAGCAGGTTATGTTTCCCAGCTGTCTTTTTCTTTTTTTTTTTTTGAGCACTGCTCCATTTAAGCCCTCGCCATAGAAGTCATGCTAATAGCAGTCATATTTCCATCTGTTTCAAGCTACGAATATTGGACATTACAAATAAACAGAACAAAACAGAGATGTGATCACAAACTGAGCACTTGCAATCAATATACTTTAACGTTACCTACAGCTGCTTTTCAGTAATTTATAAAGAGCACACAAACATACTGACAGTTATAGGTAACGTTAACTTACTGTACATTGTTATGGGTCAATGATGCTAATATTTGGTAAAAATCCATCAATTTCCCCTTTCTGGCTGTTCTTTCTGTGAATGAATTATGTAGAAGCACTGTCCATGTATGTTTCCTCGTGGGTTAGTAACGTTAACGCTATATTTCAATGCACAACAATTAATCTATCAGGCCTTTTTGGCTAAAATAGAGAAATCACGGTTTAATTTGTTATTATTAGATTGTTTTTAAATTTCGCCTCTCCTGCTGTGCATGAACAAAGCTGTTGGATGGTCTTCACCTCTCCTGCTTTGCATGAACTAAGCTGTTGAATGGTCAGGGTATGAGGCGGCTAGGCTAACCTAGCTTCAATTTTGATTGAATTATTTTCTAATCGGTTGCCTATTATGTTGTGAATATACCCCTGTAATGCATACTGCAGTCCTTATTTGTCTGGCTTTCTTGGATATCTCACCTGTTCGCCAAAAATTACTGATTATATCCCTGGGAATGTCTGACACCAGCGCATACACATTGTAATAGACGTGCCAGGCACGAAAGCTTAACAGGGGTAGCAACAGTAACTAAGAAGGGCGGGGCTTAGAGAAGGGTCAATTTGATATTGTTTAGAACCATTTTCCTACGAGTGCAGAAACAAAGACATCTAAAGTAAAAAGAATGAAATAGTATTTTTTGTAAATAAAATTCCAAAAACATTTATTAAAGAAAAAATTACAAGGCAAAATCCTCTTAAATATATGGAAAAAGTAGTTCAGTAAAAGAAGTTTAGTAAAATCCCATTAATCAAAACAGATTGCATGACTGCATAAACTATTTCATGATCAAACTGAATAGGATTACCTTTTATCATTGATGACTTTCTTCAATGCAACCAGCAGCTTTTCGGAGGTCACATCATAGATGGTCAGGCTTTCTGCGACTCCTCGAGACACCAAACGCTGAGCATTATCCCCTTGGTCTCCAAACAGAGGAAGCATCACCATTGGCACTCCATTACAAATTCCTTCATAGATTCCATGTGATCCACCATGTGTAACAAAAGCCCTAACCTTAGGATGGCCTACATGATTAAAAAAAAAAAAAAAAACACTACAAAGTTTAGAGCACAATAACTTGGCTGGTAACACTTTACAGTACAAGACCCTACTTTTAACTACTGACTTATTACCTATATTCAGATCTTTTAATCAAAACAAATGTGTGTTTGTTTAGTCACTTTAAACAGCAAACAGTAGAAATGCTACTATTGTCAGTATGTTTTGCGGTCCAGTTGGAATCAAGCAGGGTTCAGAATTGGATAGTGGTCGACTATTTGAAGATGGAGAATAAACTGAGAACATAAACATACCCAAGAGGTCATTCTGTGGCAGCCACTTCATTAATTTGACATTCTTTGGTGCATTTTCAGGGACTGGTCCAGTGTATCTCCACAACACCTACAAATAAAAGAGAATCAAGAGGGTTATCATTGTACAGTCATGTTATCTTAAGCAAGCATCTTTGTGCATAACAATATTTTGTCCCACATGGACTAAACAAATTCCTTTACTATAGTGTAACAATAATTTTGTATTTTAACTTATTAAAACTGTAAAAGACTTTAAGTGTATTGTAACTTACTCTCTGAGGTATCTGTCTAAATGCTTCAAAGAACTCTCTGGCTTTGGCTTCAGGTAACTGTGACACCATGGAGCCCAGAGTGAAGACAACAAACCCATGCTCTCCAGAGCCGTTCACAAACTCCTCCAGTTCCTGCACAGAGGACAGATGGCCACACTGAACACATGTATCACATTTCACAAACACAATGGCACAAGTTTCCACTATTAATTCCCCTCTTTTTATCACTCGCACACACATACAGTGATCCTGCATGTTTGGAAATGATCAGAAAACGGATCTAGGTAAAAAAAAAAAAAAGTAATTAGCCCTGTTTTCTAACTCAGCAGTGAACAACTCAGTTACAAAAGTGCCTCCATTACTCGGGTGGTTCATTTTGTAAACACAAAAGTCTCTCAAAGATTACAGTGGTCAAAGTTGAAAGGAAAAAAATACTGCTGCCACTGTTTATGGAGTTGTTTCATACAATCAAGTTATAAACGTCTTCAAAAGCCTATGACCATAGATGATCAAAGATTAGACATTTGAACATTGATCATGATTGTGTAGGTTGAGTACAATTGATGCATTTCTTGCTTGTCCTGATGCCATGTAATATTGTGTGATGTAAAACACCAGAGCATTAAAAACAATGCAGCATTTAAACAGTAGCCTAAATCATGCTCTGGAAATACTTCATGAAAATTAATTGATTTTGAAGACATCAAAATAGCCATAGTATATATTCTGACCTGGACTATCAGCTTCTATTTTGACCAACAGCTCTAACCTATGCAGGATACAAATTATATAGTGCAGGAGAGGGGTTCCAAGTCCATTTTCACTGAGGGCCACTTTAGCATTATGGCTGCCCTCAAAGGACTGGTTATGAGACTTTATAAGTGTTACTAATCCTTACCATATTGTTATATGATTGTCTCTTGATTTCATATTAAAGTATTGTTTAACATATTATAGTAACAAATACAGTGGATCTGGAAAGTATTCATAGCGCTTCAGTTTTTCCACATTTTTTATGTTACAGCCTTTTTTTTTAAATGGATTAAATTCATTTATTTCCTCAACATTCTACACACAATACCCATAATGACAATGTAAAAAAAAGATTTTAAATTTATAAAAAATAAAAAAGCTGAAAAATCACATACACAAGTATTCACAGCTTTTGCCATGAAGCTCTAAATTGAGCTCAGGTACATTCTGTTTCCACTGATACCATTATTGAGATGTTTCAGCAGCTTAATTGGAGTTCACCTGTGTCATGTCCAATCAAAATGCAGTTGATTGGACATGATTTGAAAAGGAATACACCTGTCTATATATGGTACCAGGGTTGACAGTGCATGTCAAAGCACAAACCAAGCATGAAGACAAAGGAATTGCCTGTAGACCTCCAAGACAGGATTTTCTCGGGGCACAAGGCCGAGGAAGGTTACAGAAAAATTTCTGCTTCTCTGAAAGCTCCAATGAGCACAGTGGCCTCTATCATCCGCAAGTGGAAGATGTTTGGAACCACCAGGACTCTTCCTAGAGCTGGCCGGCCATCTAAGCTGAGTGATCAGGGAAGAAGGGCCTTAGCCAGGGAGGTGATCAATAACCCGATGGTCACTCTGTCTGAGCTCCAGCGTTCTTCTGTGGAGAGAGGAGAACCTTACAGAAGGACAACCATCTGTGCAGCAATCCACCAATCAGGCCTGTATGGTAGAGTAGCCAGATGGAAGCCACTCCTTAGTAAAGGGCACATAGCTGCCCACCTGGTATTTGCCAAAAGGCATCTGAAACAAAATACTCTGATCTGATGAGACTAAAATTGAACTCTTTGGAGTGAATGCCAGGCGTTACGCTTGGAGAAAACTAAGCACCGCTCATCACCAGAATAATACCATCCATACAGTGAAGCATAGTGGTGGCAGCATCATGCTGTGGGGATGTTTTTCAGCAGTAGGAACTGGAAGACTAGTCAGGATAGAGGGAAAGATGAATGCAGCAATGTACAGAGACATCCTGAATGAAAACCTTGCTCCTCAGACTAGGCGACGGTCTATCTTCCAACAAGACAACGACCTAAAATATCCCCACACCGCCAAAATATCAGTGGAGTGGCTTCACATCAACTCGGTGAATGTCTTTGAGTAGCCCAGCCAGAGCCCAGACCTAAATCCTATTGAACAACTCTGGAGAGATCTGAAAATTGCTGTACACCGTCGCTTACCATCTAACCTGATAGTGCTTGAGAGGTACTGCAAAGAGGACTGGGCAAGAATTCCCAAAGACAGGTGTGCCAAGCTTGTGGCATCATACTCAAAAAGACTTGAGGCTGTAATTGCTGCCAAAGATGCATCAACAAATACTGTGAATGTACATGTGATTTTTTATTTATTTATTTATTTTTAATAAATTTGCAACAATTTCAAAAAATCTTTTTCCACAATGTCATTATGGGGTATTGTGTGTAGAATTTTGAGAAAATAAATAAACCTAATCCATTTTGCAATAAGGCTGTAACATTAAAACATGTGGAAAAAGTGAAGCGCTATGAACACTTTCCGGATGCACTGTATATTCTTGCATTTGTGTAAATGCAATAGAAATTAGAGTTAGATATAGTGTTACTTCTCGGAGTTACTTTAACATGAATCTTTTTATCAGGTTAAGAAACCCACATTAAGCAAATAAATCTCAATTTTTATCACATTTATTAGAAGCAGAACTATGGAACAACAAATAATTTTGAGCTACTAAAAAATAAAACCTGCTTAGTGGAAGGCTAATGTGGAAACTGCTCTGTCTAGGGCACAGGTGTCAAACTCAGTTCCTGGAGGGCCGGAGCTCTGCACAGTTTAGTTCCAACCCTAATTAATCACACCTGATCAAACTAATTGAGTCCTTCAGGCTTGTTTGAAACCTGCAGGTAAGTGTGTTGAAGCAGGGTTGGAACTAAACTGTGCAGGGCTGCGGCCCTCCAGGATCTGAGTTTGACACCCCTGGTCTAGGGCATTAACAAAACAAACATGCATTATGGGAGATGTAGTTTTTATAGACAATATACAATATAAAGCAGCACTGGTTTTTATTATAATGCTGGGTCCACACTAATTCTGCGCATTTGCAGCAAACATTTGCATCAACTCTATAATGTTAATGTACTTAAAATCCATTTGCTGTGAATCATGCGATCTTGCTGGCCACATAAAACAATATAGCTGCCGAATTTGGTCCACGGGCCTTCAGTTTAAAACATAGCGAGTCGAGCTAATATGTTTTAGTGCCAATTATAAATAAACATGGCAAGCTTTTTTAAAACACAATGGCACTGCCAGAATTCTGAAGCTTCAGTGTCACAATAGTGTCAGTAAAGCAAGCAAAGAAATTCGCCTTTTTCCGCCAGACAAAACAGAACAATAGAGAATGATATGCTCATTTTAACATTACCTTGGTCAGTGGAGCCCTCTTTGCACAGTTGATTCCCCCTATCTGGACCATATTGGGCATTTGCGGTCTAGGGAACTCAAAGGCAAAGTCGTACCTTAAAAGCCAAACTGCACCATGACCTAACAGCTCTGCATATGTAGTGTCCTTCTGCAGATATCTAGAGGCCAGTTCATCTGCAGATTCATACATACTGCGGCAAAGGAAACCTTCAACAAGTGTCAAAAGTGTGTTCACTAGCCTCTGAGGGAAAGTCATCTTATCGGTGAAACCACTGGAGTAGCGAGGCATAAAAGAAGGAGGTGAAGGACACTGAGCAGCTGCTTCATCAAGACGACAAGGAATCAAACGCAAGAAGTAAACAGCAGGAATCGAGAAGGAGTCAGCAATGATAGTGCCACAGGGCAGGAAAGGATCGGTGAGCATAGCATCAAATCCTATGTCTCTTAGACTCTTCATCAGAGGTTCATTGTACAGAAGTCCTTCACATGTTTTCGACTGCATAGTTAGGAACTGCAATAGATTCCTGAAACTGACAACAATATCAGTTAACTTGGGTGGATTCTCCAATGCACTGTTCTGTATGTCTTTCAAATTTTCCTCCAGATCTTTATGGGTAAAGGACACAGGATAAGTCTTGGTGCTGTATTTCCCAGACTTTTTGATCAGAATACTAGTTTCAGGGACCAGAACCACCATCTCATGACCCCTATTAGACAGCTCTTCCACCAGGATCTTCATGCTCAACCAATGGCTGCCATCCACTGGTAAGACAAGCACCTTTCCAGCTTGCACAGACTCAGAAGAGAACAAGCACAGCAAGGCGAGAAGCCCCAGAGCAGGAACAGGCAGTGTTCTCCTCATCCCTCCGGTGTTTACAGTAGACAAAGAGCAGAAGTACATGAACAGTAGTGTAATGTTCTCAAAATAGGAGTGGCTTCCAACCCAGCCACAAGGAAAGTGTTGATATCCTGCTGTAGGATGCTACTAATAAGCTCAGACATTTGTGCTTTGTCACTGCACAGAAGTTTAAAGTCTTGCCATAGTGGGTTAAATGTAGCTCTTGGTTAATGATTTCAAGAACGTACGAGCATAAAATGACTGTCATAAGAGTTAGATACAAAGGTAAAGTAGGTCAAATGTCTGCAACATGTCAGCAAAAAAAACTTTACAATAAAGGTCTTATATTAAATTTAGTTCATGCAGTATCAAGCAATGAGCAGTATTTTCGCAGTATGTGTACATTTCATATATACAGTATATAATTGTCATAAATATGTCAAAAGGATATGCAGGGGTAAATATATTTTCTGTTTTATGATTTTTGTTTGATTGCAGATTGATTGACTATAAATAATAATAATAGATTATGCCATTAGCATGAAGGTTGACTACATTAAGAATTTTTAAATATATACAAATGACACTTTTTTCTTAAATATCATGTTAGGACATTTATAACCAGACATTTCTGACTTTATAAGATTTCTAACTTAATAATCACACAAGAGATGTACTACTCTGTATGTATGTTTTCTTGAAATAAATTAACTGATCAAAAAATGGGTCATGGCCCAAGTCTTTAAAATAAGTTATAGTCCTTCAAAATGGTCTATAATTCAAACTAAGTTTTGTAGGGGGAAAAACCTTACAGTTTCATAGAGGGGAATAGTAAGAATGCCTGTTATGCAACTTCCACTTTTCACATGGGAACTCTTAGGAAGTCACGCAACAGCATGAACTCTCACTTACTAAAGAGTTGTAGCAAGAGGGACTTGTCATTCCAAAGCAAAGTACTCTGAATGAAAGAAAAAAAAAGCTGAGAAAGATTACTAAACATGTTTTAACGCAAGGACTGGCTTGCTGCTCAATCATTCTTACTTTGATTCATTGGTAAAATTACTTGTTTAAAAGCTGTTCATTGAAAAAAATGTGGGCAACACTTAATCAACCCAAAAGCATATAAACATGTTTGATCAAAACTCTTAATGATTTTATAGAAACTAGCCTACAAAACTAGGTTTGAAGTAGGGCTGGGATGATAAACGATATTATATCGAATCGTGATAAAATTTATGTCAATTAAAATGATAAGCTCTGGACTTTTTCACTCTATATTGTTTTATGAGCCAATCACACAGCAGAAATGTGCAACAATGGGAATCTAAAAGTGTGCTGATATTTGAGATGTACCGAATTTTTGGCCACCGAAAATACGCCAAAATATGCCACTTAATGGACTAATTTATGTGGCTTCAATCATTGTTGGGGTACTCTTTTAAATATGAAAGCATTAACAACTTGTATCGAAAAATATATTGTTATCGTTCATTATGGAAAATTATCCCAGCCCTAGTCTAATGCCAATCAGAAAATGAATCTATACCCCACTTACTGTAACATCAAGTCTCTTTTTTTCTATAATACAACAAAACAAAAATTATTATACAGTACACAATTAATGATGTACTAACCTGTAAACTAAATGTTATTTCATTATGAACTTATGATGATTTAAAGCATGCACTTATCATGAACTAACTTTAACTACAACATGAATCACATGAGTTCATGTATAAACAAAGGCTACCTTAACTACTTGTAAGAGAATGTTTGTTAATTAATGTATTAATTAACGCTTTAGTTTAGCTAAAGGTATCTAACATGAGCTCAGAACCTGTTAATGTATCGTTATGTCATCACTTTACTTTGAGGGGCTCATTATCATTAACTTATTGTTAAATAATCATGAACTCCTGCGTTTAAATGTAACAGTTGTGTACGTACATCTAGTGTGTGTTGAAATAATAGAAAGTGCTCAGTCTACATCACAATGAACAGTTTAAATATCTGTGTATCTATGTATAGTTTACATATTAGTACATCATTATTTATTTACTGCTATTGTGTTACTGATTACATAACAGCTTGAGTATAATTTATTAACCTTAACATTTTTTATCAAAATAAACCAATTAAAATCCATTTGAGGCTTTTCTATTCAAGTTTAAGTGCTTCTCCATGTTCAACATAATCATTCACTAGCCTTGGTCTTAACAATAAAATCAAAAATCAAAGTGCTTTTGGACTATATTGCATCACATAATTTTAAATGTACTAAAAGGTTCTTTGCATGCATATTAGACTTCCTTACCACACTCATCTAGTATTACTGTAAAGTAGAAATCTGTGTTTTCTTGATTATTTGTTTAATTCAAGACGACAACAGAGATCATCAATTAAATTTAATTCACAGCTCTACTTGTTAAACAGCAAGCCGAATATGAATTGAGGACTTACATGCGTTAAAGGTTTTGGCTTCTGGTTAACGGTTGCTCCAATCATCACCATGTTTGGCATCACTGGGCGTGGAAATTCCAATGCAAAGTTAAAACGCAAAAACCAGAGAGCTGCACGGCTGAAGATTTCAACCATCGATGTTTTTCTCTGAAGCAAATGTGAAGCGATTTCATCTGCTCGAGCAAATATTTGTTTGCAAGCCTTGGGCTGAAGAAGAGCCCTTACAAAGTTTATACTTCTTTGCCAGAGATTCATGCGGTCAGTAAAATGAGTAAATGTTTGTGGAACATAAGATGGTGGAGCTGGGCATTGACTGGCAAGAGTGTCAACACCACACGGATGGTTTATTTGCATGTAAATGGCTGGAATTGAGAGATATTCACCAGCAATAGCTCCAACTGGCTCAAATGGATCTGTGAGAATGGCATCAAAGTTGTAGTCTTGCAGTTTCTTCATCAAGTCTTTGTTGAAGAGCAAACCCTCAGCGTTCCTCAGTATAAATGTTTGCAGAACATTAAGTGTGAAAAAGAATGACTGGAACTTGGCCAGGTCTGTAGAGATGTCAATACTCAGAATGGCATTTAATTCAGTGGCTAATCCCGCTTCTAGTTCAGCCTTGGTGTAGTTCACTGGATATGTCAGAGTGGTGGTTTTCTCTGAAGGACCCATACTCAGGCTTGCTTCTGGGATGACAACCACCACCTGGTTTCCTCTCCTCCCAAGCTCCTCCACAATAGGCTTCAACCCTAACCAGTGACTGCCATCTGTTGGAATAACCAACAGTTTCCCAGCTTCAGCTGAACTAAGGAGGAACAGACTCCCGAGCAACCACAAGCCAGCCATTTGTCAGTGATGTGAAGTACAGTGGCAGTGGCAGGAGAAGAAAATACCCATGTAATGTAACCATACAGGCTAAAGTACAATCTTACAATCAGTCTGGACTAGGTTCAAATGGGTGGAGATGCAGATAGTAGCATGTGCACAGCCAAATATGGCATTAAAGCAGTCGCTGTCATTCACTTGTTTGTCGATTATTCATATTTATGTGCAAAGAAGAACTTCAAATTAAATTTTACACTGAGTTCACATATTATCTTGCTCTAAACCGTGTAAAAATTAATTTATGTATTCTTAATTAGATATTGGTTGACCTGACATGGCTTAAATGAACAATGATCTAAGAGCAGGGAGCCAGAAAAATAAAAATGGTTCAGTAATGTACACCGTACATTACATGGTCCCATATTACTGCACTTAAATTCACAATTTCATGGACCATGCTATGGTGACCTGGAAAAAAACATCGGACCTATACCTTCACCAACGAGAATGTCATTCGCTCTGGCTATACTACCGTTGATGCTCTAACATCAAACATGTTTACAATCACATGCCCCAATTAAAATCCATTTATGTGTGAGGCTTTTGTGTTCATGTTTAAGTCCTAATCTAATTTCAACATGCAGACACAATTACTAGCCTTGGTCTTAGTATTTATATTCATTTGTGCGCAACCTGCCACAGCAATATTTAACCTCTGCTTCATTTTGCTTGGGAACTAATGTGGATGGAAGCAAAGTTTACATGATTGCGTTCAATAGAATCTTATCAAGTAATGGATGTCTACATTCTGATTGGTTGCCACAAAACGGCATCATTTTTACCATAAAGTAGTATTACCATAAAGTATTACCATAAAGTTGACCTAATTCCAACTCTCTTCGATGCCCACATCGCCTAAGATGTCCTGTGTCACTTGCTCACATTGAAAATGTATGCCTTTTTGCATCTTTGACACACGGTTAGGGCATGGATTAGATAACGGCTTGAGTAAAATTGTAAGTTTCTGAAGATTCAGTAAATAATATTTTACAGCATGCCTTAAATACACTCTCAAAGCCTGCACAAGTTTTCACTGATTGTCAAATATATGTGCCAGTGTGAATGGTTTGTATTTTTTGCAAAAGACTTTAGAACAACTGCCAATGCTCATTAGCATCTTACCTTGGTTAGTGGAGCCCTCTTTGCACAGTTGATGCCCCCAATTTGGACCATGTTTGGCATTTGGGGTTTAGGGTACTCAAAGCTAAAGTCGTACCTTAAAAGCCAAACTGCACCATGACCTAACAGCTCTGCGTATGTGGTGTCCTTCTTCAGATATCTAGTGGCAAGTTCATCAAAGCTGGCAAAAAGTTGGTAGCATAGGTACTTTTCGAAAACGGTCATGAAAGTGTTTATCATTCTCTGAGGGAAAGTCATCTTATCTGTGTAACCAGTAAAGAAACGAGGGATAAATGATGGAGGTGAAGGACACTGAGCAGCTGCTTCATCAAGACGACAAGGAATTCCACGCAAGAAGTAAACAGCAGGAATTGAGAAGTAATCGGCAATGACAGAGCCACATGGCAGGAATGGATCGGTGAGCAAAGCATCAAATTTCATGTCTCGAAGACTCTTCATCAGGGGCTCGTCATACAGCAGTCCTTCACAGGCTTTCACCTGCATATTGGTGAACTGGATAAGATTTCCCAAAGCACCTATGATATCAATGAATCTTGGAGCTTTCTCGATTGCAGTCTTCCTTATGTGGTCCACGTGAGCATTCAGCTCGTCAAAGGTGTAGGGAACACGGAAAGACTTGGTGGTGAAATTCCCAGACTTCCCAATCAGAATACTAGTTTCAGGGACCAGGACCACCATCTCATGACCCCTACTAGAAAGCTCTTCCACCAGGATCTTCATGCTCAACCAATGGCTGCCATCCACTGGCATGACAAGCACCTTTCCAGCATGCACAGACTCAGAAGAGAACAAGCACAGGAAGGCTAGAAGCCCCAGTGCAGGAACAGACAGTGTTCTCGTCATCCCTCCAAAAATTGTGGAACAGAGAGGCATGTGCCACTTTTAAAATGACTTCAAATATATTTGAGGGGCGTTAAAACTAGTCAAAGAGGGAGTGAAGCTTGATAGGTCATTGGCTGCATGTGAGTTCAGCCCAAATAATAAGCTCATATGATTACGATTTGTCACTGCACAGAAGTTTAAAGTCTAACAAGTGGGTTAAATGTAGCTCTGGGTTAATTATTTCAAGAGTGCACGCACATTATATAGTTATTCAGAGATATCGGACTTCATACAAAGGTAATGAGGAACACATGTCTGCAACAGATTGGTATACTGGTAACACTAGGCTTGTTAAAAGTTAATGCATTAGATATTATATACTAACAATGCTTTTACAGCATTTATAAACAGAGGTTCTACACATAAATTAGCACATATAATATTAAAATCTAACTTAAAAATTAAACACATGATCATCATAGAAAATGTGTATTCGAGTCACTGGAGGTACAAATTGTATTTATAAATTGATTAGACAAAAACTAATATATCAGCACACTGACAGTAAATAGAACCATACCTGAATATTTTCCAAAAGTTTTTCTCCTCATACTGTTTTAAAAAAATCATATATCATTCTAGTATTTAAGAGTCTGGTTAATAGATACATTTGTTTAAGCTTAATGCCTTTTATCTTTACATTTTTACTTTGCATTGTTACTTAAATTCAGGTAAATTCTGCAAGTCACTATGGTTGGATTGTAGCAGCATTCCCTCATGTTGTGCAATCTCAGGTATTATTCCCAACTCTTTCCTGTACACAAAGCATAACAAGGTAGTCACGCACAAACTTGAACGCTCACATAGGAGAGGGCTGTGGCACGAGGGGCTTAGTGAGAACACATTACTCTGAATGAAAGAAAGCTCTGAGAAAAAAATTACGGAGCACATTTTTTGCATACAAGTCTGCTACTGAATCCTTCCTGCATAAGGAAAATATCTACAATCCATAAACAAACAGGCTTCATGTTTAAACCAAATCTAATGCAAGTAAGCATGTTTGAATACAACTCATTCTCTTATTTATCAGGGGTCGCCACAGCGGAACGAACCGCCAACTATTCCGGCATATGTTTTAAGCAGTGGATACCGCAACCCGGTACTGGGAAACACCCATACGCTCTCACATTCACACACACATACACTATGGCCAATTTAATTTATCCAATTCACTTAAAATGCATGTCTTTGGACTGTGGGGAGGAAACCCACATAAACACGGGAAGAACATACAAACTCTACATAGAAATGCCTGCTGGCCCAGCCGGGACTCAAACCAGTGACCTTTTTTTGCTGTGAGGCCACAGTGCTAACCACTGAGCCACCATGCTGCCCCTGTATATAATTCCTATGTATTTATTGAAATGACACAACTAGCACATCTTGAGGGTGTTTTAACACCTAGTTAGTTTAACCCCTTAAAACGCTCTCAGAGCAGGTCAGCTTGTATTTGTGAACAAACCAAGTGATCTCAGACCCCACCAACCCCCCCAGAAGTGATCTGAGCATGGTTCGTTTGGTGTCCATTTGTGGTCCGATATCTTCATATGTGAAAGCAATAAGATCCTGGTCTGTTTGCTGTACCTGCAGTCTTTGCTGTAACAACAGAAAACTTCTCACCTTGATTATGAAAGAGGATTGCATCAAACACTAGTTATCCTCAATACATAAAAACACAAGGATGAACCAGAAGCTGGAAGAATCTTTTAAAATATGTGGCTATATATATATATATATATTAGGGATGGGCGATATGGCCTAAAATCCATATTGCGATATACATTGCAGCCTCTTGCGATAACGATATTCATTCATTCATTCATTTTCTTGTCGGCTTTGTCCCTTGCGGGGTCGCCACAGCGGAATGAACCGCCAACTTATCCAGCACGATTTTACGCAGCGGATGCCCTTCCAGCCGCAACCCATCTCTGGGAACTTCCACACACACATTCACACTCATACACTATGGACAATTTAGCTTACCCAATTCACCTGTACTGCTTGTCTTTGGACTGTGGGGGAAACCGGAGCACCCGGAGGAAACCCACGCGAACCCAGGGAGAACATGCAAACTCCACACAGAAACGCCAACTGACCCAGCCCAGCCGAGGTTCGAACCTGCGACCCAGCGACGTTCTTGCTGTGAGGCAACAGCACTACCTACTGTGCCACTGGGTTGCCCGCGATAACGATATATATTGCGATATATAAATTATAATAGAACCATTTCAGAACAGGTTACATAGAGCCTTAGGAAAGCCAAACTGCTATTTTTTTGAAGAAATAAAGAAACGTTGCATGTCATTTTGAGAACATTTATTGTGCAAAAGCAAAACTGTAATTAAACAACACAATGTTGCAAATAAATAAACTAAATGTAGTGCCTTTTAGAAAAAAAGACTTATCGTTTAAGTCCTTGGTTCCTAAATGCCAAGTTGCAGAGAACAAAAAAACTGGTGTCTTTTTAGTTAAGGAACTTACACTGTACTGAAATTACTTCCAGTATTAAATTAGTCAAATAAAATTGTGTATTGCAGATACTTTAAATAAAAAAATATTTCTAACCTGCAGCCTAAGGTAACACATTTGATTTTAAACATTTTGTTCTCCTAATGAAATTAAAACTGGTGTCTTGATCTGCTCTTTTTCTCTCTCTCCCTCTCTCTCTCTCTCTGTCTGCGTGCTGCTGAAAGATTGAGACGCACCAGACAAAGTTTGCTTATAAAGTAATGCAAAAATGAATACAATTAATATCGAAAGCGAAAGCAGATTCTCGGACATGTCCGGGGAAAATGTATTGTCACCCCAATTAATGAGCTGGATCAGTCTATTTAGTCTTCGCGCTCTTCTGTATCCAGCGCGTCTCTGTGGGTCTGCATGCAGAGCATGCGAGTCTGTGGCAGAGTGTTCTCAGTTTCTCGCGAACACAGAACCGGGCCGCCCCAATAATATATCGGCCGCAGCCAAATGGTCAGGGACCAGGACCACCATCTCATGACCCCTACTAGAAAGCTCTTCCACCAGGATCTTCATGCTCAACCAATGGCTGCCATCCACTGGCATGACAAGCACCTTTCCAGCATGCACAGACTCAGAAGAGAACAAGCACAGGAAGGCTAGAAGCCCCAGTGCAGGAACAGACAGTGTTCTCGTCATCCCTCCAAAAATTGTGGAACAGAGAGGCATGTGCCACTTTTAAAATGACTTCAAATATATTTGAGGGGCGTTAAAACTAGTCAAAGAGGGAGTGAAGCTTGATAGGTCATTGGCTGCATGTGAGTTCAGCCCAAATAATAAGCTCATATGATTACGATTTGTCACTGCACAGAAGTTTAAAGTCTAACAAGTGGGTTAAATGTAGCTCTGGGTTAATTATTTCAAGAGTGCACGCACATTATATAGTTATTCAGAGATATCGGACTTCATACAAAGGTAATGAGGAACACATGTCTGCAACAGATTGGTATACTGGTAACACTAGGCTTGTTAAAAGTTAATGCATTAGATATTATATACTAACAATGCTTTTACAGCATTTATAAACAGAGGTTCTACACATAAATTAGCACATATAATATTAAAATCTAACTTAAAAATTAAACACATGATCATCATAGAAAATGTGTATTCGAGTCACTGGAGGTACAAATTGTATTTATAAATTGATTAGACAAAAACTAATATATCAGCACACTGACAGTAAATAGAACCATACCTGAATATTTTCCAAAAGTTTTTCTCCTCATACTGTTTTAAAAAAATCATATATCATTCTAGTATTTAAGAGTCTGGTTAATAGATACATTTGTTTAAGCTTAATGCCTTTTATCTTTACATTTTTACTTTGCATTGTTACTTAAATTCAGGTAAATTCTGCAAGTCACTATGGTTGGATTGTAGCAGCATTCCCTCATGTTGTGCAATCTCAGGTATTATTCCCAACTCTTTCCTGTACACAAAGCATAACAAGGTAGTCACGCACAAACTTGAACGCTCACATAGGAGAGGGCTGTGGCACGAGGGGCTTAGTGAGAACACATTACTCTGAATGAAAGAAAGCTCTGAGAAAAAAATTACGGAGCACATTTTTTGCATACAAGTCTGCTACTGAATCCTTCCTGCATAAGGAAAATATCTACAATCCATAAACAAACAGGCTTCATGTTTAAACCAAATCTAATGCAAGTAAGCATGTTTGAATACAACTCATTCTCTTATTTATCAGGGGTCGCCACAGCGGAACGAACCGCCAACTATTCCGGCATATGTTTTAAGCAGTGGATACCGCCCCAACCGGGGGCCGCCCCAATAATATATCGGCCGCAGCCAAATGGTCGCACTGTTGTTTATTCAAGATGATGCGTTGCAGCCGGCTGCAGCTCGTTGCTCTTAATTTCGCGGGTAGATTGCGTCATCAAACATGCATTATCGCGATAGTGCAATAGAATTAGAATCTCTATCGTAGGCCAATTTTGTATCGTTTATATCGCATATCGTTTATATCGCCCATTACTAATATATATAATGAATGAATTTTTGAAATTAATTAAATGAAATCTTTGTTTTAAGCACTCAGTCATGTCTAAAAAACACACAGAGGCTAGCTTCACTGTATGTGGAGAATATCCTAAAACCTCTGTGTCTCTCCTCAAGAGATCGTACCCCCATGGGAAATGTGAATAATTTGAACGGCTGCCAAAGCTGTTAATAAGACCAGCCAGTAGATTGCTACATCATGATTAAACAAAACAAGTCGATTCCATACAAATAAGAGCAAGAAAATAGTGTACACAACACAGTGGTGGACTGAGCAAACTAGTGATTTAAATAAGAAGCAGATGTGGGAGATCAAAGCAAACAAATGAAACCATGAAAACAAATGCTGACAGAGGAAAGTGAACAGGAAAACAATGCAAACTAACTGAAATTAAAATCAAGCACTAACCAGACCTGACAAAATGAAGAATTAGATTCTACACATGTTGGAACATTTGTTAATATTTCACAGAAGATTGGAGTATAATAAAAAAACAACAAAGGCAATCAGCTGATAATAAAACACGCGGCACCCATTAATCTGTACTTTATCAAAATGAAAAAAATTAATTAATTACAAAAAAATATCAGCAAATAACAAATTTAGCAATCATGATACCCTGCAATCAGAGTATGAAATGGATAACTGCCAGCATATTTCTCTGTGGAAGGACCAAGGAGCAGAAGTCAACCTTCAACAAACTTTGTTCTTTGCCTCAGTACCCAGACATTGATAAACTTTAAGTATATTGTAAAGTCAACCCAGGCTCATTCTGAAAATGTACCTCTATACACATTTCTGGAGACCGTCAAATACATCCCAGGAGCTATGTTTTTTTGCAGTTTTTGTTTTCGCAAATTCACCAGAGGCTGATGTGTATCCTTTTTCAGATCCCAAATTTCACTCGCAAGTGCCATTGCGCCTGCTGTTCTCTGGTAAATCCACCAAAGGCCACTGTCGACTGACTGTTTGACTGACTGATGACCAATCGACTGACCCACCCTTGATTGACCCACCTACCAACTTCCCTAAACCCAACCGACAAATTTAAAAAGCAATTCAGAAAAAGAAAAACCCCCGTCTGATTTTTACCACGTTTTACCACATTCTCATCCTGTTATTTACTTGTTTACTTTTTTGGCTTCTGTGTTTGTCTTACTCGCTTTCTGGAACTGTTCTTCACCAGATTCGAACCCCATCATCGTGGTCATCTCCTCTCTGCATCTCAACTCCACTGACGTACAAGGCGAGCTAACCAGACAAACTGGTAACAGCCGTCCATAAGAAAGTAGGCGGTCAGCTGGTAAGCGCGAAAAAGAAAGGCGTCATACTACCCCATAGTGTTCATTAAAAAATTAAAAGCAGCCACGTACTTCTGACTACATAATTTACGATCTGCGGCAATGTAAATAGAGATACGTTTTCAGAATGAGCCTACAGTATGTTGGTTAAAATAGAGATGTTACAAAAGAAGCATTAATACATTTCTGAAATGACTGTGCTTTGTCTACTTACAGACCTTCAACAAGAAAGGCCATCACTAATAGGCACTGATTCTCACAAAACAAATATCTCCCTTTATTGCATAGGTGCTGGTTTTAGGTTTGTTCATCCATTTTCAAATTCTGTGATGATGACAGGCAGCGAGAGAGAAAAGTCAGAAGTGGAACTTGCATGCAAATGTAATTACAGGAGCTTACTTTTGACAGCGGTTTTGGCTTCTTGGTTGCCATTCCTCCAATCCTGACCATGTTAGGCATAAGTGGTCTTGGAAATTCAAAGGCAAAGTCAAAACGCATTAACCAGAGAGTTGCATGGCTCATGATCTCCACTATACAGTAGATACTCTTCTCTGCAGAAAACGTGAGGCTATCTCATCTGCTTCAGCATACATGTATCT